>CAHIKZ030000735.1:2185000-2272500 GCA_903632075.3 Acanthosepion pharaonis
ATATATATATATATATATATATATATATATACTGGGTGTAACACAAAATTGTCGAAATGGTGTAACAGGATAATCCCACAAAATATCTGAAATAAATGAGTTTATTTTTCCAGGATTTCAGATAAGACGTTTAGCCATCTTGACACCATTTTTCATAAGACTCACTGAAAAAACCTTTGAGATACTCTGCTAAAAAGAGAGAAGGTTAAAATCGTTATGTGTCAGCACTACTGATTTCCCAAACGAGCAAAAAGAAAAATATCATTCAGTAATGGTACCAACATTCATACTTTAGCGTCCATCTTCAAAGTTCATTCAAGAACCATCAAGAATGGTGAATAAGTTTTAAAAAATAGGGGACAGTAGATAGGAAAACAGGATCACGAGGTTACAACAGGAAGCGGGATCATCATTTCAACAGCGCTAAAGATATAAATTAGAAAAGTGTCAACTCAATCCATAAGATATTTAGCACGTGAGGGAGGAGTTTCAGCAATGATAGTCTAAAAAGCAGTGAATGAACACTTGAAAATGAAATCGTACGTGAAACATGTGAGGCAACTTGTCACTCCAGGACAGAAATTTAGAAGGTTAGAAAGGACGAAGATCATCTTGAATAAAATGAAAAATGATCCTGGAATAATATGTATACATAAATTTTAACTTTATTTCAGTCTTTCATGAGCTTCTAATCCTTAGCTATGATTGATAAACATGTCATTTTAGGTTTATGATCGATTTCATCACGATTCTTCTGTTAATCTTGGAGAGTGATTATACATTCTTATTACTCAAAGTAAAGTTCAATAGTGTTATAAAAACCTCGGAGACTTCCAGTAAGATATCTTTAATCATTTGCTATTGATCGGTCGAAAGCTCAATCTAAAAATTGTACAATTTTGATGTTACACGATTTGGATAATTTTGCTTTAGACTGGATATATATATATATATATATATATATATATATATATATATATATATATATATATATATATATACACACACATATATATATATGTGTGTGTGTGTGTGTGTGGAAATAGATAAATATATAAGTAAGCTGAAATAGAAAGTAAGACGATCATTTTTTTTTTAAATCATTAATGGAGAAGGATAATTTTGCGAGTAATTCAATATTGAAAGCGATAAGAAGAAAAATTAAAATTAAACCAAAATATATCAAATCCTTTCTTTGGTTATACATCTTTCCATTCACCTTTTATTCGATTAATCCTAATGTATATAGTTTACGTAGTTTTTGCTCACATCAATATATATATATGTGTGTGTGTGCGCGCGCGCGTGTGTGTGTGCGCGTGCGTGTGTGTGTGTGCGCGCGCGCGTGTGTGTGTGTGCGTGCGTGTGTGAATGTGTGAGTGGTGTACATTCTGTGGTACATGCGTATAATTACACAATCAATGTAATCGAACTGATATATATAAAGGCATATGAATGTATTTGCAGTTATGCATACGCACAAACATACACATATGTATGTGTGTATGTGTATATGTACAGAGGTGCGCATGCATATATGTATATAAATAAGTGGGTGAGAGCGCGTGTATAATAAACACACTAATATGAATTCCCATCTGCACACAAATACGCAAACCTCCACCCTATAGGTGTATATATAATCAAACTTAAATATTTCAGGCACAACCCATAAATATTGAATACTTACATCACTTCATTTTGAAGTATCCCCTACCTTTCGCTCACCGACAACCACTGAAAGACTCTTCAGGTAACACATACACACATTAAAAATCCTATCAAATAAATATATGAATAAATAAGAAAAGAAAATACTGGTGATGCTGACCCTGTGGCTGAATTTCGATTTTCTTTCTGTAAAGGTTTAATTAAAGTATTTGTTTAGTCCACAGAAGAAAAAAAAGACAATTATCGAAAAATGGCTTCAAATCCAGTGACCAACAATTGGAAAAAGAAAAAAAAAGAAAAATAATAAAAATACCAGGACGTTGTATGTGTGTTTTATTTATTGTGTTGTTTCTTATCCAGTTTTTTTTTTTTTTTTTAATTCCTATTTCCATGTTTATTAACGGGAACGTCTTCCATCATCGTTTGATAACCTCAGCAATGAATGAATCTCCAAAAAGAAAATTGGTTCGTTCTTGTTAATCCCTCAAAAGCGAGAATATCCTATTTCCTTTTCGCAATTACGTTTTTTCTACATTCTTTATAATGTGTTATTTTATACAGAACAAACCGCTTTTTTTCGTGGACATCTCAATAAGGAAATCAGAGGCTATAAAGGTTCCATCAGTAGCGGTAGATATTGCATCAATAAACTGCGGATATTAAAGAGTTACTCTCTATATATAGATATTATTTTAACGTCGGACAAATTACAGTAGTAAACGAAATTAGAGGTTATAGAGGTTACATCGATCAGTAACAGGGACTCTGTGGAATGTATCAAAAGTTTTATTTGATCCGACAACATTTAATATGACGTTTCAAAGTTAAGTTCATAAAAGTTTATGCCTACACTAGTTAGATACACAATGTTCAATTGGGCTAACATCTTGTTAATTGCTCATTTGCGAAGATTTGTGTAGATTTTAATAATCAATTGTGGCTTGTCTAGTTTAGTATTAAAATTGCATTGGAGTGTGAAACTGAGTTAACATCACCATGAAGTGTTTATTTCTATGTCCACAATATATATATATATATATACTAAATGTATTATACACACTAAATTGAAATAGCTCGAATTGGTTGGTATTTGAGCGCATGTGAAACTGAAAGCTCATCAACATTTCACATTTCCTTCTTTATGTCAAAGATTATCAAGCGGAAGAGAATGCAATAAATTCTGCTGCTCTTAGCAAAGCTTAGATATACTGAAAATATTTTCACTGGGACTTGAATAGCTTCTATATTTATTAAGTAATTATCAGTAACATGTTCTTTTTGAGAGATGGCCACATCTTATTTGTCAGTATAATGAGTTCGATATTTATAAGTGACGAGTCCTTGTGTATTATAAATATTCAAATATTTGCAGCATTTCTTTTAATAAAATCTTTTATTGGTATAAATATATAACTTTATTATTGAATCAAAAGTCTTTCATGGTTTTTACATGAACTTCTGCCAATGTTCAACTAAATTGTATAATCCATCATAAAAGAAAGATTTCACTTTTCATTTAATAATTTCTTTGGACAATCTTTCGCGCTGAAACTGCTAACCAAACAAGTGATGCATGAAGGTAAACTAAAGCCTAAAAATTACAGATTTTGAGAATACGTTTCATGTGAAAAAAAATTGTCATTTTCAGCTGCATGTTTGCCGCGTTACCTTTTCAATAGTAGGACAGAAAACATCGTCACGCAGCAACTTCTTTGCACAAAAAAAAGGCTATTCAAATAAGCCAGCTTCTTCTGGTAGAGTATAAAGTATATTTTGAAATGTTCCGTTTAGGCTGAGATCTTGAATACTGTCCTGGATCTAGCCGGGAATATCTTTCTTTCCGATTCCCGGCATAGAATCCATTTTTAATCGCCAGTCACTATACTCTTAAAAAATTTCCCTTTTATAATCGAGCAAAAAAAGCACAATGTGTATCCATATACTAATACACAAGTTTTTTAACTGATGAATACTCACCGATGTTAGTTTAAGCAATCCCGAGAACGCTAGTTTCACTAAAGAAATAAGTTTCGTCATCAGTGGGTGTTCCATACTTGTGGTCTTGTGGCAGATCAAGCTAAATTTAATAAACATCCATTTTAACCTGTATAGATTTCTATATTCCATTGATCACCAAAGTTTGAAAGAGGAAGAATCTCAAAAACAAACATCAATGTCTTTAAAATTATTAGCAAAAGTTCTGATAATTGGTCAATTTTTGGTCAAGTTCTTAATCATTTGCTACAACGACTTTGTGACTGTCTACAGGCACTCATCAGTTCCTCGCAGCAAATTAAGTCAAGGATGTCCCAATCAAAAATAGATCAAAGCTAGATTACTAGAACTCAAGGTTAAGTGAATATAATTCTTTTCGATTACAAAAGTCACTTCTATCAAAAGCCTAAACACATTTATTCAGACATATAAGGAATTTCATTCAAAATGTAAATACTTTTATTCATGACGTAATCACTTTTTCTCAGAGCCTAAATACATTTTAAATATATCAGACTTTTAAAAAATTATTGAAAACATAAATACCTTTATTCATAAAAAAAAAGTCTATTAAAAGATTAAAATACATTTATTCAAATTTTAAACTCTTTTATTTAAAACCTAGTTACTGGCGTTTATTATGATTTATACATATTTGAAATATGCACTTTAATAGTGTAAATGATTGCGTGAATCACTTTATTAGTTTTACGAAAATAAGGAAAAATTTTTTTTTAAATTGTTTATTAATGCGGTGTTTAAAAATCATTTCGATCAAAATTTTACTCTCTATACTAGCAACTCATAACTGATTGGATTTCTCTTTGGCCTGGAATGAAACTTGTTAACACAATCCTACAACTTTAAACTCTTTCTTGACCAGATTGTTCGAGTTAGAATTTGCCATATTAGCATTTTTTTCCTAAGATTAAACATTCATAATACTGCTCATAAGAGAGAAAACAAATAAGATCATAAGATTTTAAAATTTATAAAAGTATAATAACCCAATTTTTTGTTGAGGAAATGTTAGAAAATAAACAATAAAATCTAAATTTACTATAGTTACCGCTCTTATTTTCTGATAATGCCATGTATGAACGCCCGTAATATATTATAATTATATAATATTACTTCAACGCTTTCATTCGTCTAAATCGTTACATTTATAGGGACAATTCAAATTATGGTAGCAATAAGAAAATAAGCATGCTTGTCGTGTAGAGACAAATGCCTTTGAAGCAGGTTTATGAAAGTCGGCTTTCGGATTTTCTTATCAATATCCTAAGACGACGTTATCTTTTCCACGTTTCGCATTGGCCATCTTGTCTACTACCAAACTAAATATTCCAGACGTTACGCATAAAACAGTACCATAAAGAAAGTTATTCTGCAATTTTAACTTAAAATTGGATTTAGCATATTTTGACAATCCATTTATATGTTGTGTAAAGTAAAATCAAGAAGAGTGAAATTGTTACGAATTAATAAAGAAAGGTATTGTCACTGGTAATTAATTAAGGCTAGTATTATTGCTAAATGAGTCTATTGTATTATGTAAATGCACGGCTACTAATATGGGAACTGATATAATAGGGATATTATATGTATAAAGCAAATGAATTGTTAATAAAATTATTGGAAACCATGAAAAAGTTATTGTCAGGTATTAACGAAAGCGTAACTTATAAAATAAGCTTGGCTTATTTGCTATTTCTACATTGTTTACATTGGGAAACGAAACGTGGGTGTCGCTACAATGAAAATGCATCAGATAAATAATTGCAGATGACAAGCAAGGCTTCTTTCCAGACAAGCATTTTGGGTGACAAGAGTTTATACATATTTTCAGTTCAATGACAAAAAAGACTTACAACAAACAAAGAGAGAGAGAGAGAGAAAGGAAAAAGAGAGAAATTGTAAGATTGGAGGGGGGGCGATACAGAACAAAACATACATAAACTTAAATTAAAGTTGAATCAATCTTATCACTGGAATCAAGTCATTGGAATCGAAAATATCATTTTCTGTATTTCTATGTCAACCAGTTATTTTGCTGTATGGCAATTCCTACAACGTGTTATAAATATGATGTATCAAACGATGACAGAGATGAACGACAACGCTATCTTTAAACCTGTCACCTTCAAACTGTTCTTTTCTGGAAGCATGAAACAGATCATGATTTGTCAGTGCTTCAAAATATCGAAAGGTTTCTTGAAGAATTAATCGATTACAAATCGAAGCTAAATCTTTATTTTCTGCTGGAATACACAAATTAGCTGAAAGCCATGAAAACAGATTTTATGACTGCATCATTTTGTCTATTTGAATAAAATATTTTACCGATGAATATGCGAAGATTTGCTTCAACCTGATATTTGAAAGACTCAAAAGAAAAATTGTGACTTTTTACGCCCTAGAGGGGCAACCCATTATTATTTCATCTGGAAACAGATTTCTCTTAGTGGAGTCGTCCTTTCAAGCTTGTCTAGAGAGGATTATTATCTTAGTAATGATCTTCATTAAGTTTCTTTCTCTATTACGATCAGTAAATGATTTTGGTGTCTGCTAGTGTAGTATTGATGAAAACGAAAGTCTCATAGACTAATATTGCTTTTAGAAGTGCAATCCTAACTGGGAACTCCACACATGTTGTTTTACACCATGATAAACTTAGATACCTACTTAAAGTAACATTAACCTATGTCCATGCATATATATATATATATATATATATATATATATATATATATATATATATATATATATATAAACATACTCATAGGAGGACAAAATGCAATATTTCTTGTTATAAAGTCTTTATCTGAGGCTAATCTTGGGGTTAAAAGAGCATTGTCATTAACGTATATGATTGTTCATCAGACTTTGTCAGTTGAACTTTAATCGACACAGATTTCCAGTTTTGTAATATATTCCCTATTCTTTGCATTCTTCGTTTGTTGGTAATATATTTAGATGTTTAAGTATATAAATATGTGCATACACATGCACAGACATCTGTGTGCGCATGTGTGTATCAGAGAGATAAAGAGAGGTTAACATTTCACACTGTTTCATATTTTTTTCATTCCAGTTTGTTTTTTGTTGTCTTTTTTTCAACATGTTCCCTCATTTCACTGTTAATAAATTCCAACATAAGTACAGCTTAGCGGCATTTTTTAAAAGTTTACTCATTTTATTAACTTATTTATATAAGTTTTATCTCAGTAGAAAACTTATTAGATTAAGAAATAGACGTCTCAATCCGTCTGTTTCTAATTTTAAGCCAGCTTAACTTTATCTAGCACAAGGCTAATTGGTGGAAAGCAAAAAATAAGATCATGGTGCACCATTCTTCTCATTTGAAAGAGCATGTCTCCTAGAAAGACAGCATTTAAAATGCTGGCTTTTGACGTAGATCCGAGCACCAGTGGGAAATGCGTAACTATTTCAACTACAAAGCTGATCCCTTCAACAATTTCTGTTCAGATTCCAGAGTTCTAGATTAGAAATGACTGTATCTGACAGTCCCAAAGTGACAAACGCACATTAGACGCCCCGCAAACCATTTCTCTACGGCATATTCATGACTCTTTAATAATCGTACGTTACTGTTTAATTTAAAAAAAAAAAAAATTTCACTTCCGTTCTTACTCTAGACTGGTTTATTTATTTCCGTGGAAAATTTAGAGAAAAAAACAATCAGTTTTAAGAAAAAGATTATTGAAATTATCCCAAACTGAAATTCAATTCTAAAACAAAATATCCGAATCATAACAAGCGTGTAATTCGGCGGTTTTCTTTTTTTTTTTAACTAATTTACAATATCTGCCTATATTTCTGAGATGAGGTATATATACAGTGTTTACATTATTCGGACTATTGTCCTCATCTTTGTTGCCATATTTATCACAACCTTTCGTTGCTTGGAATGTTGAACTGAACCATTTATTTCGCTTGCTAGAGTAGACTGTTCTAGTTCCACGAACCATGTCTGATGGATGTCAGTTATCAGTTATCTCCTGTTAATTTACCTCTCAGAGTTCTCCACTGCCTTAACCAGGTATTGAACTCACAACTCTTTGGGTCCTGTCACTGGATCTAACTAACGACTTTATCCACTGTTCCATGTATATGAATTTCTGGGACTTATAAACTTAATGTCTTCAGCAATCATTTTTTACCAGTGCTCATATTACATTTTTTTTTTTTTTGCTGTTATCATTGCATGTTTTTTACCAGAGCTCATATTGCATTTTTTGTTATTATTATTGCTTTTCTCTGGCACTCCTTATTACTGGTTCCCAAAATGTATTCATTTCTATGTTTGGTCGGTTCAGGAAATTTTTGTGGCCGAACATATGTGCTGATTCCTAAAGCTGATTCCTCCTGTTTTAATTTTCTTTCAATAATTTGATGGTCATTTACATAATATTTTCACATTTAAAAAAAAATTATAAACTAATCCAACTCGAACCTTTCAACAAACCCGGCCTATCCATCCCCGTCTCAATTACATATAGAAAAGAATATTATGAAGTTAAAATTGAATTAAAGGAATAAAGTGTTAGACATTTGGGCGGTATCACTTGTCTGATATGGGGGCTTGTGTACTAAATTGGACACAAGAATAAATAAAAACCGATGGACAGGGGAAAAAGATGATGACAATGTTCGGAGCGTTACATTCGAAAAATGACAGGACAAAGTAGAAAGATGTTTAATAGGATAGAAATGCTATTAGGAGTAAAGAAAACAGTTTATTGGCATATCTGAGGAATAGTGGCGAACTATTCCTGGTCGGTATAAAAGTAAGTGGAATATAGAAACAGTGTCAGCAAAGAAGAGTTCAAAAAGAAAAATATAGAAAATAAAATAGGAGCTTGGAAAGAGAAAATAAATCTTGGGCAATTTCTCATGGTTTAGAAGCATAATAATAAGGGGAAAATGTTGATAAAATGTAAACAAGGATGCGGATGAAGAAAGGAGACTTGAAGGTAAGAACAGAATCTTTAAGTTAGCCTTGAGGACCAACTATTTCAAATATCCTACTGAAAAAAACTAGATTCTGTGCTGTGCTAAATGTGTAGAAAAGCTGAGCAGACTGTGAATCACATTGTAAGTGAATGCGGTATGATGGCGCATCAGTACAAACGGAGATACTACAATATCGCACGTATTGTACTCTGAATGGTAATTGAGTTATATATATATATATATATATATATATATATATATATATATATATATAAATACACTTTTATCTCTTGCAGTTTTTATGTTCGTATTTATTCCTCATTTTCATTCATTCTAGCGTTGACTTTGATTAACTCCCTTTGTTATTGAACTTCCGTTTATCTTCAGTCTCTGCTGCTTCGTTAATTATAATTTTCTATTTATATCTTCCATGTTATTTTCGATCTTCCACAAAGCATACAATCTGTTTTTGATTTTGTTTATGACAACATTATTAATGCTGATTATGATTAGGATTACGATGATTATAAGCACTTCAAGTCCCACTAGGAAATGCTGGGAGCAAATCAGATCGCTCGGCAGTTTGAATAAAATTGTTAAGTTTACCACGTCACGTGTCGTCTTTGTGTTGCTTCAAATTTTCAATGTCCAGTCTCATGTAATTTATTTTTACACCCCTAAGCCCAGCGGAACAGATTTCTACCCATGTTCTCCAATATTCTTACGGAATTCAGTGAATCATTTGGTTTCTCTGAATTTTAAAACAAATATGTCTCCATTAGTAATTATGGAATCAGATTCATTTTTATTGCCTTCATAATTGTCACTTTGTATCTTTCTCATCTCTATTCCAATGTGTCCTACTCTCAATTTCCTCTCTTCCCTCGTTCTTAGTTTTGTAATTAATTTGCACATAAACACGGTGAATTGGGTTTTCTCTCTGTTTATAACTTTGTGATATCTTTGTGAAATACTTCAATTACCACGCGCGCGCGCACACACACACACACACACACAGATACAGATACACACACACACACACACACAGATATAGATACAGATACACACACACACACACACATATATATATGTATTTTAATTTATTTGTTTAAACGTTATTTTTTAAATAGATACTCATATTTGAGTAGATAGTCTGTTTTTATTTATTTATTAAACAGATCTACCGGAGGACGCATATTTTTATAACAAGGTTTCTCGGGTGGTAGATGTAAATAAATAAATATACTGTTTAATAAAAAAAAATAAAAACAGAGCATCTGCTCAAATATGATTATCCATTTTAAAATGACGTTTAAACAAATAATATATATATATATATATATATATATATATATATATATATATATATATATATATATATATATATAATGAGTTGGACAAAAAGGCATAAAAAGTTGAAAAAGGATTTTCAACAAAAAAAATATTGGTTAAAGAAAAGATAAAAAAAACTATAAATACACAAAAAGCATGCGCTTTTAGTATGACACTAAAACTGATCGGTCAGTATATTCTTTGTTAAAAGTCGGTCAGAAGATCCCTATTTAACCAACTCCGACCAGCGGTCAGGGGTAAGGGGACATTCCAGCATCGTGAGAATGAGGTCAGACGTAAAAGGATCTTAGAAATTGCAATAATCCACGTGAATGGCAGACAGCTGTCCGGCCTCTAGATCAAGTATCAAAACAGACAGCATTTGCAGTTTTGTAATTAACGGTCTGTGGTAAACAAGGAAAGCTAGAAGAAAGGACTAACTCTTAAATGTCAGAGGACATAATTTTTTTAATAATAGCGAAAGATGCTTTTCAGAAACTGAGTAGAGTATTAAGGGGTCGAAAATGCCATTAGAAACAAAGAAAAGAATGCTGGACTGCTGTGTAATATCTAATCTCCTAAAGAGACAGCTGAAATGTTCCAAACACATAATGAAGAAAGAAAGTTTTGAGAATTTGGCACTTACAGGACGCATTAATGTCAAGAAACGAAAAGAGACAACAGTGAGGAACCTACTTAGTTTGAATGACAGAAGTTTCGTGAAGAAAAGACTTAATTAGAACAAAAAAGACAGGAAGTTATGAACAAGAATGATCCCCTACGTTGCGAAGGGACATTTCAGGAGGGGTGGAGAGGGAGAGAAAGAGAGAAAGAGAAAAGAGATCGATCTAGGTAAAAAGTGTACCTTTATTGCAAATAGCGACTTCCTCGCCCTTTAAGGAACTGACGAACTGCAAATGGGCTGGCCAATTAACAACAAACTTCTCATATATGATATTTGATCGAAATGTCACTCCAATTATAATACCTGCGTTACTAATCATTCTATTTGTAATGACGAGATGCTGATCCATCATCGCGTTATTGATGTCTGTACTTGAATGAGTGAAAGTGTAGATTTCATAGATAACAAGTTAGGAGTGTAAATGTTAATGTAGAACATTTAGCTTATCTCCCTTTTCCATTGCTTTGATTGCTAAAGATTATCCATTGTTAATATTTGAATTGTTGTTGATAGCCGTAGTGGTGTTAGGGTTAAGGTTGTAGGTGTTAAAAGACATAGGTAAGAAACGAATGGTTAGGGTGACTGACGGAACGGGGATATATGTAAGTAGGAAGGAAACGAAAGAAATTATAAAAGAAATGATAAAGCAGGAAAGAAAAAAGAAAAATTCTACAAACAAAAATTAGTCAAAAAGGAAGGAACAAAGAATACGAAAATCTGAAAAAAAAAGAATGATGGTGAGAAAATGAAAGTAGAGACGATAAAAGAAAAGATATCAATGATAAAGAAATAGAAGAAAAGGAGGAAAAGAAATATAGAAAGCATAGACATAAGAACAAAAGTTTAGATCTCCCCTAACCTGATATACAACCAAAATATTCCTTCTCATCATATACCTACTCTCTATTAATCGTCATCAGTTATAAATCCACAGGTCCCTTTTAGTTTTTGCCCTCATATATATATATATATATATATATATATATATATATATATTCGTTAGATTGCCCGATCGGGATTTCTAATATGATTGAAAAGATAAGTCCGTCTCTTTAGAAAAGAAAAAGTTTGTCGGAAATGGAGGCTTCTTTACAGACGAAAAGAAATACATGACTCGTAAACTTAGCAGAAAGACTAAAACACCTGCTCGTTTTCTACTCACCTCATTTTTCATCACTTCGTTAGAATGCAACGAGCAACAAACAAGATTTTTATCGCACTTGAATTTTGTATTAAGAAAACAATGTCTTATTCCCCTGGGTGGGTGAGGGTATGTGTGTGTGTGTGTGCTCTGTGTGTGTGTGTATTTCATGAAATTTTTCTACTTCCTATTATTTAATTTTCGAACCAGTATAGTACTGGTTCTCATTGATCAAGTGACAACAATTCTTCTGAAAACGACCACATTTTGGGATTCTGTATTCTTGTTGATTTTAAGAATGGTGTTGCCGGATTCGAGACAATCCGTCTACACTTTTCCACTTTTTACAATCTTTTTAGGAAACTTTGGGGTAAGTGTCCAAAAGCGACAATAACGATGCGGGTAAAAATGTCACTTTCTTACGCTACACTTTTTTTCTGCTTTCTCGTAAGATATAAATATTTTCCTATTTTTTTTACATTTCAAGATTTTATCTGTAGTAGAAATGAAAACCAACAATCACTTTTTTTGAACGATAGGTACATTATTATTATTATTATTATTATTATTATTATTATTATTATTATTATTATTATTATTTCCCTTGGTTTCTGGTGTATAATCATTTCTTTCTGTATCCTACCAAGAGACCTAAGATCAGAAAAGTCACCATGACATTTTTCAGTGAGCAGTTTTAAAACAAAAATCTCACATATTTTACATAAAGCCCTTCATAAGCTGTGGGCTGTACTTGTGAGTACAATTTTGTTGTATTTCTTTAAGGCATGGGCTGCCAGGTATTCCTTCAATGAGTCTGTTGGAATCTTTTCCAATCAATCCGAGGGCTTCAACTACAACTGGAATTGTTAATTGTTCTCATACGCCACGTTTCTGAAATTTCGATTTCAAGGTCCTTGTATTTTGATAGGTTTTCAAAGATACATTGCAATCTGCAGGAACTGCCATGTCAATAAGGAGGCACATTTTGACTTTACGGTCTCTAATCTCGATATCAGGACGATGTATTTTAAAGTCCCATAAAATTGCTACAGGTCCTATTTCCGTAACCGGGTCTGGGTGGTGTTCATAGCAATTTCTTGTAGTTTCCTTTCCATAAGTGTTGCAGATTTTCCAGTGTAGATATTGGCCAAGTCTCTCGTGTCGTGTTTTATATCCAATGGCTGTCAATACCGCGTAACTTGATACAACTGTTTCTGGATAATTATCACAGAATCTGCATTTTGGACTAACACAATTTTTCAGTATGTGTGCTCTGTAATTTCTAGTTAGCATGCATTGGTCCTGTTCAGCAAGAATAAAACCTTCAGTTTCAGCATTTACTCCTGCACTACGTAGCCACTGATAGGTACGGGGTTTGTCTACATCAGCTTGTTTGGTATGGGCAGAGTATTGACCGTGAAGCGGTTTATCTTGCTATCGTTTCTCTCTCTAGTCGATTGCATTTACCTTTGATTGTATCTTTTTTAAGTATTTTGCAACTTCAGTCGGTGTATTATACTTTACTTGTATTTCTTCACCCACTTGAAACTCCATTTTAAACTTGTTGTCTTTCTTTATTTTTGAATAAAGTTGCTTACTACTTTCATGTTTCTGTCTGTATCTCTGAGATGAGGTATTATGTACACCATTTACATTGTTCGGACTATCATCTTATTTATCAAAATGTTTCGGCCGTTGTATGCTCCGGCCTTCTTCAGGTAGTTGGAATGTCGAACTGAACCCTTTATTTCGCTCGCTGGGGTAGACAGTTCTAGTTCCACGATAGATCTAACTAATGCCTTTATCCACTGTGCCATGTGTCCTTGAGGACATCTGATAACTGACATCCATTAGACATGGCAATAGTAAAAAATGATCCCTAAAGACATTAGGTTTATAATTCCCAGAAACTCATACACAGATGTCCTTAAGAACACATAGCACAGTGGATAAAGATGTTAGTTAGACCCAGTGACAGGACCCAAAGAGTGTGAGTTCAATACCTAGTTAAGGCGGTGGAGAACTTGGAGAGGTGAATTAACAGGAGATAACTGATAACTGACATCCATTAGACATGGCGCGTGGAACGTGGAACTAGAACAGTCTACACCATCGAGCGAAATAATGGGTTCAGTTCTACATTCTAACCACCTGAAGAAGGCCGGAGCGTACAACGGCCGAAACGTTGTGATAAATATGGCAACAAAGATGAGGATGATAGTCCGAACAATGTAAATAGTGTACTTTCATGTTTTTTGACACAGATCATCATACAATCTTCTGTAGTTTCTAGGTATTTTTTAAGGCCAATTGTTGTAGTTTTGTAAGGCAGTTCTAGGTGAACTAATCCTCTGCCTCCTTCGGATCCGGGCACACACAGACGATCAACATCAGCTTATGCATGCGGTGGCAGGTGAGAAGCCTTCTCGTTTTGGCGTTCATTCGTTTAATATCAACTATGGTTCAGTTAAGGATGTTGAAACTGTATTGCACCACAGGGACAGCCAAGGTGTTTATGGCTGATATTCTGTTTTGTTTTGTTTTTATTCAATTCGGTATTCAGTACAAGGTGCACACGTCTGTAGTACTCCTTTCTTACATTCTCCTTCATTTAGGTATGCTGTATTCCATTTCCTTTGCTAATTCCTAGATACTGATAGGCTGCAATCTTGTTCCAGTTCCCTAATGTTTGTGCCAAAACCTAAATCTGTTGAGTGGGTTTCTGTAATTCTCCCTTTACTTTTGCACATTTATCGAATCCGAAATCCATACCTATGTCGTCACTGAAACATTTTACAGTATTGAGGAGACCCTTCAACTCATTGTTGTCTTTGGCAATGTAGAGTAGGTGATTGAATACTTTATTGTTTAGTTTGTAACCATAGCTATTATTGTTTAATTCATGCTTAAGGGAAGGGCATACAAAACAGAAGGGGTGACAGGGAATCTCCTTAAAAGATTCCTCGTCGGATATTCAGTCGGTTAGAGATGGCAGTGTGATTTAGGTATAATGTCGTCTTCCACATTCCTATGCTGTGTTTAAATAAATTTGCTTATTGGTCATATGAAATTTTTGGATTCGGTCTTTTTCTGACATTTATGCGAGAGTTACTCTGCTGACTTCTTGGACGAGATGTGGTAGTTCGCTTCGAGGATTTCACCTTTGTGTTTTTTAAGGAAAAAATGTAGTTGGACTCCTCTTTAGTGACATCGTCTGGATAACTGCAGGTTATGTTACAGGTAGATTCTTCGGTTTTATTTCCTGGGTGATTATCATTTCGTATCTCATTTATTTCACTTTTTACCTCATCTTCTGTGATATTATTTTTTTACTCTTTACTGTTTGACTGATTGTATTCTGTTTTATATCTTGTTTTATCTTATCTATTTCTGCATTTGATAGTCTTTTGTTTCGGACATTGGCAAGCATGTTTGTGTAGAGATGAAGTCTTATTTGACTTCCTACCATAGTTCTCCCTATTTGGTTTCTCTGATTAGTGGTATTTTTGTGGATTCTCGAGTGCGGTGAAAAAGGATGTCATGATTTGTTGATACTTTTTGCGTGACCATTTCGTTCGCTTTCTTTTTATTTGTTGATTTGGCATTGAGTCATTTGGTCCAAGGTTGAACATAATCCGGGTTTGGTGTGTTTCTTCGTTGCTGGAAGAGTTTGTTCCAGTGACAGATGTTTTGACGCCAGACTTGTTCCCCTCTGAGGAATGCGGCCCTTGTGACGGCCGAACCGGTATGAAGATTTGTTTGTAATCATTGAGATTTGTAAAATTTTGCGTTTTATCCTTGACCGCCAAGGAGTAATTTTATTCAAGTTACCAGCTCTAGGACGACTGTCGACCAAAACTAAAGAGCTCGTACTGCCCATGAGATAGTGTGTGTGTGTGGGGGGGGGTATATTCAGATTACAGGGGGGATTATAATGGAGGAATTATTATTTTTTAATTTATTATTATTATTATTATTATTATCATTATTATTGTGTGGTATAATCTTGTCATAGATTAATTTTAAGTGCCTAATTAACAAATCTCTTCCGTGGTCTATGAGTAAAAAAGAGCACTGTAGGTGAGTTATTTAGATACATTTGGAACTTTTCGTTTAAATGGAGAGAGTTTTACAGATATGTACAGTTCTACACAAAGTAATCCTTTGTAAATGTGCCCATAAATTTCACTCACATAATTTTCGGTAACCTTCTTTATCATATTCAATGCTCCTATAATAACAGAAAAAATGTAATTTTAAGTTTACACATATTTTTTTTTTACTTCGATTTGCAGGTCCTTATAATTTGGTAGTTTTTCAAATTCTTTTTTTAGAAACATTGGAGTCCTGTGAGCAAGTCAAATCAATTAATTGGTAAGTTTCCTATTTTTAATGTTTTATGACTATGTTTGATTATTACTATTATTATTATTATTATTATTATTGAGTGAAAGATCGGCGCTCCATCTGCATGACAATGGGGCATGAAGTTCAATAAATCCATGTCTGATAAGGGGATACGAGACAAATGTACTCAATATGGAGATACGAGGGCGGGTTGAAAAGTTCATAGACTGACTATGAAGGAATGATGCTAGAGGTGGGAAATCTTGCATGCATTGATCTCAACACTTCTTATTAATAACTGCATTATTTATTTCCATGTAAACTGACATTTGACTGTTCAAAGAAGGGTTAAAATGTAGCGACTTCTCTTAAAAATGGACAAAATTTGCCATGGTGGTGTGATGAAGTACATACAGAAAAAGAGTTTAACCTCCAAGGACATTTATGCTGACATGGTTGCTGTATTAGGGAATGACGATGACGATCCAGCATTATCAACAGTGAAAAAGGGTATAGCCGAATTTAGGAGGGAAAGGAAGAATCTTGAAAATGACCTAAGTTCTGGAAATCCTGAAACTTCTACCATCGAAGAAAACATTGATTGTATTCACCACATAGTGATGGATGACAGGTGATTGAATATAAATCAAATAGTCAATAACATTAGCATATCTTGTGTGAGAGTTGAGAATATTCTGCACAATGAACTTGTCATAATGAAGGTTTCTGCTCAGTGGGTGCTACTTCTTCTGACACTTGATCAATAGCACATCAAACTGATCCCATCACAGGGAAATCTGACATTCCATGAGGTAGATCCAGTTGGTTTCCTTGAATGTTTCCTAACCTAGAATGAGTGTTGAGCCACTTTGAGCCAGAGACAAAGAGACAATCCATGAAGTGGAAACACCAATCCTCATTCCAAAGAAAACCAAGATTGTTTAATCTGCAGGGAAGGTGATGGCCTCAGATTTTTGGGATGCAAAAGGCATTGTGTTTATTGACAAAGGACACACTATCAATGGAGAGTATTATGCCAACTTACTTGTGGGTGATGAATTATTTCCCACAGACGAAACGTCACAAGTCTTTCGCTACTCTATCGCTATTTCCATGGAAAATGTTCTGACGAGCTACATTCCACTAGTTCAGAACCTTAGAACTGGGACCCGCCATACCACGTACACAGAATCAAATCGTCCTTATTCCTTTAGTATTCCATTGGTAAGAAAGAGGTTCCATTCGGAAAGCTTCTCTTAAAGAAAGGATCCTTTGTGAAACAGATTCCTGAGAAGATGTTTCATCGTTCACTATAGTCTTAACTTCTTCGAGTCTTGAGTCAACCTTTATCTATCCTATATACCCTCATAATCTGCACTGTTTACTTCCTCGCCTATAAAACACCCTTATTCAATAATCCTCTACCTTGAATGGCTCTTGGGTCTTGTACTGGATGAAAAAGGTTTCTGTATATATTTATATCAAAGCTCTTTTTATAGTTTCCTCAAAAGGTCGAAATATTTTTGCAGCTTTTCACTCTCTTTCACTTTCATCTAGAAATCTATCAGGACGGTAAGAGGCAAAGTGTTTTCGTCATGTTCCAAAGGTTTAGCTCTGGGATTTTGGTCTCGTCTAGTCTGGACTTGATGAAATCTCAAAGTACAATAGAATTATACTTTTACTGTTCTGTTAACTTCTGAATTGTATGGACAAATCGCAGGTGTTTGCACTAATTCCTAATATATCACTGTTCCTGCCCAATCAGGTCTTTATTTCTTCTGAAATATTATTATGGTCAAAATCCCAGTCCTTTGAACAGTTCCAAGTTGATCACTGTTCCTAACTAGTCATGTCTAATTTTGTATTTCTCGTGAGCTATCCATGCTTCTGCTTGTTCGTACGCACGACGATTACGCTTTTCTACAAGGGATCGGAGAGTGTAGTAGTTGTTGCCGATCACTGGCTCTTTTATGATTTGCAATCACTTTATGCTTTCTAGTCGAGAATCTGTAATAATGATATTAAGTGGGAAGGAAATTGCAAAGAGCGACTGCGATTGATGGGGGGGGAGTAAGAGGAATGTTGGGAGGTAAAAATGCATAGAGGACAAATATCTCAGTGACAGTAATGCATGCACACATATATATATATATGTGTGTGGGTGTGTGTGTATGTGTGTGTGTGTGTGCGTTTGTGTGTGTGTGTGTGTAGGGATGAAAAAAAAAATAAATGTATAGGCATACCAAAAGAAAATACGTGAAAGATTGAAAGGAAAGCAGGGATGGAAAGGCGTAACACTTGCAATACATTAGAATTCTGGAAAAAACAAAAGAAAGATAAAAGAGAGTATTATTTTAAAAAAAAAAAAAGAAGATTTTTGCATTCCTAATCGGTAGAATTTTTGAATGGTTGAACATATTTAGTAACTTGTTATGTTTAATTTTATATATATATATATATATATATAACCAAGTATTTGTATAGACAGAATAAAATTCCAATAACCAAAACAATATTTTTTTATAAAAATAAATATATATGTATATAATAAAAATATATGTACAGAATAAATAAATGTATACAATAAATATATAATAAATACATGTATACAATAAAATATATATAATAAAATATATATATATATAATATATAATAATATATATAATAATATATATATTATATATTAATTGATTTAAAATATGTTTTTTCGCTACACAGTTCCAACCATGTTTCCAAAAAATAGAAGCTAAAAACCCCGAATTTAATTTTGCAATTAAATTAAAAGCATTAGTTCAATTTCATCTTCAAGCGAATTCGCATAGACCACAGAAGAGATTTGTTAATTAGGCACTTAAAATTAATCTATGACAAGATTATACCACACAATAATAATAATAATAATAATAATAATAATAATAATAAATTAAAAAAGCGAATTCGCTTGAAGATGAAATGGAACAAATGCTTTTAATTTAATTGCAAAATTAAATTCGGGGTTTTTAGCTTCTATTTTTGAAACATGGTTGGAACTGTGTAGTGAAAAAAAAACTTATTTTAAATCAATTAATATATAATATTAATGCTCTGTAAATTTACATTGAGCACTATTTTGTAAAAATAAAAATATCTATAAGAACACCGGATTTTATATCTTACTGTTCTTTCTTTTTATTTATATACATAATAATAATAATATATATATATATATATATATATATATATATATATATATATATATATATATATATATATATATATATATATATAATAAAAAATATATGTATATTTTCCTCGGTTCCTTCTTCGAATAATTTTTTATTTTAAACTTAATGCACGGTTAAATTTAAAATTTGTAATTTTTATTTTTTAACTTCTAATTTAGTCTACCTTTAGCATTAACATAACATACATTGTGTGTAAGGTTCGTTGTCAAGTTTTTCTATTATCATATACTTGTATTTTGATTGTTCATTGTAGCTTATGTAACAATGTTTCCCCTATTGAGGGGAGTTTGGTTGTTTTTGAACTTTTTAAAACTCTTTATTCTGCAATCAATAACATCACTTGAAAAGACACCAGAAGTGTTGAAGTGTTGAAACAAAATAGCTATTTTTGTAGAAAAGTTATAATATGTTTATGTTATAATTTTCGAATCAATACTATATATATATATATATATATATATATATATATATATATATATATATATATATATATATATAAACATGTTTAATTAAACAGTTTAGACATGTGTTTGTTTATTTTCAATAATATCTTTTCGTAATCACGTATTTTTTATGTTTTCTGTTTCTGAGTACAATGGAATATATCGAAAAGTACTCGGAAAATGAATAAATACAACTATGGTTCCTTCCTTGTTATCTTTAATCATGAAACAACAAAGCTTATACGTGATTACGAAGAATCTTAGTAAAATAAACAGACATGTCTAAATTATTTAATCTGACATGCTTAAGCTGCCAAAAAAATATACATATATATATATATATATATATATATATATATATATATATATATATATATATATATATATATATATACATACGTGAGAGGAAACAAAAATAATGTGAACAGCTTACGAAAATAGATTTTTCAGTTCCGGCATTTTTGGGTATTTGCAAGGATCAAACCGGCATAAAAGCTCAGCACTTTGATCACCTTGCTTTTTCTCTGAATTAAATCATTATTTATCTTCAGGTAAAAGAGCTACATATTAAAATGTCCGACCTGTTGAATTTTCAAAGAGGACAGTTTCTGTGAGCAAAACGTCTGAATTATTGAATGTGCCACGAGCTGTAGTGGCTACGGTTATGACAGATTTTTGGTCAAAACATCATCAGCAAAAAGTAATAGTGTGCAGAAACCAAAGTTGACCGAAAGAGACCGATGAGCTTTAAAATGAATTGTTGTAAAAAATCATAAACCTTCTGCAGCAAAAATGAGAAGTCATTACTCAACCAACCAATACAGTTTCTATATAAGTCAGAAGCTCTACAAAGCTGGTATCCACGGAACAGCTTCGATTCCTCTGATCACAAAATCGAACGCCAAGTTGCGAAAAAGAATTCATCAGACAAACTGATATATAGTAAAACGAAGAGTAATTATATGAACAAGAGGAATAACTCTTCAGTCTTAAAGATTTAGAATTCTATTTAAACTGTCTAATCTTAATTATCGAGCAATTAACCTATTTCATCGATACTAATTTGTTTTTATAAAATTATTTAATTAGATGAAGCATTAAATATTGGCTGGTCCAAGGGAAGAGGAGGATTTCGAGTCATTTTTGAAAAGGTTGACTTTCAACACGTCGAAGATTGATGCAAGACAATCTTCCTACGCGCGATTTGGATTTGTGAGCGAATAAGGTAGGCAGTTTATGCATATGTACGTATGCGTATATTATCAACCGGTTGCACGGCCTTGATATAACATGACAACAACCGAAAGACCTTTACTACGCAAATATTCACCCTTGGTGTATCTGAATCGCTAGTGAAACACAATCGAATAATCTTGTGTCTTATATGACTGCCGCATTCCCGATGACGGATCGTTCAGCTGATTGGTTGGTTTTGTTTAGTGTCATATAAAGCTCTGTGGGTTATTTAATCTAAATGTTTTGAACGCAATTATAGGCCTTCAACTACAGATAAAACGTATTGATCATTTTACTATAACTCGGTATTTTCGGTAATTATTTATAGAAAAATATATTGTGGTATTTGTATACTTTCATCGAGTTTTGTTTTTGTTTGGGGTTTACTATTTGTCCATAGTTTGGGCCCTAACAGGTGCTACTACCTCGTGTCATTGTGGACCTGAGAACAATAACAATTAAGAGGGTGGTTCCACACTCCTCAAAACCCGCCAATCTCTCGATAAGAAACCTTGCTGACAAATCGTTCAGGGATTGTTTTTAAAATATCAATTCATCCATGTTTGTCAAGAATTCATTCAACTGTCAATACTTGTCTCCCTGAAATTCCCGCCATTTACGAATGTTAAAATAGCAGCTGAAACGCGATAGATGAGATTAAGGAGAATCTTTACGAAGCAGATGATGGCGATCCCGAAAGAGGAGTTATTTATAATTTCTCTCTATTTAAAGGGCGAAAGAGGCAGAAGATAAGTATGAGATATGTTGTTGGTAGGGGTAATTACCATTCTTTTTTTCTAGAGTCTTTTATTCTGTCTATTTTTAGCAAAGATTTTTTTTTCTTTTGTCCCCTTCCATTTTCTTATCACCACCACCACCACCACCACCACCATCCCCGTAACCCTAATTTCCCACTGGTTATTTTCTTACCTTTTCATAACTACTTTGTATCTATCTCTGCCTCGCGCCGATGATCAAAACACACATTGCTAATAAATGTCTACCACCCAATCCCCTAATCCTAAAAAGCCAGGTGCGTACTCGTGTGGGTGTTGAGGGGGTCAGTTTTGATCGCCACCCCAATCACCTTCCTGCATAACCGCAAATATATGCGTCTCCTTGTCCTCCTTCCTCAATTATATATGCACACGTATACACAAAATAATTGTATATGGGTATAAAGTTTCATACACACACGCACGTACACAAACACATAAACACACACGTACATACACACACACACAAACATATATATATATATATATATATATATATATATATATATATATATTGTGCTGAACCAAGGTGGACAAAGTAGGTAACATTTTATTAGTGTTACTGCCAGAGCAGGTAGGTACGTCTGAAAAAGTGATCTAATACTCTCTTCTTTACAAACCATCATGGCATGCCAGTGATGAGACGTGTAATATTACTATGCATGTAACTATTATTAGGTGTTCTATTGAATTCCTGTTCATCTTGTTACCGCTTAAAGATGTGGTAAAAACATTGATTCTTGACGATATCTTTTAGAAATTTCGATTATGATATGGCACTGTTTCGTTATTTTCTACTTGTGGTAATTTGTCCCTAAAATGATGACGAAATAAAGTAGCCTCTCGGGGTGTCGGCTTCAAAAATAGTAAAAATAAGTATCAAACTAAAACAGAATTAGCAACTTCCAAGTAGAAAATGGAGTGACGCAAAAGAAAACTGGACTGCCTTGTTTTACTAGCAAAGGCACTTGACTAGAAATTAAATATGATCAGAAATATTTTTTTAGCGAGTCACCTGACTCACTAAAAAAATATGCTTTTTTTTTCTGAAATTTGAGGTGTTATTATAATTAGTCCGCTTATTGTTAAGACTATCATTCTCATCTGTGGTAGACAGTTTTGGCAATACGTTACAGCCTATTGAAATTTCGAAGTGAATTTCCTATTTTTATTCTTGTTAAATTTGACTGACATATTCTTTTTTAACGGAAATTTGTGCTTTATGATGAAATTTTGCCAGTATTGTAAAAAAGGTATTTGACATTTATATACTCACACGCACCCACAGACTAAGCATAAGGACACAAAAATATTATTGAAAGCTGCTCAATTCACCACAAATGTCTTGAGAGATTAAAGATATTTATAATGTTTATCATAGTCTAGCGTCAGCTCACAATAGGGAGGGGAGCCAAGAAAGTCGATTTCTCAACGTGAGCTGAATGGCTAGACAGACTATCTTGTAAAGTGTCACTCTTAAAAAGGCGTCAATAGAAATAGGGAAAGCATAGGTTATTCTGGCACAAGGCAACAGAAGCTGAGCAGCGGTGAATGTACCTAAGTTTCGGTAAGTCTAGTTCAAAGTGACATATGAAAGCAACTTGCGTCCTCCGAGATTTCAGATTAGATGCCTGTTGGAGTGGACCAAATTTGGTTTTAGACAATATCATTTTAGTATTTAGTTACTTGCCTTGATTGACCATCATTGAATTGATACGTTATTTTTATAGATACAAATATTTAAGTAGATGCATTGTTTATAATATTATATTATAAACAGAGCATTTACTTAGATATTTGTATCTATAAAATAACAATATAAACAGAAAAATATATTAAAATAATTGTCGGATATATATATATATATATATATATATATATATATATATATATATATATATATATATAGGTAATAATCCGTTGGTATATAATCCAAGTGAATCCTATTAATACAATATAAAATATCAAATATTAAAACTGATTCACACATAGAGCTCAATGTTTTAATTAAGCAGAGTAACAGGTTTCATACAATAGGAATTAAAATTGCATTATGTTAATGATCATTTTCACCTTGTAAATTGAAATAAAATTTACAAGGATTTTTCAAACCAGTCAATGGATGATAAATTATTGAAATAAAAATGGCCAGACAGAGGAAGGAAAGAAAGAAGGAAAGATAAAAGAGAAAAAGGGAGCAAATAAAAACGAGGGAGTAGTGTAAGTCTGGATATGAGGGGTGGTCAGAGGAGAAAGGAAGAGAAAAAAGGGGGGGAAAAGAGAATAAATGGCCTATTTATTTTATATACAGTAGCAATCAGAAGGTAGTTTAAACTTAAAGAAAACCTTCTTAAATGTATAAACAAAAAGAATTTTATATTAAATAAAGAGATAAACGCATTTATATGAAAGAGAGAAAATTCAGAATTAACGATATATTAAAATAAACAATATACCAGAAAAAATAAGAAAAAAAAATATAAAAATTAATACATTGAAATGATTATATTATCTTAAGAAGAAGTATCTCATTTAACATCTACATTTAAATCAAGATATTATAAATTAAACCTATATTAAGTAATCCCTATTTACAAGAAAAAACAGTTAATATTTATCGTCTATTGTGTAATAGCCAAAGGAGTAAGAATAAATAAAAGTAAAAATCTACACTTAAAATTAGAAAAGAAAGTGAATGAAGAATTGCCTTTAGAATAAAGTGTCTTTAGATTATTTAATAAATAAAAATAAAAAATACATAAAAAAAGATAAATTTTCAAATACCTTCATCAAACCAAATAATACAATATATATTAGTACAATACACTTCAATACTACATATCAATATTATAATTTAATATATACACCATATATTGATATATTAAAACGAACTATAATATTAATAAATTTCTAAATACTTCATAAAAATCATACCAATTGATTAAAATACATATATAAAATAGAGTCTATATAAACATCATAATTATGTATTATTACATAACAAAACATCATAAAAGTTATATTTTGGTATATTATTATTACATAATATTGATGTAAAATTATAATAATTGTTATGTAATTATAAATTATCAGATAAATTAACCCCTTTATATAACATTACCATAAAATATTGAAAAAATTCTAACTTTCTTTTGTATCTTTAAAATTACTAGGAGTGTGAGCAAAACCTATGATTTTCCAGTCAATTTGAGGAAATTAAAATATAAATATTGTGGTTGTTCTTGTTCTCTTTTAGGGTAAATGGTGGCATGGTAAATCACATTACATGCTCTGCATTTTCTTTCTACTGGACAGAGTTCACTATTTCTAAAATTACATGTGTTATCCATACTAGATAAGTTGTTGATACCAAAGAATTTATTAAGAATAACTTTATTATGAGAATCAATAATTTTATACATATTATTTGTACAGGAATAGCTTATTTTAATAGTTTTCTATTGAAAACTCTACCTATGGGCTGGTTATTTTTAAATGTTTGTTTATAAGTTTTAAGAACACTTGTTCGATGTTAATTTTTGATATCTTACGGATGGGGGGGGTGAAACATATTAGATTTCTTTTCCTATTTCTACGCTTATTGGTACTCTTATCTACCCTAGTGTTACTTGTAGCGTTCAAGTACGATAGTTTATTTTTAAAACGACTTTTTGAGGTTCTCTATTGTACAATCCTTTATTTTTATTTAAAATATATTTCTTAGAAGAAAGTTTATTAATCCTCGTTCCAACACTGATAGGTATCTGCTTTAAAATAGTATCAGGGGCGGGGGGTTCGAGTCTACATTAATGATCTTTACCATCTCTATGATAGCGTTTAAAGGTATTGGTGTTCAGGTCAAGAGGGATATTTAAATAATCTACAATTTTTAGGTTAGATGAAATTTCTATCTTGAACCCCAGAAACTTGAATGCATTAATAATATATATATATATATATATATATATATATATATATATATATCGTAACTAGAGAGTATTTATGTTGTTTCATAACGCTCACAGAAAATTATTGAACCCAAATGAACATAACTAACCACAACCGAAATTAAAACTTGCTTTCCGATTCCATCGCCGTTACGTTAACCCACACATAATTCACACACACACACACACACTCTAATAGATATATAGGAGGTACGTGTGCGTGTGTTTATTATTATATATATATATATATATATATATATATATATATATATATATATATATATATATATATATATATATATACGTAGGGGGTATCTGTGTGTGTCTATGAATTATATATATATATATATATAGATAGATAGATAGATAGATAGATAGATAGATAGATAGATAGAGAGAGAGAGAGATACGTCGGTGTGTTTTTTTGGGTGTGTGTGAATTATTATATATATATATATATATATATATATATATAGAGAGAGAGAGAGAGATAGATAGATAGAGAGAGAGATGATAGAAAGAGAGGGTGTATATCATTTTCTTTCTTATCTGTTTGGCTTTCTCTCTCTCTCTCTATATATATATATATATATATATATATATATATATATATATCCTCGTTTGTGTATGTATGTAAATCCAATCAAGTTAAGTAGCCGTTGACATCAAAAGTAATTTCTGAAGGCGCACTGAAGCGTAGCGACGCCAACGGTGTACTTTTTAATGTCAAGCGATGTGTAACGGTTACTCAGATTTACCCACTGCAGCCGACCAAAGGAAAGGGTCGGCTTCCCAAAATTTTCTCTATAATCTGATGAGTAATAGAATTGACATTTATTTATTTGATAAGTATTAGAATCTTCTTCCTTTATCCCAATTTTCAGAAAGAATAGCATGTATACATATTTGTTTTTAAAAAAATCGTACGTTAAATTAGGAAATGCAATATATTTCATTTTCACGCGTTCAAAATGATATTGCAAAAAGCTCAGTGGGTTTACAAACGTGCACATTGTTTCGGATTTTCCGGAATCCTGTACAATTCTCCATATCCTGGGCAACTGTTTGTCGGCCCATCCTAATGTGCAACTCAACAATCCTCATCCAAACTAATAACCAAGAAATACTGCAATCTATGAATGCTGAGTTCAGTTTTAATGAAGTGTTTTTTATATATGTACATTTTGGAGAAACGGTTGTGATATTTCTCAAAGTCCTTAACAATCCTAATATTTTAAACATATGAGATATGAGATGTGCATAATTATTTCCATACGGGTATGACTGAATTATAATTATTGAATCTCCATGGGTTCGGCAAAATGAATAATGTGGCCAGATTCTGGGGTTTGGGTTAGGGTTAGTGGCCAAGAAATGTTTCCTGCTCCTCTTAATTTGAATCATCATCGTGAGAAAGAGAGACAGAGAAAGAGAAACTAACTAGCAGTCCCACAACATCAAGGACACATTAAAGGATAACATCGTGGGTGTGATGGTCAACATAAATGAGAACCACCTGATTCAGGCATGCAGGGCTGTTCTTTACAGTATAATTTACTCTCTCGCGCGTTTATGTTGCTTTATATATATATATATATATATATATATATATATATATACGGTGGGGGGGGGGCACCTCCGCGAAATCGTTAAAAAAATTAGCATACCGTGAGAAAAAAATGCTCCAAACATAATGAAAACAGTTTTATCGTCAAAATCTTTATGTTATTATTAACAGGAAGGATCAAGGTATTTTTTTAATTTTTAATTAAATTTTTGGCTACTTTTTAGGGCATTCGAAATTTTGATTAAAAAACTGGTTTTCCTTCATCAGAGGTTGTACTAACTTATAGCCAAGCAAATTTTAGCCTCTTTTTTTGTGGTGATACACATTAATTTGGAAATTCTTGCAAAAATCAAATAATTGTCGGATATTAATGAAATTTTCAGTTATTAACAAATGAATTCAATTATTTTTTTTAATTATTTAATTAGAAAATCTTGGTAATATTTTTTTTTAGATGTGTTTCTCCCCTTACATAATTTTATGGAAACTTGAGAAATTCACCATGATAATTTTTAATAAAAATATGAGTTAAAAGTAGGATTCTTTGAAAATTTTAAATCACCGAAAGTTTTTGCAAATTTCGACTCCGTCTCAGGGAATATCTGTTCTGAATTGAAAAAAAAAGAACGCAATAAAACTAACATATTATTTAATGAGATAAACTTTTAATTGGTTTTATGAATAATATATATTAAAGACAATATTTTCTGAAGAATAAAAACTTTTCGATGAAAAATGAATTTTTACAAGATTTGTTTCTTTTTTTTTTTTTACAATTTTAAATTGAATATTTTATAAAGTTTTTAAATCTTTTAAAATTCAGCTTCACTGTGGTAACTTTTAGAAAATATTGTTATTAAGTAAAACTATATTTCTAATCGTATATTTAAAAGCTTATTACAATCTGACCATCCCGAATATTTTCAAAAGAATTTCGATTTGTTTTTTTGTATGTGTTTATACGTGCAGACTTTCTGAAGTATGGATATACAAACCGATAGATCAATCATTAAAAGGTCATTTGTTTTAAGTATTGCTCCCTTATAAACTTTATCGTCTGCTCCACCATACTTAACTATGCACACGTTCGGCGGTCAATCGGCTGTCAGTAAATCGATTAACATGCCAGAAAAACAAAACACCGTGGTTAATAAATACTTGTATACAATATTTTATGCTATAAGTAATATTTGTTTCGAATCAGATTAATTTTTGCTAATTTTCCTCAAATAACGTTTCAGAAATATATATTTTACTTTTGTAAGATTTTTAAAACCGAGAAAAAAAAATCAATTCTGATCAATATAATTTCTGTTTGAAATACACCATTTGATGATTAAAAATAGTAAATTTTAAATTCCTTGACTTTAAATTGAAGTTAAAATGAAAGCTACAAGAAAGCTTTTTCATTTTTATAAAATAATTTTAAACTTTACGTATACCGAATTAGTGGGTGTACCTATATATATATATATATATGTGTGTGTGTGTGTGTGTGTGTGTGTGCGTGTGCGCGCGCGTGAATATATATATATATATATATATATATATATATATATATATATATATATATAGGCAGCAATCCTTCCTTTATGCATGTTTCATTAAAAACGACAGACAAGGTACTACGGTTAAGCTTTTTTATTTAATTTTTCTTGTGTTCGAACAAGAGCTTTCTTTTCTAGACAAAGGGTGTGTAAGAACTGTCCAAATGTTTTATAATTCTGAGCGCTTTTGGCTCTACCTTTAGCCATTATCAAGGATGATTCGATTTTTCAGCTTAATTGAGTGTGTGCGTTCTGTGTATGTCTTAGTGTGGGCTAGGATGTTTTAATTTCCGAATACGGTTAGCACATTGTGGCTTTGTTCGTAGTTAATATTGTTAGAGTTGGCTTTTTTCTTTTTTATTATTAAGCTTCCATTATTTTAGTCTTTTTGCAGGTGGATGCAGTTAATATATTTGTGTTTTCTACTAGTATGTTCCTAATGGAGTCTGGCAAATTTGTGTGTGCGTTTAAATGGGTTCTAATGGAGTTGTGATCAGATAGGTGTAACGTAAGACGTCTGGATAAGCATGTAGTTGTGTAACCGATGTAATTATTTATGAGTCCGGTTTGATCAGGAACACAGTTCCTTAAGGGGCATTTGAACTCGTAGATAATGTTCGTTCTTTGTAATTTTGACTTAACTGGTGTGTTGTTATTTTTGAGGATAAGGTTAGCTGTCTTAAATTTTTTATAATAGATAGTTAATTTGATTTTTTTATTCGGATCAATTGGAGTAGTAAATTTCTTTATAATATGCCTTAGAGAAGATTCGTCTTGTTTGTAATTAATATGCATTTGGTTTTTGTAATAAATATGTATGTGATTTTTGGCTGTGTGTTCGCTATCGTTATTACTTACTTTGGGGAGAAATAGTCTAATTTGGTGGTCTATAAGGTAGTTAGGGAAGCCGTTGTTAATTAGTGTTTGTTTGCCCAGAAAAAAAAGCTCTTGTTCGAACACAAGAAAAATTAAATAAAAAGCTTAACCGTAGTACGCTTTTAATGAAACATGCATATATATATATATATATATATATATATATATATATACACGTTTTGTTAAAGACGACCGACTGACAAGATACTGCGTTTAAACTTTTTTATTTAGTTTTTTCTTGTGTTTGTATAAGTGTTTTCTTTTCTGGACTTTTATGTGTGTAAAACTATCTAGACGATTTACGTTACATCGATGTAACCACAGCTCAATTAGGAATTATTAAAACACACACGGAATCTTAACAAACTTCAGCCGCAACAAACTAGTAAAAAATACAAGTATAATAGCCTCATCCACAAAAAGATTAAAAATAATGGAAGCACTAATAATAAAAATAGAAAACCAACAATCAATAACAATAACTACGAACAAGGCCACAACGTGCTGACTGTGTTTGTAAAATAAAACATTCTCATAACTTCAGATACATACATAAAATCCCACACATTTAGTTAAGAATAAAAATTGTCCTTGATAATAGCTAAAAGAATAACCGAAAGCGCTGGCATATGCAGAACTTTTGAACAGTTTTTATATACTTTGTGTTCAGAAAAGAAAATACTTGTACGGACACAAGAAAAAGTAAACAAAAAGTTAAATCACCATACCATGTCAGTTGTCTTTAACGAAACTTGTATAAAAGAAGGGTTGCTGCCCAAATACACAATTTTATACAGTATTTACATTAGTCGGACTATTGTCCTCATCTTTGTCGCCATATTTGTCACAACTTTTCGGCCGTTGTACGCTCCGGCCTTCTTCAGGTGGTTGGAATTTCGAACTGAACCCTTTATTTCGATCACTGGGGTAGACTGTTCTAGTTCCACGTGCCATGTTTGATGGATGTCAGTTATCAGTTATCTCCTGCTAATTTTCCCTCTGAAAGTTCTCCACTGCCTTAACCAGGTATTGAACTCTCCTTCTTTTGGGTCTGTCACTGGATCTAACCAACGCCAATAGTCCGACTAATGTAAATACTGTGCATAATACCTCATCTCAGAAATATAGACAGATACAATTATATATATATATATATATATATATATATATATATATATATATATTTAACAACATAAACGCTCTACTTCACTTGTATCCTCTTTCCTTACAAATGATCAACGTTACTTTAAATTTCTCGGAATATTACATACAATTTCGCCAAGTTCTTTTTTACAAGTTTGACATCAAACGGCTTATTCGACACGAGAAAATTTCACCACAAAGCTAAATAAACATTCCTTTCCGGTCCTATTTAATGAAACCTGTTTAAATGAAGAATTCACACACACACACACTCTCTCTCTCTCTCTCTCTCTCTCTCTCTCTCTCTCTCTCTCTCTCAACGTTATTTTTAGTGGATACTCGTATTTGAGTATTTATTAAACAGTATGTTCATTTATTTTCAGTTAAGGAATGTTGGGTTAAACGATGGCTCCCTCTGCCCTGACGGACGCAGGTTCAGTTCCTGCCGGCGACGGCAAATTTCTCTTTAATGATATTTCTTAAGCATTCATGCCCGTAGACGAAAATAAATAAATATATTGTTTAATAAATAAACGGAGCGTCTGCTCATTACAAGTATCCACTAAAAATAACATTTAAAGTGATACAATCTGTCGGATTAATCAAAACAAATTCTCTCCCTCGCTCTCTCTCTCTCTCTCTCTCACACACACATATATACATATATATATATATATATATATATATATATATATATATATATATATATATATATATATATATATATGAGATTGCCATTTTTTGTTTTATCACGCAAGTAAATATATAACATTTAAGAAACCAATCCCTGATCGGAATCTATAGATAATCAGCCATTTATTTGAGGAGGAATGTGTTATTACAGTTTGCTTTCAAAGATATTTCCTAACCTTAGTACTCTATCATTCTCTTTCTTTGCGGGCGATCATCCCTACCTCTCCCTTACCAACGTTTTTCCCGACCCCCGTTTCCACTATCCATTTACACACACTCTCATCAGATTGGTGACTTGCTGCTTTCCTCCCTCTTGCCCTCAATATACCCTGTGAGTGTTAAGTTTTCCAAGCCCTCCTTCCTCATTATGTGTCTTAGAAATTTCAGTCTCTTTCTGAGTCTTTTTTTTTCTGTTGTCATTTCCTTTAAGACTTCCTCGTTTCATAATCGCGTCATCCATGGAATTCTCAGTATCCTTCTGCAGATCCACATTTCTGTTGCATCCAGTTTCCTCTTCATCTTATCCCGCATTCACTGCTATACAAGATGATTTATATCGCATAGTAATCCAGTACTCTCTTTTCTTTTTTTCTAACGACATTTTCCTGTTTTTCCTCGTTTTTTTTTTTTAAATACTTTGCTTAGCTTTTGAAAGGCTTCTTTTGCTAATCCGATGCGCTTTTGGATTTCGGTATCACAATTTCGATCTTTTGTTAAAACACTAAAAAAAAACTGTTTAATTTAGATTAGATTTAGAAATCCTCTTAACTTTTACGATTCTTAACAAAGGAATAATTCATTTTTATGCTCACTTGAGAACCCATCTCTCATATTAATGAACCGAATCAACCAGACGAATCAACCAGACGTTCGGAAAAGCAACTATCGTTTTTAGCACAGGTATAAAATGTTCCTTAACTTCCCGTTGAAGTGGATGGCCGTTAGATTTGTTTTTTGAGTTTAATTCAATTCACACTCCAGAGTCTTTAGGTTACAATCGACAACGTCTCTAAATCAGAAAATTTAGTTTCAGATTCATAGATTTATGATATCTGAAAAGAATTTACGCGTGAACATCTTAGATTTCATTGAAGCACAAGTATGCATAGTATACTTGTAAAATATCTTTTTCGGTTTTTTGATATGAAAATATTTTATAAATAGATTTACACCGTTACAATTGTTGCAATATTAATATAATAGAAAAGCAATTTTAAACTAATTAACTATAATAATATCCGTCTGACAAGCATGCCTTATGGGTGTCCCAGTATGGATGGAACATTACAGAAGTAAGGGTCTGCGAAACAAGATTAGTTTGCTGAAGCAAAATAACTTTCAAACTTGTCCTCTTAATTATTTAAAAATTTAACTGGGTTTGGCACAAGGCCACAACTATGCAGCACCCAGTAATTATCAAAATCAAGAACAGAACACATCCTTGTTAAATATTGCTTGTAAATGCTACTATCAGTTTATAATTCCGATAAGCGTGAAAGACCCAATATAGAATACAAATAAATTCTGAAGGATTATCAAAAAAGGAACAATTTTTGAAGGAAATAAAATTATAAAATAAATACTGGACTTCTATTATGTCTTGACATATTTCTTCTTCTTCTTCTTTTACCTTTTTTTATCTTCTCATTTTCTCTCTCTTATTCTTTCCAATCTTCATTGGACATCTTTAAAAATTCAGGCTGAGTGAAAACGTTTCAGGTTCATTTAGAACTAAAACTCGTACAACTTCGCGAACTTTCTTTTATTAACTTTATAGATAGATAGATAGATAGATAGATAGATAGATAGATAGATAGATAGATAAAACGCACCGAGCAATATAAGTGCCTAGATTGAATGTAGATTTGTGTATTTCTGACGAAACTTCTTGAAATCGATGGAAATAATTTTCAGACACGCGCTATGAAAGTGTCCAGAGGCTTGAAAGATTGTGTCCAAAATGGGCAAAAATCCATAATGGTCGCTTCAAAGCCATTTTGTCGGGCTTTTGGCGCAAAATTCAATCCACTTCTTCAGCCACTTATGCCAGTGACCACCCTTGGCAAGTTTTCACGAGGGTCAGACAAACGGTCAAGTATCAAATCACCAAAATGATGCAGTCAATAATTGGATTATTAGAATGCCTTAGTCACGTGATGAACGTGGCAGTCGATTATTACGTTGTTCTTATTAACCAGGTATATTTACTAAAGTTTATTTTGGGGATGGGCTCAGGGCCACACAGAAAGCTAGCAAGATTGTTCTAATCAGGGTTGGTCAGCCTTTTTTGAAATTCACTTTTGAAATTTTAGCTTTAACTCGTTCTAAAAAGCCGACCACTGAAGTCATTAGAAAATACACAACTACTTTAGCTACGAGGCAAAAATTTCAAAAGATAGTGTGTGTCTCCATTTTGAATGTACACGCATTTTCAATGTTTATGACTCTAAAACTTAACACGACGTATATCCTGACAACTGCAATATGTAATTTAACTGGGCACTGGGAATCGTTTTTATCTATTCATTTCGTAGTTTTGAATTTTGAGTTGAAACATTCCCTGTATAATATTCAATCTAGTACTCAGCAATAGATTAAGTTCATTGACATGAAGATACTGAAAAATAAGTATATCTTGTGAAAAATCAATATTTTCGTCATCATTAAGTCACAACCTAATTGCTATATCTACGTATATGTATTCGGCGGGGGAGGTATACGGCATGTTTGCAGACAAATAGTAGAACTTTATCACAAGTAAATTTCAAGTAACGATACAATTTAAGGCAATTATACTACTAACCTACAATTACTGAAAGAAATTTATATTAAGGAAATTGCTATCAAGATTCAAGAATTAACTAATTAATAGCTTTGATTAATGCTTGGAATCAATTATTATTTTTTTAAGCAGAGAAAATGTATGTGTAGACTACAATCAGAAAACGATTTCAACTTTCACAAAAGATAATGAAAGAAGTATAAAATACTTCAAGGAGAATAATGTATAATGAAACTCAAAGGAACAATAAATTTGATAATTTTAATAATTTTTTCAAATATTTTTTATCATATTTTCGGTTTTAATTTTTACGAAGATTATTTGTTTTTGAATTAAATGAAAATTATGCTTATATTTTAGGACAACTTCAAAACTTTTAGCGCTGGTTTTTGGTTTTCTTATGAGATCAAACAAGCAATAATTCTTGACAATATAATTCCATATTCTTTTGTAATATTGAAAAGATGTATTTTGGAAAATAACACTGAAATGAATTCTGGACGAATTTAATTTAAAACCATTGTTCTAGAATGTCATGTCTTTTTATGGCTTAGGGAATCACGGTTCTCCTTACAGATCCTGTTTTTCTTCATTATCTCTGACTTTCTCTTTGGAAAGACAGTGAAATGCTTTTTTGTCTTCTACACAGTTTTGAATTCAAAAGTGCAGTATTTCTCCTAGAATTGCTGACAGCCAAGGCACCCAAGACCCAATCTACTCTACTATTTGCAGGTAGAAAAGATGAATTTATGCGTTTGTTAACCGACGGAAATTGGAAGGGGATTTGTGTAAAATTTTTGCATATTGGAAAAGATGACAGGCTATTGTTCTCAAGAGAAATGTTGCTATATAACAAATGTGTTGATTTTTTATTATCCATATATTTTCTTGTATGTGTGTGATTTTGAATATGCATATACTCATATATATATAGAGAGATATACTTAAATATAACTATATACATATAGGTATTGCATGAACATAGTTACACACACGCAGACTCTCTCTCTCTCTCTCTCTCTCTCTCACACACACACACACACACACACACACACACACACACACACACATATATATATAGTTCTACATACAACGTGTGAAAGCTCTTATCATCCGCCAACCAGGGGAGATAACGCAGCTTCGGTGGCTAAAGTACTGCCACCCTGGCGCCACCAACAGATTATTGCCATCGCACAGGTTATTGTTTTCCTTGTAGATGCGTTTAGTCTCTATTATTTATATGCAATATATATATATATATATATATATATATATATATAAATATATATATATATATATATATATATATATATATATATATATATAAAGAGAGAGAGAGAGAAAGAGATTTAATAAATTTTATTTTAACCTAACATTATTTCTCATTAATTTTACGTCTGTTATTTTAGTGGATACACGTAAAAATAGGGGGCGTGTATCCACTAAAATAACGTTTATAATAATATATATATATATATATATATATATATATATATATATATATATATATATATATATATACAGATATACTTATATGTATGCATATGTGTACGCATATTTAGTATTAGTTGTGAATGTGATGTTTTTCTGGGCCGATATCAACGAAATTTCGAAAACTTGCAATGCATCACAAGCGCCGCATGCGTGCATTATTGTTGAATATATAGAGAGTGGGGCGTAGTGGATGCGTAGCCATTTAAAACAACATTAAAGTCATTGAAACAAGTGGCAATGAGATTGTGAATAACTTGACCGGTCTTCGGCAATATTATTTCTTTGATATATGCCTTTCATGTTGCTCTCAATTAGTTGCATTCCAAAGTGAATAAGGCGACAAGAAGGGAAGGCTGCCAGCCGGAGCGGAATCAGATTTTGCGGGGTTGCTGCTTGTACACATATGTTCAGATACAAATTTCTAATCTATTGGTATGTGTGTACATTTGTACATACATAAGTACATACATACATAAGTACATACATACATAAGTACATACATACATAAGTACATATAGTTTCACGTTTATATAGGTATCTTTCTTGAAGCACATACTGATACATTAATACATATATTTGGCTGAAATAGATGTAGAAGAAGAAAAGAGAGAGGAATGGGGTCCAGATAGATTTTTAAACATGATATTCATCCAGGGCGTAGTCGGTCATCTTTCTCCACATATTCCTTTTTGTTTATTATCTGTGAATTGCCATGACTTCTTCGAAAATTCGGAAAGATATTGAAGTGGTTTTTCGTTGCCTTCCCCATGGTTTTAATTCAGAGTAGCCCTTCTATACGAGCTGCTATACAAGGCAGTCTACTTTACTAGAGAAGAGATAGGTTCATATCTTTCCCTAGATTATTTCGGCGAAAGTGAACGGAACAGACTAAGCTGGAATTTCAACTCGGTTTTTCCAATTTCACTTTCCGCTCCGATAATTGTTACACTAACCACATATCCAGATAGATAGATAGATAGATAGATAGATAGATAGATAGATAGATAGATAGATAGATAGAAAAAAGAATACATTCACATAAATTCACACTCAAAAGTATTTAAGTAATATTAACGTAAAGATGATAGATTTTTTTATGAGGGGGTGGGGGTGGCCATTAATAAATCTAATGGGATGGAATAATTATCTTCGGGTATGACGTATTCATCCATATTCTGATGGAAAGTAATGACAACCCTCAACATTTTATCAGGAATATCTAAATTTGTGACGACCTTTCCCAAAGCATCGCAGTTGATGGACAGAATGGCATTTGTCAAGTTCACAAAAATCATCCGGTGTTCATAATTTTTTTCACCCACGTTTTTCAGCAACTTGTAGAGAAAATATCATATATATGCCCCCACAACCCAGAATGAAACCCATATAGATTTTCAGGATAGCCTTTATCTACCATTTGAGATGTGCTTTTATTCAAGTTTACACGAGTGATGCAAAGAAATGAAATTCTTCGAGATTTACTACAAACTAATTTTTGTCCTTGTTTTAGTAGAGATGAACAATGGACACATATCTGAAATCGTGTAGAACTTTTCCAGTCTTCAAGATAACAAGAAAAAGATAGCTAATTTTTCTTAGATGGTGGTTTCCAATAAATTTGAAAACCTCAGGTGGAACACCATCCTAACCGTAGGAAAAATATAACTCCTTTATGGCATCACGCGCCTTCTTCGTGAAGATCAAATTCTTCAATCTCAGGTCTCTGAGATATGGATTCTGAAACAACGATTCAGGGTTTAGGACATTTTCAAAGTGTTTACTCCAAGAGAGTTTATCATATATTTCTGTGAGCAAGCTTTGCCATCGAGTGGTTTAACAGGATAAGACTTATTTTCTTTTATACCAAACACCGCCTTCAGGCTTTTGTGGGATGTTTTACAGTCGTTTCTATCAGTAGCCTCCAGTAATGCAATGCTTCTACTCTCTGCTTCCCTTTCTTCATAGCAATTAATGGAGACAGCACACACGTTATTTGAATGTCTTTTAAGCCTTCTTTTTTTAAACAGAGTTTGTATACTTTGTCTAGGTTTTATGCAGCTGATGACAAAATGTGTCAATAAATAGTTGATCTTCAACATTATTCTCATCAAACCAGCTGAAATAAGAGATGTATTAAATGTTACATCCCTAAAAGTTTTTGATGATGCCTCTGTGTCGTTAGATAACAGCATCGAGAACAGTACACAGTTTACACACCCGTAAACTTTCTCGTTATATTTCAAAGATAAAACATTTTCTTGAGAATATAGAGGTTACAATAACGCTTCTTCGATAGCAGATGGAAATCAACTTTCCAAGATAACAGAACATTAACAGAAAAGGAACAAGACTGAAAGGAACAAGTGCATCTGAAATCACTCAAACGACTTAAGGGATGTTGAAAAAAAAAGCACTTGTAATACTTGTAAATGAAAATAAATACAAAATGAGAAAAACCGCTGATCACTTCTATTCACTGAGCCAACACCATTAGGACCAGTCACCTACGTATAATGGTCACGTCCAATACGAGCATTAAACTTTCCTATGATGATAATTTTAGAATGATGATAATGACATATCTGGTCATAGAATTCCCCAATTTCAGTATTAGAGGATTAAAATATTTCGGCAAAACAACTCACAAAGACAACAGAAGTACTTTTGGTGAGCTCAATGGTTAGCGTCCTAATATGATCAGTGATGAACTTTGGAAGAGACGACATTTATCACACAATTTTAGATCTTATAATTAACCCAACAGCAGCTTAGTGCAGTTCATCAGTGTCCTTACCTAACCAGAAAAAAGTGTAGCTGTCTCCCAATTTTGCAGGAAGGTTTGTATTACTAACAACAGCAATATCTATAGCTATACCAACAGACAGTGTTACAAATCGTGGTAGTTTTCCTTTCGGGGTTCGAATTGTTGTCCGCGGGGATTCTGTCGTTCAATGATTGAAAGGTTTGTTTTCTGTACATATTTTGATTGTAATATTGAATAACCAAACAGCCGTGTTTAATTGCCAAGCTTGTTGCTTTGCCAAGCAATTTTAGGGCTTTTTTCTCGTTCCCTCACCAATTTGAGGAAAGCCTAGCTACGCATTAATAGCCACCATGAGAGGACACGAACGACAAAATTGATAAAAGTTTGTGCATGATTGGCCATCACCTGATAGTCAGCACTATATCATGCGCCAGCTAGGGACCTCCAACAATATCCTTTTCCTGTTCGATTTAACTTTATATTCTCGTCAGTGGCTCTGACGAAGAGCGGATAGGAAAAACAATCTACTAGACACAAGAATTTAACCAAAGTTGTGGAGGCTATATATATATATATATATATATATATATATATATATATATATATATATATATATATATATATATATATATATATATATGCTGAGGTAACAGCAAAATTGTCCAAATCGTGTTACAGCAAACATTGCCCAATTGTTAGATTAAGCTTTGAACTGTTGTATCTTAGAAATGATTAAAGATCTCTTACTAGAGTTCTCTGAGATTTTTATAACACTATTGTACCTCTACTTTGAGCAACAAGAATGTATAACTACTCTCCAATCTTAACTGAAGAATCATGATGAAATTGATCATAAGCGAAAAATGACGCGTTAATCATAGCTAAAGATCAGAAACCCATGAAGGATTGAAATAAAGTATAAAATATATATATATATATATATATATATATATATATATATATATTATTCTAGAATCATATTCAAACGTATTCAAGACGATCTTCGCTCTCTCTAAACTTCTAATTATCTTTCCTGAAGTAACACGTTTCACGTATGATTTCATTTACAAGTTTTTTTTTAACTGCTCTTTGGACTGCCATAGACGAAACTCCTCTCTCATGTGCCAAACGTCTTATGGATTGAGTTGGATCTTTTCTAATTGATCGCTTTAGCTTTAAGCTAAAATGATTATCCTTTTTCCTGTTGTGACATCCTGTGATTTCCTCTCTACTGTTCCCACTTTTTAAAATTTATTTGCCATTCTCTTGATGATTCTTGAATGGACTTTGAAGATGGAAGACAAAGTATGAATGTTGGTACCATTACTGAACGCCTGAACGATTTTTCCTCTCAACATTACAAAGTTGAGAAGACAGTGGGGCTGACACAAAACGATTCAAACCTGTTCTCTTTCAAGCTGCATAAGTCAAAATGTTTTTCAGTAATTCTTACGACAAATAGTTTCAAGATGGCTAAACGTCTTATCTCATAAAAAGAAATTCAATTAGTTTCGTGTTTTTTTAGATATTGAAAATTTTATGGGATGGCCAGTTATACTGTTACACGATTTGGACAATTTTGCTCTTAATTTGGTATATATATATATATATATATATATATATATATATATATATATATATATATATATATATATATATATATAATATTACATTGAAATAAACATAAACAGGGTCTACATTCGCACATACAGTTACGCACAAACACACATTTTCATCCACGTGTGTAAACATATGTGAGAGAATAAAAAAGCAGTACTGAAAGTGTTTTCCCCGCTAGAATGAAAGACGACATTTTACACGATTAGTCTGAGTATTATAAGCATTATAACATATTTAATGTTAAGTTCAACTCATTTATATATAAAGAAACAGGCGCCTCTTCGAACAGATGATATCGTCCATCACTCTGGATGTTATTCAAAGACATCGAATACGATTTGCAATCTTATCGATAATCTTATTTCTTCTAATGGGGAATGAAACAACCCGAAATCTTCATTAGTCAGACTACACCCAGTTATTTCCGATATCCAAAGCGAGTGAGAGAGAGTTAGGGTAGATGTGTTACCTGATAGCATTCCAATGTGACTCGAACCAGGACAAAGAAATTCTACCCTTCTCTGTGTTGTCATGATGACTGCGCAAAATTCCCGCGGTTTTTACCTGACGAGTCTTGATCGCTAGACATTGCACTCAACTACAGACATCAGTATATTGCTTGAAACCAGTAAATGTTTGAATATTTTCTGTTTTAGTTTTAAAGTTAACTTAATTCGATTTCTTATTTCCCACCACGAAAAATACATTTGAAAAAATAATTGGTATCAACCTAGTTTACTCAACACTTATATAACTTACACAGTTCCAAATCACTGATACATCTAGCCCACGATAAAAATTTAAGCACTGACCTAATTAAAAAAAATAACTTATACTTAGCGGTAAACGGCGTCTTGTGATCGTTTCCTCTAAAACACTGTCTGGTAGGAAATAACCAACACTTTTATACGTAGGTGTATCGGTAAAGTGCGTAGTTTAATAATGAAAATGCATTTATTTTACAAAACAAATATTTGTTTTACAGCTTCGTCCCTTGCCTTTAATTCAGTCATGAATCTTACATGCATACATCAAATATTAAAAGTTTTGAAGTAAAATTCATATCATAACTACGTGCAAATCTACGAACTTCATAATCACCCTTAGCGTGACACTTATCAAAATAATGAAATATCAAGTAAATGATATATTACACTAAGTGTATGAAGGTTCATGAACACCTTGCTGGGTAGTAGCACCTGGTAGGGTCCCAGTTATAGGCAAAGAGTTATCCCCCAAACTGGTGTCAAAAAAGGATGAAAGTATTAAAATAGATTTTTATAGTAAAAATATCAGCAAAACATTTATGAAAAAATATTACCAGCAAAATACATTTTTGAAAAAAATATTACCAGCAATAGATTTGACTCGCGACAAAAACCCTCTTTACAAAAATACGTCAATGAAACCTGATCTACAAACTAATTTCTTACAAAGAACAGATATCCTTTTCATATGAACCTATCCTAAAAATATTGTCGACATTAAATAATCCATTGAGAGTGATATGCCATAAAACAAAATACACATATCAATGAACACGTTACAATACGTATATTCGAGATTCAGTGATCTTTTTTGAATGTCTGTATTTGCGGATTAATTAAAATTGGAGTAACTGTCACTAGTTTCATTCTCTTGAAATTGAGAGATAAGGTGTTTTTATCTCAGAACTCAAATGACGAGGATTGTTTGGAAAATGACAACTGATTGTATACGTTCTTTCTGAGATTTTGCTTAAAGGACTTCCGAAAACTGCTTGATCTAACCAACAGTGCTGAATAGTTTGCTGTGTCTTCATGAAAAGATCCATTATATCTACAAAAGATATTAACAGAAAATATTAACTACTGAGATGGTATTTTTTTAGAAATGAAACGAAATTATATATTTTGTGTTTCTACATATTCAGATGGCATGATTTCAAAATTAAAGCATCCTTGCCAATAATTCAAGGCATGATACCACAAGACTTTGTTGGCTTTTCGTCACAACAGCAGATACTGCAGATACATCTTCTCCCTGATCTTGGGCCTCTTCAAATATTTCCTTTTTACTCTGCTGATGGCAATCCGAGTTTAGTTACGTAAGCAGTAATCAGTTAGAGCTTCCAACTTCAATAGGAAATATATTGGTTGCTTAATAACAATAATAATTGAAAAGTAACAAATTAGGGGAAAAAAAGGACAGATAAAACTCAGAAGAAACTCAACTCAAATACTGCCCTTTTTTTTAAAAATATACATGCAGCAAGCTGATTCAAACATTAATACAAAAATAGACTCCATTGCCATGTAGGAACAGGAATACACTAGGAATTGTGCTAACGAATTGGGTTTGACAATGTAAAAAAAATGCATATAATCTGTGAATTTCACATTCAAACCAACCAAAAAGTACATGTGTTAAAACTGGATTTGTAAAAGGCAAGGGGGGCATGCCAAATTGTACACACGATGCTGAACTATAAAGAATGCGGGAAAAGATGGAACAATGCCAAATCCTTGCACTTGAAAGCGTACTGAAAACACTAGAATCGAGATTGAACGAATGAAAAACTAAAGGAATAATTCGGGTCACGGTGGTACAGGAGTCTGCAAGGATATTCAAGAAGTTATCTGAAAGTTCAGGAGATTTGCTATCGCTGAATCTCCAGCGATAACCACCAAAACTATTGTGCAAATAATAATAATAATAAATGAATATAAAGAAGTAAAAAATGAAGAAACAACAAAATATAACGAAGAAATGAAACACCGAAAAAGTAAAAAGAAGCTAAGGATGATGATTTAAAGTAAGAAAGAAAGAAAGAAAGAAAGAAAGAAAGAAAGAAAGAAAGAGTGAAAACTGAGATATCGATGAAGAGTACATTAAAAATAAAACTTTGAAAATGATGATGATGATGATGATGATGATGATGATGATGATGATGATGATCAACTGAAAAAGAGGAAAAACCAAACAATAACAATAATTTCTCGATGTTGATGAACAATGGAAAAAGACAACAGCAAATCAACAAGATTTTAAAAGGGGACGTTGTTTGAAATTTATTTTAAATTCATGCCAAAGTACTCTTGTGGAAATGTTACGAAGTTTTTGGCGGACACTTTAAAGAGAATGACGATCGAGCGAAACGAAGGAGAATAAATAATGGCTGCTACTGGAGATTAAGTGATTCTTGAGGTAAATCGTCTGGAAGGGTGTAATTCAACTTTTTACTATGCGCCTGCGAGTATTGACGAGAAGAATAGCGTTCATTTTCTTTTTTTAATCCCTTTCCCTTCGCTTGTGTTGTCTGCAAAATTTTTGCTAACCGGGTGGGGTTATTTTGGCTTTTTTCTTTCATTTTCCCTTTCGCTTTTTATTTTATTTGTTTGTTGAAATAAAATGTTTTCTTATTCATTCTTTCTTGCTTCATTTGCCAAATGATGTTCTTTTTAACTCTAGAAAATAAAATGGCCGCTATCACATGGCGCCATTGTAAGAAAATATTTTTATGGCTTTATAATGGCAAATGTACAACACAATACGCCAAAATGTATTGTTGATGCAGCGGAGTGTATTATGACTATTTTAAATATCATGACTTGCATTAACATGTTTTTTTTTTTTACTAGTATTAGAAAGACAGTCTTTGTCAATCACTACGCCTGGAACAAGAATATAAAAAGACTGATTAGTTCACATCAATGTGATCAATGTTGCTGGTAAAGAACAATCAAGGCTCTTATTTCTCTGTGCAGACATACAAAAATCCTACTCTATCTTATCACATCTTTATTTTGTTATTATACTTTGATTCAAGAAAAACAATCATTTGTGGGTTTCTTCTTCCCAGGAAACTCCATATATATTGTCCTTAAACCAATTTTGGTCAACACTAATTTGATTATTGGAAAGTCGCCTTAGTCAAAGTTTATTAATTTGTTGGTCTCGATAACTTTTGATACTAAGTGTTTCACAAGTCAATATTTTGTCACACCTCGTTTTGTAGAAAAATATTCACTGGGCGATCTGCGAATATCAAACGAACCTCTTTGCTAGACTGAATGGAAATGATTAAAAATTGTCAGATTTGGATTAAAATTGAATGTAATAGAACTAGAGAAGTAGCCTTATTAATTAACCTGATTGATTATTCTAATGTTTTCATATTATCAAGTAAATAGCATAGTTTCTAGCATTTATCGAAAAAACATTTATTGATATAAATTCATCATTCAGCCATCAATTATATTAGAAACTTACATTAGCCTTCAAGAAAATTGTGTATTTTATCATAAAAGAACGATTACTGTTTTGATTCAGTGAATTCATCGAAGGATTTTTTTCGACATCCTCACGTTGGTAAAAACAGTGACTACACGGGAATAGTTAAATAGAACGAAGCAAATGATAATATAAAAGATGTGGTGCATCACCCGCATGATGAAGAACGGCCCAGTTCAGGTGCGTAATGGTTTGTTCGGTTTAATGAAATACCCCAAACCATTACGAACCAGAACAACAGGAAAAAGTGCGTCGCTCTGCAGCAAAATCAATTTTCTTTCTTGAAAAGTACTTTTGTCATCAAATCATTGAAACTAGACAGTTACTCACTGCAGCGTTCCCAGGTAATTCACAGGTAAGTCTTACTAAAGAATTGCATTAAAAACACAAATAACATTTTTATCAGCTTAGCTTGAAATGTTGAGCGGTTACCTTTCTCGTTTTATGATTGTTTTCGTTTTGTATTCTTATAACAAATCTATATTTTATTGCCAATAATTATAAATGTCTCTTAATCATCGATTGATGTTCATTTCTACAATCGTATGATGAACCCATTTTCTGAGTTTGTGAATTTTTTCAGAAGCTTATGGGAGACGTTCTAGGTGAATGGACAACATATTAAAAAAGATGGCATTATGAAGTTTTTCCTCAATCAAATCAATATGGATATTTTACTGTGGATGCATGGTTAGCAAGCTCGTCAAGTAGACATTTACAGATGATATGGCCTTGAAAAATGTTTGGTTCATTTCTTGGTTATACTACTTACTTTTTCCCACAGTTCGAACCCAGGTAAAAGAAAAGCTTTTGAACTCTTATTTTCAATGTGGACAGTTTCGAAGACTGATGTAACTCAGTTTTTCTCCTTCTATTTATAGCAATGTCATCTGAAGTCATCCTAAGTTACACTGACACAACAATAAGCTTGCATGAAATGATTTTATCCGAAATTGTTAGTTTTCTCTGTGAGGCGGGAATAACAACAACATTAATCTTTCATTTTTATTTGATGAACAATTCTTGATTTAGTTTCTATTTATATGTTTCTATAAAAGAATAAAAAGACTAGAGATGCTATTTCACTTGTTACATTTGCAGAGAATGAACTCAGTGGCCATGATGATAGGAAAAGATAGAAATGAATACGAATTGGAAAAAAAAAGAGAGAAAGAGAAATAGAAAGAGACGAGGAGAGAAAGTGAAAGTCTGAGATACGAACAAAGACAGAAAGGTAATAAACGTTCCAGGCATAAAGGGAAAGAAAACGAGACAGTGTGATATTGATAGGTAGATACGAGCAAACTAAGTCGGTGAGATAGAGATATCCTTCTATCTGCTCTTGAGTGTCAGCCGTTGGCTCTTTAAGCCAGCCAGTAGCAAGCAAATACACCTATCTGTGCAAGTTGATCATGTCACAAAATTGAGACATTTTACTTTGTATTTACTTTATCTATTTCTTTTTTAAAGAAATTTCAATCTTTCTTCACTCGTGTTCTTTTTTCTTTTTTTTTTAATTTTATCTGCCTTCATATCGGACACATCAGGTGTTGAGTGAGAATATTCTTATAAGTCTCCTTATACAAGGCATCACAGGATGTACGGAATTGTCAGTTAAGATGTTGGTTGTTTCCCAACGGAGAGTACGGTGATCGTACCAGAATATAAAACTGAATTTCAAATTCAGATATATAATCCTTCCTAATCGGGAAAACTGACTGAATGGAATTTTCCCTTTCCTCATTTGACGTTAAGGTACACTAAATTAGAGTTAGTCAATCTTTTTGTTATATATATATATATATATATATATATATATATATATATATATATATATATATATAAAAAGTGTGTATATAAATATCAATAATATATATATATATATATATATATATATATATATATATATATATATATATATATATATATGCGCGGTACTTATTAGAAAGCGCTCAATATCAGAGATATCAGCTAACATCATATATAGATATCATTTGTTATGGTTGTGTGATATTTCTGTCTTTTTTGCTGCCATATGTATAAGGATATGAGACAGAAATACCACACCAACAATAAGCTGGAAAGTATTGAAAAAAAGTTCCTGCCTACAGCAACATTACAAAAAAATGCCCACTTTGCCTACACGAAAAAGTAGCAATAATATCACACACATCGCAAAAGAATTTACTAAACAAAAGATCAGAGATTATCTCCAAATGTAGGCATGAGAATAAGTACCTATTATCCGAATTCATACGAAACGGATAAAAAAAAACAAAAAAAACACCAACAATCACTCTTTAATTCAAGCTACCATTACAATAATTAGATTTATTGTTATTATCATTGCACCAACATTAGTAATCACTTCTACCACTTTACAATAACTATTAACTACTAATATTATCATTACTACCAACTCTCAACACCATTACTGCCACATCACATCTACTATTAACATATAAATACACTATAATTATTAACGTAAATTACTCCCCCCACCATATTTAATACCACCAAATAAAAACCAATAAGATCAGAGGTAATTTCCAAATGTAGGCATGAGAATAAATACATATTACCAGGATTTATACCAAAATAAATAAATGAAATAAAATAAAATAAAACACCAACAACCACTTTTTAGTTCAAGCTAGCACCACAATAATTACATTTATAGGTTTTTTATTATTCTCCCACCAACATTACTAATCACTACTACCAATTTACAATAACTCTTAGCCACTTATATTATCATTGTCACTAATCCCCTTACACATTACTATCACATCACATCTACTATTATCATATAAACCCGTCATAATTATTAACGTAAACTTCCCCCCTCCCCCAGCATATTTAATACCACCATAAAAATAACCAATAAGGATTACAAACCGAAATTTCTACCAGTTACATATACACAGTCACCAAAAACAAGTAAATAACCAGCTTTAAAATAATAACAAATAAACTTTTTTTAAAAAAAATTAAAAATAAAAATAATAGTAATTTTTACCTATCATAATTCTACACAGACCCCACCACACGTATATACGTGCATGCGAGGAAATATTATTCAGCGAAAGAATTAAATAAATGCTCTGATTGCTGACATGTATACATTCACGAGACATTCACGAGAAATTTTCGCTACACTTCCAATCTTTGAATTTCAACATAGAAATGCGTATGTATAGACACAACACCACCCATATACATACCAAACTGTCCACATATGTCTATATCTGTATGAGTTCCGGCGGACGAGCCAGTGTGTATGTGTGTCTGCGTACCTCATCGGGTATACGGACATGCTTCTATGTTTGCGTTAGCCCGAGTGACATCACGACGACGATTCCCCCCACTCCCATAATAACACTAATACACGCAATCTACATAAACACAAAATTTTTAAAAAATTAATCAGTTTGACTGACGATCGCAAAAGCGTGAAACCCAGGATCACAAACTCACATCAATCCAACCAAATATATATATATATATATATATATATATATATATATATATATATATATTGTTGATGTTATAAATGTATAAATAAATAACAAGTAGGATATATACGTGTGTGTGTGTGTGTAAACTTCATATATAACTAATATATATATATATATATATATATATATATATATATATATATATATATATATATATATATATATATAAAAGAATAAGAATAAAGACAAAAAAAATTATCTTAGCTGACAAATAAATATCTCTCAGCACAAAAGTGATCTCATACACAATTTATCCAATGCATTAGTCATACAGAGAAATAAAGAATGCCACATTTATTAAAATAGAAAGTAACTTAATTAGACGGAAAATTCTCGAAGGTGCCGCTATCAAATCTTATGAAAATGTAAATCTCTGCCTCAGATTTTTTCAAATATTTCCATTCCTGAAAGAATGACACCATTCCCAAGCCAACACACATGACTATAAAAATCTTTAAAAAAAATATAAGAAAATGGTTAAATTCATAATCTCCTGTTATTTAAAAAGTATAATACATAAATTAATCCCAAACTAAAATAATTCAAATATTAATTCCTTAAAAAATGAAATTCAGCCACCTCATTTACACACTTTCGTTTATTAGACATTAAATATATTTTATGAACTTTCGAGAAATTCTTTTTGTAGCGCATAATGTTTATATTAGTTATAAAGACAAGTCCAAGAATTTAAATCATCAATTTTTTTGGTCAAATATAACCCCTAGTTACAAAAAATCTGTTCTGAATCGTAAAATAAAAATGCAATAAAACTAAGACATTATTTAATTAAAAATGCTTTTAATTGCTTTTATGAATAAAATATATTACGAACACTATTGTCTCACGAAAAAGAAAATTTTTCGATGATTAACGAATTTTTACAAGAATTGCTTGCATTTTTTTAGAATTTTAATTAGAATAATTTATAATTTAAATAAAACAATCTATTAATTTGTAGCGAATAAGTGATAGTGTTATTAAATAAAAACTATCTTCACTAATCATAAATGGAAAAGCTTACTATAATTCATCGGAACCCAATAAAAAGAAAAGAATTAAAAACTTTTTTGTGCTGATTTTTGTAAATATGGGCGTCCATACACAATATTATCATAAAATAAGAGCGGTAATTATAGTAAATTTAAAATTTGTAAGTTTGGGAAATATAGGTATATTCCGCTTTTTTATTTATTTCTTGCTTAAATTTGTTTTCATTCGGAAGATTGCGTTCAAGCATGAAACAGACTACCGCCATTCGGTGTTGATATCAATGTTTACATTTTTTATATTTACATATGCTCTATTCCAGATATATATATATATATATATATATATATATATATATATATATATATATATATATATATACTGAATGTTGATTTTTTTCGAAAAGGAGATTTAAAAATGTTATATTTTGAGAAATGGATCGGTGCTGTTTGAAGTGAATTCATACAGAATTATTTTTAAGGCTTGCAAACTTCATCCTACAGTTAAGTTTTTGCAGACCCAATAGGAATTGATGCTTCAAATTTTCTGAACTTTCTACCAAAAGTGGAGCTAGGCGCATTTTGACCAGCTTAGTACTTTAGTAAAATTTATTTATCCCTCATCGACATAGATAGATTGCATAATTTAATAGATTTACTTATGCATATATTATTTTGCGAGTATATGAAAGTATATATGAATGTATTCTAGGTATATAAAAATATGCATAATTCTCTCTCTCTCTCTCTCTCTCTCACACACACACACACACACACACACACACACACCTAATGATTTGAGTTTCCAAATGTCCCAACTACAAGCAATTTTTTCTTTTTCAGGATAAAAATCATTTATCTTTCAAAATAGACAATAATTATACTTTATTTATTTCATTTTTTCCCCCAAAATTCTTATGGAGAAAATTACCTCTGTCATCGATAGTAATGCCTCAAAGACATTGTACTTAGACCTGTTTATGATTCAAGAATTTAATGAAGATGGTGAAAACAATGATGAAAATGTATACTTTGAAGAAATTGGACATTTTCTGAAACATAAGAAAACAGGAAATCAAGTGTTTGTTTCACAAAGTGTGAATCACTCATAATACATGTCAATGGATTACGGAGATTGCATTATTTGAATGCAAGTTATTAAAAGTAAACTTAGCTACTCATCTCCAAATATTTATTCTTATCCTCGATTGTTAATAGATCTCTAGGCTTCAAGTGAGAGATACTTCGCCAGATATTGCACACCCTTTAACTTAACTTCTTTTATGTCCCTTTATGTCCCTTCAGAACGTAAGCGATCATGGTTCTCTACACCTTTCTTTTATTTGTAATATCTTTCAATTGTTATATCATTCTTGGAAAGATAGTGGAGTATTTCCCGTCGTCTTTTCCAAAGTTTTGAATTAATAGTCATTTATTACCAATATTGGCTGAAAAGTCAAGGCTAGAAAGTCCAGTTTGTTATGATATTTAACCTAAAGCTGCTGGAAGAAAATAGATCCACACATCTTTCCCACGGATATTTGAGGGGGAAGTGAGATTGCAATAGGGCAGGAATTTTAACTCCACTTGCTAATGATACACGTTGTGCTAAAAAGAAGGCTTGAAAGAAATTTCGCTAATCCCAATATAAAAATTATCGCAAACATTTTTCCAAAATACACACACACTACAATAGCCTGTTGGATTAAAACGTTAGTTCATGAATTTGGTAACATCGTAATTGTATCTTTAATCGCTGGGCAATTTATTAAACTTAGTAGAAATGCCTAAAATAAGAACAATGCGAGATATCTCTAAACATGGCCAATGGAACGAAAACAGTCTACTCTCGTAGATTAAATAAAGGACTTAGTTTGAGATTCCCTGTAGGTTACAATAATCCTCATGTAAATAATAATAACTCCCAGAAATTTAAAAACAGTTTAATATTTAAGCAATGTCAAAAGAGAGAATTAAATTTACATTCCAATCAGTCTACGAAAAGAATGTAAAGGACACAAAAATACATCAGTGGAACAGATTTAAAGAAAGAATATACGAACATAAAATAACTTAAAATTAAACCGCAACACTCAATGAACTTGTGTGTCAGCGAAAACGTCGTGATCACAATTTTTACCTAGAAAACGCCATTTTCAAAGTGAATATAATTTAATGCATTTCAAATGTTGTGGTCTACGCCTATGACCGAGCAATTTCAGTTTATTCCTTTCTCTTACTCAATTAGTAATGAAGTAATGTGAGATATGTAAAAAAGAAAACGAAATTAAATAGATAAGAATAAAAATAATATTAAATAAGTAAATAAAAATAAAAGTCGAAATTTTAAAGTAAAACTCAAGTGTTCAACCGTTTAACATGTAGCACGTTGTATCTCACTAATGTTCTTGTAAAAAAAAATACCTTTCTCGTAAAGCCAGTCCATCAGCGAAACATGTCAAAGTAAAATATTCCCAAGTTATTTTCTATATTCACTATATGTATGTGTATGTGAGTGTGAGTGAGTATTGCTTAGAGAAATTAATTACTACATCTAAATCCCAAACTAGAATAAAATCAAATACGAAAAATATTTTTCTCAACAGGTGAGACTTCATTGTCAATGGCAATTTGCAATGTTCATTGAAAACTTCGAAAAGCATTTTGAGACATTTCAAGTGCTACTAAACCTGCTTTTTCTACAATTAAATTATATAATACCCAATCCCCAAGTAGAAAAAAAAAATGAGACGTGATAACAGTCTTGCTGTCTAAATCTGTAGTCCCGCTCTCCGAAGCCATCGATTTCGTAATTTTCTGTCCCGAATTCTCGGAAGACATGTGAATAATATGCAGGCGAATTGAAAATTGTTATCTGGAGAGTTGTGGTGTGGGGGCAATAAGTCGATATGTAATTTTCACCCGAAATGTTTCCATCAATGGAAAAAGGTTCGTAAATTGTTGCTGATAACAACAACATACGGACATTTAAGTTTGGGTTTGAGTGACATTTACCAATTGTTTCTTTGCGTGCGTCATTGCTTCAAAAATTATTTTCTCCTTATTTAAATTTTACTTTCCTTCTATTTTTATATTACGAATATGAGATCCTCTCTTTGATCCTCTCTCTCTCTCTCTCTCCTCTCTCTCTCCTCCTCTCTCTCTCTCTCTCTCTATATATATATATATATATATATATATATATATATATATATATATATATATATATATATGCCTGTAAGGATATCAGTAAATTTATAGTCTATTGATGAAGCAGCAGTTATTTTACGGAACAAGTATTTCTTTCTCAACATGATCGCCTTTCTTGTCAATGCACTTAATTCCAAGGTGAATGTCAACAACATAGGTTGAACGTTATACTGTAAAATTTAATTTAATTTACATACGTATATATATATATATATATATATATATATATATACGCACACACAGACATGTATACACACACACACACATATATATATATATGCTCTCTCTTTCTCTCTCTCTCTCTCTCTCTATATATATATATATATATATATATAGAGAGAGAGAGAGAGAGAGACAGACAGACAGACAGAGACAGAGAGACAACTATGTATGTCTGTACATCCTTGACAATAACCTTTTCATATTATATATATATATATGTTTCCTCTGTGCAGGTGCGATGTCATGAGATATGCATATATCCAGACTATATATCTGCTTAACAAAACCTCCGAGTCCACCTATGCAGATCTAATTCAATCGGCTGTGTGTCAAAAGGAAATAACAAATGATGCAAACACATGAAAGAAACATCTGGTAACGTACTTAGGCATGCACACCCGCAGAATACATGTATGTTTGCATGTATGCGTGTCTATCTGTGTATGTATGTGTGTGTGTCTGTGCTTGTATCCCCGCACGCGCTGGCGTGTGTATTTCCTGTAGATTCTTTAGTATGTGTGTATTCTTTTAACGAAAACAATATCTATTTCCCCAAAGAAAAATAATTATTCACCCGTGTCATGCACTTAATTCCATGATGAACATGATGCAGTTTAAAATTTCAACTATCTACATCTCTTTCTATCAATGAACCTTCCTGAATATATTATATATATATATATATATATATATATATATATATATATATATATATATATATATATATATATATATATATATATATATATATATATATATATATATATATATATATATGGAGCACGGTGGAGTAATGGATAGCGACTCGAGGAATCGGAGAGCCGAGTTCGAATTCCAGTCGAATCCATTACATTCACTTACGTGCTAATATAATAGCATGAATCCTCTTCTTCTCCCCAGAAGGGTCGACTAGATTCTATTGCATTGGATGGCAATTGGTCTACCGCAGAAAGATATGGTGACATACTGCGGAAAAAAATCTGACTCGTCAGTCATGTATCGAAAGATACATGATCGCCTAAACGTGTATCACGCATGGCAAATAACTGAATATATATATATATATATATATATATATATATATATATTCATACACACGATCACTAATATATACACTCATAGCAAAAGATTCTTATTTATATGGCGTGTTTTGTCATCTTTCTTTAACGTAGTGTATATTTTGACTCACGTTTTTTTTCTCTCTTTATTTCTTATCGCCGACTGCAAACTATTAAAGAACCTTACCATTAGTACATAACTTGCATTATCTGCCACTTTCCTCTACAAATAGGTAAATTTATGTCAAATGTGACACCCATTTTTATCTTTTTCCCAGATCGCCAAGAAAAAGACACAATCTGATAACAAAAAACGGAAAAACAGTTTAATGGCCACTTTAATCAGATAATCAACAACATTAACTGAGCAAATTGCATAAATAAAAACACAGACCAATTAATATTCAGTGTTGATATGTCTGTTTGCGACAATTTTGTATGTCGGTTGAGGGAATCTGGGTCCACTTTTCTATGATGCCTTTTCAAGAATAGACCATATTCCACATATGCTCAATAGCATTGAAAACGAGGCAATTAACAGGTTAGTACATAACCGATACCCTGTAAAACTGCAGGGTGTCTTGAGTATCCCTTACTATGCGCCTTAAAATGTTATTCTTTACCAAAATTAGCTACCGATCCCACTGTGCATTCATGTATGATTATGATACAGTTTGACAATCACATCCCGACAACTAGGTCCATTCAACAGGACTTCCACAACAGTAAAGTACATTTCTTTATTGGAGTTTTATTCTAGATATAAAATTTCACTTGAATGTCTCCAATTAAATCGTCAAACTACAGAATCTTTTTCCATTCACGGATGTTCTACAATTGGTATTATGTCGCCCAAGTAAATCCATCAAAGCTTCTGGCTGTTGTTCAAGTCTTCTGGCACAAAAAGAAACAAGTTGGCAACATCGATCGATTCAACTCACAATTCTCTATCAAGGAATCCCAAAGTTATTTGACAGTATTTTGCTGTAACACTTGGATAACCAAATCGAGAAAGATTTAATATATTGTTGCTTTCTGGATGAACCAAATAATTTGAAAGTGAAACACACCAAACAGTTAAGAGTCCATTGCAATGGCTATCAACGATTTACCAGCTGACATTCACAGAAAAAACATCTTAGTCTTTAATTATGCGTTTAACGTTTGTAAGAAAACATGAACACTCTTTTGTAATCATTTCACAGAACTCTGTAAGTTCACATTAATTGCTCGCCGTATAGATTAACCAATACTTTTAATTTCATTATTCAAAGTTTAATCTCTGAAAACAGACAAAATGATCATAATTTGGAAATGTTATCACATTTTGCAACAAATTGTCTTAAAATACTTTTTAGTTGTTGAAGTTTTGACTTAAGGTATATATATGTGTGTGTGTGTGTGTGTGTGTGTGTGTGTGTGTGTGTGTGTGTGTGTGTGTCTCTGTTTGTGTGTGTGCGTGTGTGTGTGCGCGCGATGGGTAAATTGTCCGCCATTTTATATTTTAAAGTTCGCGCATTTTTTTTTTTTTTTTGTCGGCTGCACAATATAGTAGGTCAGTTGGACACCGTTTGTGAGAAAAAGAGCAACCATGATGCAATTCTCTCGGCCAGAAATCTGGAAAAGGCATGCTGTAATGAAAAGTTTAAGGCAAAGTTTATGGGAGTTAAACAAGGAGACCGTCCAGAAGAGATGCAGGAGATTCCTAAGTCATCTGGAGGCCGTGGTTGTAGCCAATGGCGATTTTATTGAATAAATTTACTCTTTAGTATTTCAAGATATTTTTGTGTAATTTTGGAAAATATATCTGTTAAAATGAGATGTCAGACCTATTTTCATTTTTGCATCATTTAGACGACACTGTATATCTAAAAGTGGACAGTCAACACCCAGAGAGTCTGTTTCATGCTAAACGCAAGAGCTTGACTCGCCTCTGAGTGTTGACTTTAATGTTCACTTTTATATTTACATACGCTTTATCCTTGATATTGAGCACTTTATACCATACCTTAAAACTATATTTTATCGCGCGCACAAGCACACACAAACACACACATACACACATACGTGAGCGCACGCACACACACACACACATATATATATATATATATATATATATATATATATATATATATATATATATATATATATATTAATAAAGACAAAAGGAAAACTTTTCTTTACCGACGCTTTTCGTCCTCTAATGGACTTTATGAAGGTAAATGTATGGATTTTAATTTTGTAACAAACATTCATGAACAGAAGTAAAAATGTCGTTAGGTTTTCAAAATTTTTAAATAAAGAACGCTTATAAATATTCTTGAGGCTAACTGTAAAAATCAATATAAACTATGGAAGATGCTAAATGATATAATTTAATGCTTAATAAATGAAAGCGAGTAAATATTCTTATTTTTATTGTTGAATTCTTTTTTATTTAATTTAATTACTATTTATTTTAGTTTAATTTGAGAAAATAATTTATGTATTTATTTATTTTAAATAATAAAAAGTTTTGGCTTAACCGTTTTCTTTTATTTCTTAATATTTTTATCGTCATTTTAGGTTTTTATGATCATATATATAAACACTGCATGATGATTGCCAGTTTCCCGCTTCGATTCATTTTTACCGACCAAGACCGAATTGTGTGTCTAATGAGATGGGAAGGGAATTGTGTATTTGGGGCTCTTTCCACAAAATCAACCGTTTGAATTCAGACAAATCTACAAATCCAGCTGACTAACGTTAAAATAAGCCTGCGATATTTTATGTATGTGACGTGTCCCTTCAGGACGTGGACAACTACAGCTCTCCACAACTGAGTTTTCTATTAAACCTTTTGAAATTGCCTTTGTACATTTTTACTTCTTTATATATATATATATGTGTGTGTGTGTGTGTGTGTGTGTGTGTGTGTGTGTGTGTATAAATATAAATAAATATATATATATATATATATAATTATTTATATATTATATACATGGTACTTATTAGAAAGCGCTCAATATCAGAGATAGAGCTAACATATTTGGTTGGATAGATGTGATCAAACCAAAGATATATATATATATATATATATATATATATATATATTTATCTTGGGCCTTTTCTTATCAACATCACTTCTGATACAAGCATTCCTGGAAGAGGAGCGTTATTTACTGTGGATTCTACCAGCATTAGAGAAATATTGACACAATCGACAGAGTAACAATGAAGCACAAGTAGATTTTTTAGCCGAAGTGCGCAACAGAAAAAGAAGAAAATAAACAGCTCCACAAAGCCAGATCCTCTGTTGCTGCTCGCCCTTTTTCTGTAGTTCCTTCATTTTTTGTTACTATAAACCTTATTTATAGTTGGTGCACGTATTTTGTTTGCTATCACTGGTTTTATTTTATTATGCAACCGATGTCGGATCAAAAAATCCTTTGAAGTAATATATATATATATATATATATATATATATATATATATATATATATATATATATATATATAATGAATACATAATCTTTAAAAATCCATCAGGTCAGGTAATAAATTTATTTTATGGACCTCACTTGTATCTTTTCAGACCAGTTTAGCATTAATAAATGGAGTTCAATTTATTCAGACACAAGGAAAAGGAAAAATGAAAAAAAGGTAGAAAAGAAAGAGGAAAGAAAAAAAGGAAAAAATTTAATGTTAACAGAGAGAACGAAAAAGGGAAAACAAAGACAAAAAATTCAATATAAGTTTTTTTTTAGGAGAAAGAAAGACATGGGGAGGGGAGTGAGAAAGAGAGAGTGAGAGAGGGAAAAGGAAAGAGGGAATAATAAAAAAAAATGGTTTGAAGAGATGGACGTAAGGTTCATGAAATAAATTTATTGCCTGACCGGATGGATTTTTAAGGGTCATGTATTCATTATTATATTGCTCTGTTCTTACATTGAGCTCTCTGTGGATTTTAACTTTTAACTTAAAATATAAAATAAACTAAGGACTCAATGCCAAATTCGACAATCTATGAGTAGAATATTTTTGGTATGATTTAATTTTTTATATATATATATATATATATATATATATATATATATATATATATATATATAAGCAGTAAACAAACGAAAGTGTAACGCGAGTTCAAGTTCCGACTGATTTTGTTCACTTAATACATGTTTGTCTGTTTTTCTATCCCGTTGCCAAATATTTCGACGTTGTCATATCACAGCGCGGTTGGGAGGGGAAAGACATCCTTTAAATCAGATATTATCCCTTCCGCTAACCAATTCCTGATTGTCTTATACACATGCAAAAACAGATTAACACTCCTAGTGTCAATAGAATAAACACAAAAGTAAATGTCTTCAACTCTACATCACTGAATAAAATGTTTTGTGGTGAAGTATTGTTATTATCGCAACAATCATTTGAACTATTAACTTCATCTTTATTGAATCGATTACTTCGGATGAAAGATCACTTAAATCAAAATCAGGTATATAATTTAAATCAGTTCAAAGAGAGATAAACAGATATGAACTGCACTTAGACACCTTATACAATACATTTATAAACACGTGTACCGTTTGACATGAAGCACCTACTGCCTGTCTTTGTTGAAGAAAGAAGATGAGTTCTACCAGTAGCTTCAAATTTATTCTGAGATATTTCATGAAACGATAAGTGGATCTTTTCTGTTAATTCACACCAAAATAAAAATAAAAAAAACTTATATTTACTAAAATTCACACCAGATTCTCCCAGAGCGAGGTACTTTCATTGCACTCCGCTTGGATTGAGCTTTGCAATCGACTCGGGTACACTATTTCTAAGTGTTGGGTATACGTCGCGCTCACCTCGATAAACAAAACAAAAAACAAACTTTTTATTTTTTTAAACTGAAAAAAGTTCCTTGTAAGTACCCCGAATATCATCCAAACTTACGGAATATGAATAACTCCCTGCGTTTTGGTAATTTTTTTTTATTCTGAGGGTTGGAGCTTTTGCTAGGCAAGATAAACAAATTTTGATTTAAAATTTATAATTTCAAAAGAGTGTCAAAAATTTAATAAAAACAAACTTTGATTTAAAATTTATAATTTCTTGGGGTGAATTAATATTTACAATAATTATCTTTACATGATTAGTTTTTATAATTATGCAAAGCGATGATGGCCTTAAAATAAAGACAATAAAAATAGTGAATAAATTAATTTTTCCAATTTGTTAAAGTATGCTTATACGAAAATGTGAAACATTTACCCCATGAAAAAGAGTAATTTACAAATGTTCAAGAATTTAAACAACAAACTTGGTGGTCTTTCGTCGACAAAACTACGTCCGGAGCAATCACGATGAATTGCTTGTGTTTAGTAACACTTCGTAATTGTTAAAATCTAATGTTTTTCTTTTCATTATTATTCTTTCTTTGTTCTGGACAACTGCTGAGAGATGTTTTTAACCATTTTGATTCCATCAAGCGGTGTGCGTTTCACACGCAAAACAACAGCTGATTGGATGACCCAATTCTGTCTGTCTACCTCCGTATCTACTTGTCTGTTCTGCCCCCGCACCAAAATATCGGAACTAACATAAAGGGTTACATGATATGCTGTTTGATATGAAGGGGCCATAGGCACTAGTTAGGGCCTTGAATCAATCTAATTTCAGGGTTCACCGCTGGGTCAGTTGTGCTGGCCTTGTCAGACCATTTCTAGAACTAAATTATTTAGTCCCACCCTATATCATAAAGAAAGAGGTAAATGGCAACATTACAAACTGAAATAAAAAAAAAGATGAAAAATCTCTCTCGGAACTTTTATTTCAGCTTTAATTCCAAGCTAATCGATTAAATTTAATGTTTCCAATAAGCAAAATATTTCAAGCCGAATTTAAATTGATAGATTTTTTTTCTGATTATCGGTAAAATCTATGCAATCGTCCATATTGAAAAATCCTTCAACACAACATATTTCTTTCAAAAATAAAATATGCTTTTATGAAACGTTATTTGAGTAAAATTAGCTGTTTTAAGGTTTAAGTAAACTTAATTGAAAAAAATATTACTTACTTATAATACGGATGCGATTGTTCTATGAGGTATTGACACATTTATCAACAGCCTGATGCTGGCCTAATTTATGTAATTGGGAGATAATTGTAATAAAATTGCATGACGAATACAACGTAAACTCCTTTTGATATAATTCTTTTATCTACCCAGTAATACTAGAAAATTTAAAATATTTTAAACATTCGAATATTTTATTGAATTTTAAGTAGTTTGGTCTTTCTTATGGGGACGCTTATTGAGAAAATATTAGAAAATTACCAATAAATTTTAAATTTATTATAGTTGCTGCTTTTATTTTCTGATAATGTATATGGACGTTTGTATTAAAAAAAATAAACAAAAAAAACAGAACACATACAAAAAAATCTTTTTTTTTTTTCTAAATACAACATCCCACTGAATTGTAGTAAACTTAGGATTTTAAATATTTTTATTTAATAATAATATCACTTGACCGCTAAAAATTAATACAGAATTTAAAAAGATTAAAATTAATCAGAATAATCTATGAACTAAATTAAAAATTAATTAGAATAATCTATGAACTTAAAAGTTCATAGATTATTCTAATTAATTTTTTTCTGAAAAATGTAAACAATTCTTGCAAAAATTCATCGAAAAAAATAGTTTTGTAAGACAATAATATTCATGTTATATTTTATTCCTAAAATCAATTAAAAGCATTTCTAATTAAATAATGTCTTAGTTTTATTACATTTTTTTTATTTTACAATTCAGGGCAGATTTTCTTTTTGAACAAAAAAAAATCTTGATTTAAATTCTCGGAGGACTTGACCTTATAGAAATATAAATAAAAAAGAATTCCTCGAAATTTCATAAAATTAAATAAGTGGTGGAGGGTAACCGATGTAAAAACATATTTTACCAAGATTTTCTAAAAAAAAAAAAGAAACATTTCTATCATAATTTCATCCATTCAAACGTGCACGGTGTCCAAGACAGAGTGTGTATAAATATGTGACCTATCGACTCGCTAGAGTTGTGGTTGGCGATGTCCTTATCTTTACGGCGTCTACAGCTTAGAGTGTTTCTTTCTATTGGTAACCCATGATACACCGGCGCCAGAGGCTTCAAACACTTATTCCTGTTCTTAAATAAAGGATCTGACCACATTCCAGAAGGTGTGGCTGTTAGCTCCGTGTTGCTGTGGTTTTCAACCAGCTTTACGATTACGGCATACATTTTCATTTCCATGTTAATAAAGCAAAAATTTGGTGCATGCTACGTAACATTATATTTGCCTGCCTTCCATTCATATTTCACGAAAAGTTTGCTCTAAAAATACATCATGGTGAACTGTATAGACAATAACATAGGCAGCAAAAATTCATTATTCATTCATTATTTATTAAATTTGATTGTCAAACTTTGTCTATTCAAATGTTAGTGATTTTTTCTAGTCGACGTATGAGTTGCCATAACAAATTTGTGAAAAACTTGTCAAAATTATTAATTTTACATCCTGGCATTTTTGACAAAATTTATCATTTTAATTTTAAATTAAATTCTCAAACACAATTGATGTGTAAACGGGTCTGTAACTGTATTTAGAAAAAAAAATTAATTCTCAATTTGGAGTCAGATAACGTTACAGCAACTCAGGGAGAATATATTTTATTATTATTATTAGTAGTAGTAGTAGTAGTAGTAGTAGTAGTAGTAGCATCTGAGATCCTCTCCAACTCTTATATGTTTTGGCTCCAATCCGCAGCTTAATGCTATTCCAACCAGCAAAAACCTTCCTGGCCACATAGCTGTTCCAATCATCATCATCATCATTACTATAAGTTCAATCATATATTAAAATATCTTTTGTAATGGCGAAAAACATTATGTTTAATGCGTGCTTGTTTCTCTTTTATAACAATAGTATTTTGAATATTTCTTTTACAATATAATACATAATATTTTAGTATTTTCTATTAGTAGTCGCCTAATTTTAATAATTATGCGTGACGTGTTAGTCAATGTCAGTACGATAGCATTTAGTTTTAACATATGACATGATAATCTACGAGAAAATGTGGTGTTCTCGTGACCAATATAAGAATATAATGTTGTTCTTTTTATTATTAAAGTTGGAGATGAAATAACCTAAACAGTATAAGTATTCGTAAACAACATTATTTTTGCCTAAACGACATGCACGTACACACACATACACACTAGTAGCCCCATACACATGCATAATATATACAATATATACACATATGTGTGTGTATGTGTGCGTGTGTGTGCGTGTGTGTGCGTGTGTGTGTATTTTTATCCTAGTTTTCGCCTGCAATCAAAAGATGATGGTAATGCAGAAATACTTTTGTAATTACACTGTACTTATAATGCTGCCTCGCATGTTGTTGTCCATGTGTCACACCATTCTGAATATTAAAAGAAACTAAAATTAAGTGAAATTACATTTGATATACAATTTTGTGTTCATTCTATAAATGAAGGTAAATTATAAGAAATGAAAGTTATATTGAAATGTTAGTATTTTCAATGCGTAAGCGATTATGGCTACCCACAGATTCCTTTTCTTTATTATCATGTCTTGAGTTTTAGAGAATAATAAATTCAATATTTGTACAAAAAATACTACAAAAAAGGAATCTATAAACCTTGAGTGAATATTAAAAAATTAGCACACAATCTTCAGACAGCCGGCATTGGTTACCGGCTTCAAATACTCTTCAGAGAAAATTCAAAATATAAAATTCTGGCTTTTCGAAGCATCGCCCATACTTGGGTGAGAATTTAATTACTGTTATTTGGTAAATACAGACATAAAACCGACAAAAAATAGCTTTAAACACAAAAACCATAACGCCTCTTCTAGCCCATCAAAGTGTTGTACTGCCCAGATAAATTCAAACAGGAGCTTATATATAAACATTATTCCAACATCGCTAGTGTTCGACGTTCGATCTCACTTATTTCTAACACTGCATCTAAAATTAAAAAAATAGCATACATTTGACAAGTCTAAACTAGGCTTAGGAAATGTATTTTTTATTTTATATAGTTTCCTGGAGGTTACTAACAATTTTATTTTGAATGATAGATAGATAGATAGATAGATAGATAGATAGATAGATAGATAGATAATGCTCGTAGCGTTTGTGTAGGTAGCATAATAAATGTGACATGGACAAAGAGCTAATGGCCCATTAATATTACCTTCTAAAAGCGAATTTTTTTCAGACTTGATTGCTTTAATTCAAAGTAAGGTCTGTCTGTTCTGGTTTTAAACGCAATGTGGAGAAAGAAAGAAAGAAAGAAAGAAAGAAAGAAAGAAAGAAAGGAATAAATAAATAAATAAATAAAAACAAAGACAAAAGAAACGTGCAGAAAGGCCAGTGTGGAAAGTGAAAGAAAAAAAATATCGCATTTATAAAGGGAAATAACTAGCAGGTCGGAAGCGGTTTTGGAAAAAACTCATTGACAATTTATTCATTCAGTTTATCTCTAAAACTGCGATGATTCTATTAGCATAACAAATGGATATGGTGTTTTTCACTCAATATTCATAGGTGACTGCATTTAACAATTATAATTCCCTATAAATAGAGGTTAATGTTTTCATATTATATATGCGTGTTTTCTCATACGAGATGTGCTGAAAGGTTCTCGGCTTCATCAGGAAGGGATTCGAAAAAAAATTTAAGTGCTGATGCTTGGTCATTGAGTCAAATTTGGGAACTTATAATACTCATATATGTGCGTTTTTAGATGTGTGCGTGTGGGGGGTGAGTTATGTGTATATATGTGTGTAACAAATATTTTTAAGAATCTTTAACATTTCCTCATAAACTATTATTGGTGTTTCCTGTATTTTTCGGCCACCTCCCCACCTTATTTTTAATTCTAAGACTGATTCCATCAATAAAATCATTAGTTAGAAGTTTCTTATTGGAAGGAAACGCGTCAGAAAATAGAATATATAGATCCATACACACACACACACACACACACACACACACACAGAGGCATACAGACACAGGCATACAGACACAGAAACAGGTGTAAATTCTTTTGCAAGTTTTGTAGTCATACATTTTCCTTACCTTCGTGGAGGAACTTCGCTATTTAATGTTGAATGTTACTGTTCCAAATGTGCAAGATAGATAGATAGATAGATAGATAGATAGATAGATAGATAGATAGATAGAAACAGGCTGAGATAGCTAGTTAGATTCCCATAACCTGCTTAGTTTTATCGTAACCAAAACGTTTTAGTTTGTGAATTAGTTATCGATTACTTGCAAGTACGATACGATTTCCTAGTTAATTCCATTATATATATATATATGTGTGTGTGTATGTGTGTATATGAAGGAAAGTTGTATGACGAAGTGGAAAAGATTTTCGTGTGTGACGCGTTTCGTCCCTTAGAAATTTAGTCAGACGAAGTCCTGAACTTTTTCCACCTTACCAAAAAACTTTTGCCAATTTACCATACATTTTTCTTCCTCGAAAACTGTTCTTGATATATACAAAATTATACCCCATATCTATCTCTATCTATCTCTATCTATCTCTCTCTCTCTCTCTCTCTATATATATATATATATATATATATATATATATATATATATATATATATATATATATATATACTTACCTCATTTACCAGCATTAAAACATCAATTTTTATTATAAGTTTTGGTTCTTTAATAAAGAGATTTAATGGTACAATGCCGCTTACGCATCTGGGTTAAAACTAAAAACATACATACGCCCGTCCGCTCGGATACACACACACATATATATATATATATATATATATATATATATATATATATATATATATATATATATATATGCAAAATATTCCATTATCTCTAATAATTATTATTATATAGTGACACAAATCATGATTGTTTAGCAAAAAAGAAATTGTGCTTGTACTACGCATGAATTTATTTCTATGTCAGCGGGATTCCTGCTTTTTTTCTATTTCCGTACACTAACTTTATCATTACTCCGCCATATTTCTGCTGCCTTCATCATTTTCTGAACTTACAAACTAAATATTTATGATAGCAGAGAAAAATTGATTATTAATCACATGATATTTTTAGAAAAAAATAAAGTTTTGTCATTGACCATCAATTAAAGCAATATTATATGCATTGTATAAATGCGTTTCAAATGATATTAATATAGAAATGAATTCTGACTGATATTGCTATCAAAATTCATTAAACATTATTTTACGATAAAATTTCCCTGATAATCTAGCAAAAAATATATTGATATCTTGTCTTATATTTTTCTCATCTTCGTAGCAAACCAAAATTATTTGTAAACCAGATATTAGGATAATGCTCTGTAATTGATCAAGAAAACCGTCCTCTTCTCCCGCCAAAGAATAAAGATATTTGGTCAGATTTGTAGAAATGATTTGGGCAATCTCTCGAATGTACAAGTACTCTTTTTCCATATATATATATATAGAGAGAGAGAGAGATAGATAGATAGATAGATAGATAGATAGATAGATATGCGTATGTGTTTGTCCGTACGTATGCGTGTGTGTGTGTATACGTGTTGCCTAATTCAAACAATGGACAATTTTGTAGGAATAAAACATTTATGACTTCAGAGTTATGATACATGGTCCTGGTCCGATGTAAAACACAATCCAATTGTTGATACTTTTTCTCTCTTTTACAAAATATAGAACGTTTTAAAATGTTTGAATCAACCAGGCCAACCTCTGTAACCTGTGCTATGTGAGACAGCCACATTTGATGAGTGCCAGTTAGTCATGCGATGGAATTGGTGACAGCTCATTTACACGACATCGGACGTAATTACATTCATTATTGCGTATTGAAATTCATAGTCAGATTCGATAAGTGTTGTGTTTCAACATGAAGTGACGCGTCTATTACGGAACATTAAACGCTGTTTGATACACAGCAGGTGGGCATCCTGAAGTGGGAAGGCTAGTTGTGGGTTCGGGTCTAGATGGGTCTGAGGTATTTTTATATTTATTACTTGTGGGTTTAGATAAAACAATTTCGGCGTTTTTCTGTCTAGCTTTCTCTCTACCTCTTAGGGTTGGAGTAAATGTTGTACTTGGGATATATATATATATATATATATATATATATATATATATATATATATATATGTGTGTGTGTGTGTGTGTGTGTGTGTGTGTGTGTGTGTGTGTGTGTGTGTGTGTGTTTCGTTAAAGACTACTGCAATTAAGGTATTTATTTATTTTTTTTGTGTTCATACAAGTGTTTTCTTTTCGGAAAACTACGTGTGTAAAAACTATCCCAAAAGTCTGCATTTCCGAGCGCTTTCGGCTATTCTTTTAGGGCGATTTTTATATTTGATTTTTAACTAAATGTGTGGGTTTTATGTATGTATCTGAAGTTATGCCAATGTCTTATTTTCCAAACACGGTCAGCACGTTGTGGCCGTGTCCGCAGTTAATGTTACTTAGTGTTGGCTTTCCCTTTTTTATTATTAGGGCTTCCATTATTTTATTATTCCATTATTTTTATTATTACAATCATTTTTTACTGTGGATATGGTTATTATACTTGTATTTTCTACTAGTATGTTTCGGATGGAATTTGGTAGGTTTTCCTGTGTATTTAAATGAGTCCTAATAATATAATTATTTATGAGTTTGGTATGATCCGGAACACAGTTCATTAAGTGACATTGAACTCGTTAATAATGTTGGTTCTGTGTAGTTTTGATTTTGCGGGTGTTATTATTTTTCATGATATGGCTAGCTGTTTAAACTTTTTGCAATAGATAACTTAATTTTCTAGTTCGGGTCGACTGGGGTTGTGTATTTGTTTATGATATTTCTAAGGAAGAATTCGTCTTGCTTATAGTTAAGGTGTATTTGGCTTTTGTAGACGTTAACGCTCTTGTTTTTAACCGTATGTTCAGTATCACTATTAGTTATTTTAGAAAGAAATAGTCTAATCTGGTGGTCGATGAGGTAGTTAAGAAACCATTGTTAACTAACGTTGGAGTTTATTTTTTTGGCTTAGTTCAGGGGTAAAGTTAAGAACGTAGTTTCTTTTGCTTTTTTTTTTCGAATGTGGTTTTGAGATTATCAATTTTTTGTTTGTTTTTTCACTAAAATAAAAATATCGTGTACATAGTGGACATATGTTTTGGATTTAAATATCGTGTTTTCTACGTGGGACATGTAGTAGTTGAAGAAGAACGAACCGAGAGATTTTCCTAAACTAACGTCATTAGTTTGGGTGTAGCTATTGACATTATGGTCATAGAAAGAGACATTAGTTGTGCAAGAACGCAATCATTTTTTGAGGATATTTGGTTTGATGAATGGAGGTGAAATGGAATTATTTTTATACACAGAGTTATGGATTATGTCGATGGTTTGATCGACGGGGGCGTTTGTAAATAAATTTTCAAAGTGGAATGACGCTAAAATACCTTGGTTTGGTTGTATAATTTTTAGAATTTGAAGGAATTCATGAGTTGATGCGATGCTATAATTGGTAATTCCTTCAAACCTTATAAGAAACGATGAAAGTCACCGAATATTGACAAAAAAAAACGATTTTTCAATGGTCTAGCTGTCACGAGTTATCCATGGAAAAAGTAAATGTTCTTTGAAAATGAATACGACCACATGATTAAATTATTGGTTGAGGTAGAGAATTACACAACAAAAAGAAAATGAAATTAAAATGAAATAAAGAAAGAAAGAAATCCTTATAAAAAGGAAGATAAAACAACACAAAAACACCTACAGAATAAAAAGAAAAGGAAAGAAAAAGAAGGAAAGGAGGAAGAAAGTATATCTCCCTACTCACATACAGACAAAAGAAGAAAAAAGAAACAGAGAAAAGAATCATAAGACTTAAGAAAACTAAAGAAAAGCAAAACGTCGATGAAAAGATGAAAAGCTCAAAGGATAGCAAAGTTGCAATTGATATCTTTTTGACCAGAGCGGGAACTGGTCACGCTAATCAAAATTCTTTGCACTCGACTTCATTTTCAAATAATGTTTTGTAATACGGACCATGTCTCAAGTCTTTGTCAAGTCCTTCAACAGTGAAGGACACACACAAAGGGAAAGATTCCTGATAGACATGGTAAGTAATTTACATGAAAACCGGCTACAATTAGCATTTCGTTGTTGTGATGTCGGTGCTGGGTGGTAGATTGTCTCTATAGCTATTTATTGAGTTTACTTTAGTCTGCATCAAATCTACAGAAATAGGACACACAGTGAGAGTAGTTATAGATTTTGAGTTTAGCTTCTTTAAGTATTGCGCTATAGCCTGGTACTTAAAATAGTTATTTATCCAAATTAATTTCGCCTGATACAAAAACACAATAATTGGACGCCTGTCAGAATCACACAATGTTAATGATACGCGTTCTTACTTAATAATCTATATCATAACGAGATTCCAATGAACGGCACATTGTGGAAAGATTTTTGTAAGAGCAATGCATTAAAATGATTTAACTTAAAGAATAAATCAATGATAGGTTCAATTTGGAATTTAATAATCGTACAGGTTCTCCGTTCGTTCGATAATAATGATCTTATTTTTGTATATCTGGTTTGTTACAAATTCTGAAAAGATAATCACGTCAACATTAAAGGAGGAAAAGAAATGAAACGACTATGAATTTCTGCATAAAAAAATGATACCCATGAAATAATGATGTCTTTATTTTGTAAAATAAAAATAGTTTTTCAACACATTTAGATATAGTAATAATTTTGATAAAATAAATTCAGCATTATTCGTCAACGACACATACAGGGTCATATATGCAGGTGAAGAGAAAAATGAAAGAGAATTAGGATCGAAGAAGTTGTGTTTTTGGATCGTGTAAGTTGTCTGACAAATTTATCGTGGGTTAAGCCATGAGTGAAGCTTTTTGATATATGAAGCTTTTTAATATCACGCACCACCAACACAAAACACAGAGGAAGAGATTGATAAATTTTAAAGTGTACTGAATAAAGCCAAGACTCAATGCATATCACAGAAAATACCATCATCTTGGGAGACCTCAAGACACAAAGACCGAGTCGGTAAACTTGTTGGCAAATTCGGGCTTGGAGCCATTAATGAGTCAGACAAAATCTGTGTCCATTTGTGCACAGCAAAATGACCAACAAACGGTTTCAAGAACGCCCATGATGTTTATGGACATGGTGAAACCCAAGCGGAGAGACGAAAAATAAGATCGATTACAAAATGTTGCTGTTTTACATTGTAAAACCCGTCTAAGTGCACACCGTGGGAGCCAGCAGCTTCCAGTCAACCCCAGAATATCACGGAAATTAAAGACCAAAGCAACGTTTAAACCACAATACAACATAGACTTCTGTTTGATCAACATTGCAAAGAGATGTATGTTGACAAAAAGCGACTATAATAATATGAATGAGACTGTAAATTAGAAGTGAAACACATTTTGATAGAAACACTAGGGACATCGGCGAACGAGATCTTCCCAACGGAAACGAGGCAAAAGAAAAAAAAGAATGGATTACAGATTAAAAGAAAATAAACAACAAACAATGCCAAAGAATGATACAGATTAGAGAACATGAAAAAAAAAAATTGAAACAAATGCAAGCAGGCGAAAGAGAAATGACTGAGTGAAAAGTGTGAAGAAATTGATATTTCCCAGATAAGGCAAATATGCACAAAAGAATGAAAGAATGACTGTACAAAGGAATCAGAAAATATTGGAAAAATCTGAAACATTAAAGTCTGAAGTTAGATCAGTAGTGGAAAAAATAAACAGGAATAAATCAGCAGGACCAAATAGGATTGTAATAGAAATGTTCTCAGCCTTATATCAATGAAATTACGGCAATGATAAAATAAATATACGACAGTGGCGTCATACCAGAAGACTTCAGTAGATCTATCTCCGTAGCACTGCCTAAAAAACAGGTACAAATAAATGCGAGCTCTACCGTACAATCAGCTTAATGAACCACATAACCAAGCTAATAATCCAAATTCTGATAAGTGTAAAGCAGAATTAGATCAGAAATAGAACAAGAATGACGTTTGTTTTGACAAAGAAATGGAAATAATATATTTATAATCAGATTGATATCACAGAGAACAATACAAATGATTACGTAAAAAAAATTGATAATGTACGGTACAAAGATCTATTTAAAAAAAAATTAATGGTTTCATTCGAAGCAAGGCAATAAGGCCACTAAAACTGAAGGGGTTACTGAGTGTTAAAGAATATAAGAAAAATATACTATTAAGGAGAGAAAACAATAAAAGAACAAGAATTAAGAAGACAGAAGATAACAACTGGCATTGCATTTCATTGAAGATCAAAATTGATTGGGAAGCAAGAAATCAGAAGAGACTTCCACAAGCGAGAAGTGCGATAGAAAAAACTGTTCGCATAGAACTTACGGTTACATCCAGTCGTTTTAACTGAAAAATGATGAGACCTAACTGCCAATCTAGTACTGCGCTCAAATTCATAAAGCCTAGGTACCATAAAGGAAAGTTCATTGGAACAATTACCATGAAAGTATTTATAGAAAAGGCACAGGGAAGCTAGATTACGATGATGGGAAAGTGACTGAAACCAAAATACCAGGTCAGAACCAATAAGATTGCAGATTACTTTTTGGATTTTTTTCAAGAATCTCTAAATATATAGCAGTAGCACCAGACCCTACGTGGCAGCAATAGTCAAAGCAAGGACGAATTGTTGTTTTATAAATATGTAAGATACATTCTGGTGCGAAAAATTGTCTAGCTACAAGGAAAACTTTATATATTTATTTATTTATTTGGGAAAGATATATTAGAATAATCGAGAACTTATACTGAGAACAAACTGCTTACATGGGGATAGAAAATAAATTGAGTAAACACACAAAATATAAAGACGCGTAAGATAAAAGTGTGCCTTCTCAATAGATTTATTCCAGCTTTATAACGAGACTGTCCTAACAGCACTAGAAATCCTACCAGGATTTATTATCGGTGGGTACAATCTTAACAATATAAGATAAGAAGACTGAAAAGTTCATAGGCTGATTATGAAGGATTGATGCTAGTGCTGTAAAATCTTGCATACGTTAATTTCGGATCTCCTTATTAATAACTGCATTGTTTCCTGTCAGATAAAGTTACATCTGACTGCTTAAAGAAAACTTCAAAAGTAACTAGTAGCGACTTCTCTTGAAAATGGACAAAATTTGGCATCATGGTGTTATCAATTACCTGCACCTAAGGACATTCATGCTGACATTGTTGCTATATTAGGCGATTATGCTCCATCTTTATCAACACTACAAAAAGTGGGCAGCTGAATTTAAGAGGGGAAGGGAGAGACTTGAAGATGACCCAAGGTCTAAACGCCCTGCAACTTCCACCACTGAGGAAAACATTGATCGTGTTTACCACATAGTAATAAATGACAAGCGATTGACTATAAATCAATTAGCCAATGCATGAGAAAGTTGAGAACATTCTGCACAATGGACTTGGCATGGCGAAGGTTTTTACTTGGCGGGTGCCACGTCTTTTGACACCTAATCAAAAGCGCACCAGGCTGATCACATCACGGGAAATCTGGCATTGTTTGAAGCTGCTCTTGAAAGTTTCCTAACTCACAGTGAGTGTTGAGTTCATCACTTTGAGCCAAAGATTCAAACACCACTCCTCACCTACTCCAAAGAAGGCCAAGGTAGTTTCATCTGCATGGAAGGTAATGTACTCAGTTTTTTGGGGATGCAAAAGGCATTGACTATTATTATTATTTATTGACTATCTTCAAAAAGGCTACACCCTCAATAGAGAGTATTATGGCAAGTTGTTGAGGCACTTACGAAAGGCTATCAAGATCAAACACCCAGGAAAACTGATGAAAGGATCTTGTTTCATTTGACTGCTATGCTTTGAACTGTTTGATCACATACCCTATTCTCTTGATTGGACTATTATCTGTTCCCCAACACAAAAAAAACACTTGGCTAGGAACCAGTATCTTTAGTGATGATGATGTCATATCTGCTGTTGATGACATCTTTTACCAACAGGATGAACAGTTCTTCTTTTGAACAGACAGATATCAGTTTACTTAGAAAGAAACAATGAAGTTATAAATAAGAAGAGTTTAAATTTTTAAAATGCATGTAAGATTTCACAGCCCTAGCATCACTCTTTCATAGTCTAGGAAATATTCAGCCCCCCCCCCTCATAAAAATGATATTTATGTATACAATCTGAAAGAGAGATAGTTGAAATTTTGGGACACATTATCAGAAAAAAGGCTGGAAAATTTGACAGGAGGAAAGCAGGGAGCAGTCCAAATAGCATCACTCTTTCATAGTCTAGGAAATATTCAGCCCCCCCCCTCATAAAAATGATATTTATGTATACAATCTGAAAGAGAGATAGTTGAAATTTTGGGACACATTATCAGAAAAAAGGCTGGAAAATTTGACAGGAGGAAAGCAGGGAGCAGTCCAAATAGCTTATGTAAATGGATGAAACAGGGAATGGGAGATATAGTAAAAAGACAATTATTGCAAGGTGTTACGAAGGATAGGAAGTTGTTGAGGGCTATGATTGTCCACATCCTAACATGACACAGTACATAGAAGACGATATCACGGATAGGCAAAAGGTTTATTCTATTTAAAAAAAATCATTAATCATCTCATTTCCCTTCTCTTTCTCAATTCCATACTTTATTACAAACAACTATTTTTTTCATTTTTAAACTTCTTTGTCCGAAATCATTCTATCACTAAACTCCTGATGTCTAGGGATTAGCAGAAATATAAATAAATCTAACTTTAAATTTTAAATATTGTAGAATATTTTTAAATCGCTACCACCCCGAGCAAGGCTACTAAGACACAACGGATTACTAGGTGAAGAAGAATAAAGAATAAAAACATTAATAATGTGCGGGAAGAGAAAAGATTAATCAGATAGCGATTGACATTGCATTTAAATTTTTGCAGATTAAAGTTGGCCGGAATGCATGTAGCCGGAAGGAAGTTCCACAAGCGAGAAGTGCGGGAAAAGAAACTGTTAACATAGAACTTAAATTGATGAGATCGTGACGCCAGTCTAGTACTGCTCTTAAATACAAAAAGTTTAGCTATCATCCGAAAAATTATCATGAAAGTATTTATAGAAAAGACACAAGGAGGCAACCTTACGGCGGTGGGAAAGTGACTGAAACCCGAGCCGCCAGATCAGGACTAATAATATAGCTGATTCTTCTTTAGTTTCTCTGATTCATTTGCAAATAATTATAGTCTAAATTCTGTAAATGTGAAATGACTTGACATCGAGCTTAACGGCCTTAACGTACACAATTAATTTTCACTTTTAAACCGTCTCATTTCCTGATCATTGTTAATCAATGTCTAATAATAATAAAAATGAATTTCTTCTTACTAGCAACATCAAATTGATGTAGTACCAATCTCTTTTGATGGACTTTTTTGCCCCAAATCTCCACCAAAACCAGACTAGTTTTCATTCCTCTAAAACTTTGTCAGTCATCCGAACCAAATGCTGTCGATAATGAAGCTGATATTTTCTGAGCAAGTCCTGTACAAAACATTTCAACGAGATCTTTCATGATGGCTCCAAGATTATCCACGAAAGTGAGATCTAATGATTTTTTAACCAATTCCCAACTCTGACTCGTCCGAATCTGAGTAAGATACACGCTTATCTATTCATTCAACGGTGGGTTATGCATCAAACGCCACATGAAGAACTGCACAGCTTGCATCTTGGCTTTCAAAAGGTTAGGAAAATTCGAAAACATTAATAGTAGTAGTTACAAGTTCAGAACTGCTAAAATATAAGCCTTCCTCTTTGATACTTTGACATTAAGAATTTAAGCCCAAGACCAGAGTGGCAACTAAGTCTCATCATTTTACTGTTGAAACTATTAAATGTAACCGTAAGTTTTATGCTAATAGTTTCTTCTCTCGCCTTTCTCGCTTGTAGAACTATCTTTCGGCTTCTCGTTTTCCTCTCATCTATGATCTTCAAAATTTAATTGCAACGTCAATTGTCTTCGGTTTCTCTGAATCCTGTTCTTTTATTGTCCTCTCTCTTCTCTAACTGTTTTCAGTTTCCTTCACTCTAAGTAAGCCTTTGTCGGTTTTATTATAACTCGATTTTAATATACAGAGTGAAAGTAATTTCAAAGAATGTTTCACTAACAAATTCACATATCATACAAGGATGTGCAATACATTCAGCAACGTGGCTAAATCAAAGAGACTTATAGTTATCGCGATCAAAAGACACGTCTCTCATATTCAATGACATGACGTGACTGAATGTAGACACTACATGTCACTCATCAGGTAACCAAATAAGTACAAGTCGCGAATGACGTGGCCAAGCAGTAAACGTCATGCTGGTGTGGCTTTGGCTAGAGAACACATATATAAAGCGACTAGTAGGCATTCACGTCTCTTGTCTTTTTCTACAGTTCGAGGTGGACAGACAATTTCGGACAAAGAAAGCTTGTACCTTGTTTGTTCTAGATGATTTGAAATGTGAAAACCTTGTTGCTTGTTCAACTTCACCTTTCTCATCATATATATATATATATATATATATATATATATATATATATATATATATATATATATATATATATATACTCTCTCTCTCTCCCCAATGTTTATCGTGAATAAAATGAGGATTCTTAACAAGAGAACAAGATCCGATATAATGTTCACTCCTAAGCACAATAGATCATTGGCTGTGACAATTAAACTTGATTTATTCATAGTCATTTTTTTTTCTTTCGTACCATAAAACCTTCTGATGAACAAGGCTTAGACCGACGATGGACTTTCAACTACTTGCCTAGATATTTACAGTTTTTTTAAATTTTCGTACGTCCTGCTAATAAAGTGAACATTCATATAAATGCAGTGGTAAGCGCATTGGTATCGCAAAACATAATTCATGAGTTCAATCCTTATTGGATCTTCTGTGAACTGAATTTTGTACTAGATCGCCCACGCAATTCAAAATAATCGGCTCTAATATAGAGAACAAAATTAACTTTAAAGAACACAGTTATAGTTAATCTCCGATTAACTGACGGATTTATTTACCAACCATTTGGGGATTTTACTTAAAGCTGAAATATTTTCGACTGTAAGAATAATTCTTTGTTTGCGAATGAATATGGCATTAAGATTTTTTAGAATAACAACGATTTTTTCCAAATGTACGTCCTGCTTTTTAACCCATAGCTGAGGGAAGAGATAGATTCATACCTTTCCAAATTATATTTGCTCGTAAGTGAATGTAACGTACTCAACTGTTATTCGAACTCGGCTCTCTCAGATTTTTCAATTCAATGCAACTTTTTCTTTAAAAAGACAGAAAGTTTTTTATTTTAATATTAAATGTATTAAGTATTTTTTCATTACAATTTCCGAATTCCATTGTTCTGGTCTTAAAGATGTTCTATTCATAGAATGAGATGAATTCATTAATTTTATCTTTGATTATATCAACAAAAATACGGGATTAAATAAAAAAAAAGTACTAGGAAGAAAAGATGGCATATTATTGTTCTGACCTGTATCATTCGGGATTTTAGGTATCATCAGGTCTTTTCAGTAATTTGATCGACTTTAATAATGTTGCAATGTGCCTCATATCAGTTCATCCTCGGATTTATATATATATTTTTTTTATCTTGAGGAACATTCCCAGTGCTCTAGAGCTTATAAGTACAACTATCCCTCAATTTCCATAACTCTCAAGCAAGTTTATTCTTTTATTCTCTCATTTTTGTCTACTAGAACAGCCACATGAACTATATGACATTTTTCATAACACTTTTATCTCGAACATTCTTAAAGCTTTAATCAACCATTTTCTTTCCTACAAATGGCTTAATTATAATAAAATAAGATGAAAAAATAGCATGTAAAGTTCGGTAACGTTCGTCGGTTGTCGTAGTTTTATGTGAGGTCAGCTGCTGTGGTGCTAATATTAAACTTAAAAAGTAGGATGGCATTTGTACATCTGAGTTTTGTTTTAGTCAAAAACCACTGTCAAAACGGGAAAGAATTGATATCGGAACTTGTAACCCTAACTGAATAAATCTATTGTTTATATATTCAGAATAGTTAGGATGTGAGGGCGTGTTCGTGTATAATGTGGCATGTCTAATATAACTATAACTTAACAAAACACAAGAAATTATCACAATATATGAAAAAATTAAGTGTCTCAGAAAAGTAAATATTAATTTGCAATGTTTAAAGCTCAATAAGTTTTATTTTCAATTGTCTTTCTTATTTCTTTTCTCATTTCGTTTACTTTTCGCTGTTCTAGTTTTTATCCATAAATTAAATGACCTCATCAATAACTTTCTCTACTGAGTCTCAGTTTTTTCATCATCCTTCATATTTTCGCCATTATCGGAAGAATTTGATTCTTCCTCTATTTCTTGACATTCCAAATCATTTTGAAGTGAATTCTTTTGTAGTTCATTAGCGTTTTCATTTATTCATTCTTTTAAGTCATCCGAAGTGAGAATATTCAATGGATCAAGTTTCAAGCGAAAGTTTTAGTGTTTCGTTCAGATTCTATAATCCTTGTTTGTTAATTTGAAAAATCCAATGAATTAAGAGCTTTGTCCATTGTTTCCTTTTCAGTTGCATTTGTTTCCATGGGTCATAAATTTTCTTCAAGTTGAAGTTGTTTCTGTGCTAAACATTATGGGTTGAGAAATTTCAAGTTATTAACAATTATCTGCTAAGAAACGAAAAATATTAGAATGTAGCATCTTCCTACAACATCTAAATGGCAACACTGAGAAGTTTGGATATGAGGGCGTTCGGATATGAGGACTTCTACTGTGTTATTATTATTATTATTATTATTATTATTAAAAACAGCCATTTTTGGTTTATCTTGTAAATCATTTTCTTTTTCTTGTGAGTGTATTGGTTCGGCTCAATGTACGTTTAAATCAACTTCGCACATAAACTTTGTAGATATAAAATAATAGAACGTGGTTGGAAGAGGTCGATTGGCGAAGAAGCACGGTATTACATGGCTTAGTAAATACTAGAAAGTAATAATAAATATTTGATAAATTTTCTCCCGATACTGTCCGGGCAAAATTGAGGAAAGTAGAGACACTTATAATGGCGTCTTACTTCTTGATAAACAAATTAGAATCACTTTCTGACAGACAGATTTCAAAGTTAAAAGTTACAGTTACTGGGCCGAGTGTTTTCCAGTCATTGTTATCAGGCCAATTAAAGGAAGCCTATCATCTTCAATACAAAATCATCACAAAACGCTACTAATTGTTTTTCTATAGCTGACCTAAAAAATAAAATAAAATCTGCTCTCTATGAAATAAAGACCAATCTTTCACAAACACCAGAAAAGGCAAATTCATGATCAATCTTATAAAAGCTCTATTAAGATGAGATGTCTCACAAGTGGTCAGCACGCTTGTCTCGCAGACAATTATTAGTAGTATGCGTTCGATCCTCATATATTTCTAGCTTATATTGTCAAATTGTGAAGCAAACAAGATTGCACCGCAAAAAAATTGCATTCTGCATTACAGAAAGGCTAGGGGTTGTCATTAAAAATCATTTTGGATGTTTTTCCCTTCATACAGAAGTTGTTTAAAGCTAGTGAGAGGTAAATTCAATTTTCATGACATGCTACATATCTATGGGCTTGTACCGATCATCTCAAAAGTTCGTGCCCGGTTAGAAAATTAAATATAAACGTTTACATATTAACCAAAAAAACATTTATCAGTCAAGTACATAGTCGCCATTGTTTTTAACATTTGTCTCTCATTGTTCTATGAGTTTGTTGATGACACTTTCGTAGAAACTTCATGTTTTCTTTTAGAAGATTGTCAGGTAGTTTTTAGCTGATTGTAGAATCGAATTTTTTTATTTAAATTGTTCCGTAGAGACGGGAATAAATGAAAATCCGAAGAAGTCAAGTCAAGAGAATAAGAAAGAATTCAACAGTTCAACATGCCAAAGAAAACTTAAATAAAACTTCTGTCCTAAAGCTTAACAAATTTGATAGTGTCCTTAACACATACTCATATATATATATATGTATATGTGTGTGTGTGTGTGTGCCTGTTTCTGTTAATAATCATTTATGTCAGCCATTGAAGATACTGATATATTTTCGTGTGTGTGTGTGTGTGTGTGTGTGTGTGTGTGTGTGTGTGTGTGAAGAGAAAACGATTTAGAAATTGGTTAAATCCATATGAACGCGGCAGTTTCTTGTTACTGTAGTCACAATAGTCTGATTTAGCCAGCTAGCCATTCCCTTTCTTCTTTATCAACTATTGTTACGCGGCAATGTCAAGACTATCTGGTGATAGGACAACTGGTTAAGGGAAGTGGATTCATGTACGAAATGAACAGAAAATCGAACAAAATTCACGGATTCCGTTTGCCCAACTGAAAACTGTAACAGTTTACACTTGCTTGAATGGACATGATTTGAGTATAGACATGTTGATCAATTATGAAACAAAAATGACACCAATAGACAATATGTAAAAAGGATCGTGAAATATTTGAAAGGGTGTTAACAACAATCACCCTGAAATTGGTAAGAATACTGGAATCAGTGCCAGACAGCTGAGAGGACATATTTTTAACGATGGATTGGGGTATACAAGGCTTGACACACCACCCTGTGACACAGAATAGCCTGTACGCAAAAGGAAAGGAAAGGAAACAACAAAAAAAGAAAGATGTTCGGCATCCACGACTCAGATGAGAAAAAAAGCGGATTTTCAAAATACTCCCAACTGATTTGTGAAAACGCGTTGTAAACTATTCAACAAGCGACAAAAAGATGGTAAATATGAGAATAGTAGCCAATGTAACATGGAACTAAATTAATAAAACTCTCCATGTAAAATTTAAGAAGCAAGTGGAAAAATGTACAGTGATGTGTATATGGTTACAATTAAAAGGCGAAACGAAATCTCTTATAACTGCAGCAATGTGCAAAAACATCGCAACAATGCATAAATAGACGAAACCTGCCAAAAACAGCAAATGCTTATATTGTGGAGATAAATATGTGACTTTGAGAGGTACATTTATTAAAAATTGTCCTAACTTATTACCAATTGATGTAGGATCATGAAAATGGACACACTGATTAATATTCCCCCCTCCACGACATAGTTTCTCCTCAGGCTTACACACTTCTTATGTTGATTAATGAATTTGAGAAGACATTTCTTGTAGATCTCTGCAGAGGTGTAGTCCTGCAGCCAGAACTAGACTTCGTTAATCAGCATGTCATCATTTTGTACCTGCTTTTCAAATATGATGGGGAAAAGCTGGAAATTAGATGGTGATAGGTCAGATTAGTGAGGCAGGAGAAGAATTTTGTAGACACATTTTGTAGGAATAGGCTTCTATATGTGCAACAAGGGAGTTATCTACTGTTGTACAGTAGGACTGACTGGCTGAAATGGACACAAACAGAGGACATTTCCCTTGAAGACTGACCACTTTTACCTGTATTTAATAATGCTATAAGATTATGCATTTGGTCCATATACTGCAGTCATTCAAAATTGTTTTAAAATATTAAAAACAGGAGTCTGATTACATTTCTCTACTCCACTGTGTCTATGGTCATACTTTATTGCACATCCCAACTTCAAAATGTGTATCCTATATATGGATGCAAAAGCTTGCATGTACAATCACATCTCCATACATTCATTGGAAGTGGGTCAGGGCTAATCTTTTATAAATCCGCTGACAAACAAAATGATAAGTGAATTCAGTAAGCTGACTCAGTAAGAATACAGTAACACGACAGAAGAAGAACAGTGAAACACTGGAAAACTGGGAAGATGACTATGTAAACAAATGAAAAATTGGACCACTTAGAACCATTCCCAAAATTCAGGTATCGAGATTTGAAAATATTGAGACTATTCAGATTATGACGTTACTGGGTTCTACAAGAAAGGTGATGTAAATTTGAGAAGATTCAATGTCGCCCAATCTTCAACACACCTGGTGTGATTATAAAACCAACACTCTTACTACTACTACTACTTATAATAATAATAATAATAATAACATATATATATATTATATTTACATGTACATGCGATTTTACAAGTATGCATATACATGTGGAAATGAGATAAACGGCACTGGAAACCGAATCGCATATCTAAATTCGAATTTCGATCATGTTCTCTTCGTACTAATGTAATCAGGAAAGGTAGGAACCTATTGGGTCTCATAGCCAGATATGACAAAATATATCGCCACTGTTATGATGACCAGGGAAAAAATAATAGACAGGTGAGTGATTAATTAATCAAATCACTCTCATAATCTGCCAAGGTAGAAAAAAAGCTGCTGCCTCCTTTGTCAACCTTAAAGGGGCCTTATCAATCAAGCGCATGCAAGTTTGTGTGCGTTTCTATGTATTTTACAGTTTCTGTAGTCGTGTCTCTTCCTTTGTGGTTTCGTGCTTGTAGACGACATGTATAAATCTCCTCTTCTACTTAAGTGGATGCGCAGGTTTCAATTGATTTATATTTATAGGTGGATTTATGAATTTATCACATCTTTAGTATGTGTAAACCTTTGTAATCAAGTTTATTTATGTGTGCAAGAAAGAGAGTAAATTAGTAAGTTAATATATGCGTGTGTTTGCTTTTGTGTTTGATAGATAAGAAAGAGAAAGCATGGAGATTATTTTTGAGGAACCTTGCGTATACGAGAGTGTGTGTGTGTGTGTATGCGTGTGTGTACGTTCGTAGGTGTATGAGCGAAAGTGTGCATGTTGGCACAAGTGTGTGAATGTAGGTATACCAATAGTCATGTATCTATGTATATATGTGTGAATATCAGATACTCTGTGTGTGTTTGTACATGTGTGTATGTGTGCCCCAACGTTCATATGTATGTGAGAAAGAATCAGCCACAAACTCTGTGTGTGTGTGTGTGTGTGTGTGTGTGTGTGTGTGTGTGTGTGTGTGTGTGTGTGTGTGTGTGTGTGTGTGTGCAACGTTCATATACATGTGGGAAGTTAGAATCAGCCACACACTGTGTGTGTGTGTGTGTGTGTGTGTGTGTGTGTGTGTGTGTGTGTGTGTGTGTGTGTGTGTGTGTGTGTGCTGTCAGTGGTTGACGGGTTCGAGAGTAAGGGGATGGGCTGGTTGAGGGTCGAACCAGGTGCTGCTTCTTCCTGGGTGCCTAAGCACGCCAAAGGGTAAATACTCTTGATAACTAAACACGAAATGTGTAAGCGACACTGTAATTAAAGCAGGTCGAGCAAAAGTCTTTTCTTGTCAGACGTAAAAGCACAAAAATACACGCAGGGACAAAACAATACGCGTATCCGTAACAGAGCAAAGAAAGTTTCTTCCTTCAAATTCCACAAAATCATCGCCATTATCATCGTCATAAAATGATATTTAGTGACTGAGATCGTGGCATGTTTCTCACAAGCGACACTTTTCAGCATTCAAGTTCAAATAAAAGCTTAGCATTTCGAAAGTTGATTTTCAAAGCAAACGTGTCACAAGTGTTTTGCTGTGTCATATTTTCGGAAAAACAATGTAAATTCCTTTCAGGGCATAATAATCATTGTAGATCAAACAGTTTATACATTACTTGTACATATTTCATTGATTTTATTCAAAAAGTTTTTATTCTTTAACATAATAATTCATAGTTTTGATTTTGTATCAAAATATTTCAAATTGTACGGAAAGTAATTTATTTTTAATCAAATAAATATATTTTTGTTACGAACGTGTATGAGTAAGAGTAACAAATTAGGAATGCAATAGTTGTCTAATATGTTAATGTTTTAGAAACAGTCATACTCGATTAACGAGTCGACAGTCATCACACACACATATATATACATATATATATATATATATATATATATATATAAGTAAATATATTGGCTTGACGACAAAAAACATTATCAAGACGTCATACACTCCATTTGTCGGATACAACTTCTATCGCAGACCATTTAAAGACACATTCTTGTCCACCTTCATAATACAGGAAAATACTTGTTGACAAAACTAATATACTTCATCATGAAAATAATAAACAAAAACTTCGAATTCTCGAGGCCTTCTATTATCAAAAGCAATCAACCAACACTCAACAAAATGTATTATGAGTATAGAAGCAATGTTTTAAAATTATTTGAATTAACTTTTAACACTATTTTGAAATTTACTTATGACTATCGCTTGTTTACAAAATATCGTAAGCACAATTTTAAGATAATTATAGCAGTGTGAGTTCGGGCATGAATATCACGATTACAGTTACATTAAGTTTGTGTGTGTGTGTGTGTGTGTGTGTGTGTGTGTGTGTGTGTGTGTGTGTGTGTGTGTGTGTGTGTAAGAAGTGACGGACCCACAATGTTGGAAATTGTAAAAAAGTTTTAACAGCAATCGCAAAACCATTAAAAATGAAATTGCAAAAATTGGCAAGAAGAAAAAAATAAATTTAAGAATGTAAAAAATAGATGTGATAAAAATTCAAATAAGCAAGAAATATAGGCTGGCGAAAAAGAAAATATTTAAGAAACTGATGCTAAGAATATAAACAAAAAAACTATACTGACATTGGCTAGGGAAGCAACTAAACTATTAAACTTTAAACATCACAAATAGAAAAGAGTTAGTTGGGAAAATAAGAACATGGAAACTGATTTCTCAACATAATTTTTAGTGATAAACGTAGATTTTTACATTGGCTGATATTTATAAGACAACACTGTGGTAGTAAACTAAACTTCAGTTAGTATTGTAGGCTGTAAAATTAAAGGCGACCCTTCAAAATTGATGTTGGTATCTGGATAAATGCAAAGGATTATCAAAGGATAATCTGATATATTTTATCATATATCTGTAAGACATTAATTTATTCAGATATATGGGAAATTGTAACAAATATCTTTCTGTTGTCTTTATCTTTTTGAATTATTATATATTATATATATATATATATATATATATATATATATATATATATATATTCCAAGAGGATAGAATCCAAGTAGAACTCAATGTCCAGGACAGAGTAAGAATATAATATAAAAGGCTCAAACACTAATATTCCATGGTTATAATTTATTACACTGGAATCGTAATCACGATCAAATTCATCAGGCCTACAAATTTAAAAAGAAATCGGAAAATATAACTCCGGATATAAAAAGCAAAATTTTAGTGAGATCTAAACTTAAAATCCAGAAGATGAGAGAGAGGGGAAAAAGGGGGAGGGCGCAAACTGAAAACGAGGGCATTTATAAGAGAATTGATGTGTAATCAAGAAAATTTGACAAAGCAAGTAATATCATCTACAGGTTACAAATTTAACATAAACATATAAAAATTGAAGAATATTTAATCTAGTAAGGACTTACTATTTATATGCCCAAAAACACATACATAGAAACACGTTTCCGGTGTCTGTTTTTTAATTTTAATTTTAGGTCAGCGAATCGGTAGCCAATTATGCATCGAAAAATAATTTATATTTATCTGCATCTCACTATTTTAAACCGTTATTTAACTCCTCTCTTTAAAACTTCTCTCTGTTAAATTTTAATCCCCACCTTCAACTTTAGGCCTACCTGTTCTTCTTTCTTCTGTTAGACCTCTCTCTAGAGCTTTTATACATTTCCCTCTCACCCTTGTTTCCCACTCCCACACATACACTCTCACTTAAATGTTGCTTTTTATACCCGGAGTTATATTTTCCGATTTCATTTTTGAATTTGTAGATCTGATGAATTGGATCGTGATTACGGTTCCAATGTAATAAATTATAACCATGGAATATTAATGTTTGAGCCTTTTATATATATATATATATATATATATATATATATATATATATATATATATATATATATATATATGCGTGTGTGCACATTCGTGTTATGTTGGTATTTATTTATATACTGTACTATTATATTAATAAAAAAAGGTTGAAATTTGATAATAAAACCTGGCATAAAATCTGACACTTTCAAAAGATTTATAAATATTTTAAAAAGAATCGATAATCTGATCATATAAATATATAGTAAATATTTTAAGAACATCGTTTTCTTCATACCAATTTTATAACATAGTATATTCTGTTCATATTTATGTATTTATCTCTATTCGTATTTATTTGAATCCATTAATATCATTGCTTACCTATTTATCTATCTATCTATCTATCTATCTATCTATCTATCTATCTATCTATCTACTTCAGTCTGTTCATATCTATCTATCTATCTATCTATTTCAGTCTGTTCATATCTATCTCAGTTTATTAACATTTATTTATCGTCTGTCTATTGATACCAAAATAGTTATTTATTTACACTGTTGACTTTTTTGTACGTGGTCATACTTTGTAACTATTTATCCATATTTGATATCAATTTCAAGCATTTCTTGAAAGTCTCACTTAGTTTTATTTATGATAGATCAAGGTCGTGGTATTCTTGAGATCACTGGCAAATTATTTTCTATAAAATATATATTTCTCTGAACTTCATTTTTTCTGGCAAATCGTCAATTCTTTAACGGAAGAGTTATTTATTCAAGGAGCTGATAACTCCTACTGGGTCGAAAGCTCTTTCCTGACCTCAAATGGAATGCGTATTTTGGTGCCTTTCACAAAAGATGCTAGAAGAATGGTCGGTTCCTTGTATCTCTCTAAAAAATATCTGATTCCTGATACCATTATATATCTTTACAAGAATACGATCAGACCAAGAATGGTCTACTGCTCAAATATCTGGGTTGGTAATGCCAAATCCTCACTGTCCAGCTTTAGCAGAGTTCAAAAGCGATTGCGCGCCCTTATGGGTGATGAATTATGCCCCACCCAGCAAACCATATACAACAGACGAAACGTTGTTAACCTCTCACTACTCTTTTTCTATTACTATAGCTAATGTTCAAATGAGTCGCATTCATTAGATCCACCAACTCAGACCTTCACAGCAAGGAGCCACCATACCAAAGTTCACGTTGACAAATCACACCTATTTCATTCGTGTTCCTTTGATAAGGATTAAGTTCCCCTCAGACAGCTTCTTCCCCAGAGCTGTTATTTTGTGTAATAAACTCCTGAGAATATGCTTCCCGGAAAGCTACAATCTTGATTTCTTCAAGTCCTGTGTCAACCCATATTTATCTTACAAGTTCTCATAATGTACACTTCTCCCTTCTCTTCCCTAACTTACAACAATCTCGCCCAATTACGCTTTGTCATGAATGGGTCCATTAAAAAACTTCGGAAAATAGGTTGCAATAAAGTCTCTATCTACAACTGATACAATTTTAAAAACAACGCTGTAACAAGGTGCCAAGCGCTATCCTCCATTAAAAAGAGACGCATTCTGTTTGTTAAACTTTCTATGGCCGTTTAGTGAATTACTTTAAGCTGTTCCTCAATCTAATTTCATTGATTAGAAATTGTAAACTTATGATGTATAAAACCACTTCAAATTATTTCCCACATTCACCAAATGAACAGGTCATTTGAGGTTCTTAAAAATTTGTTTTTCATTCCTAATTGATAGATTTAGAATTGTTGAACACGCGTAATATACACATTTTCACTATGTCTGTTTTTTCTCTGTCTTACTGAATCGAAATTGAACCCATTTATCGATCATTTTAATCGGGATTACTACAACGGCAAATAGTACACAACTTTATCATTGTAGTTATTGTTTAAATAGCAATTGCTCCTTATATTATTGTGTATATGTAAATATTTAGGGAATACATTTTTTTCTCAAATCAAGAAAGTAAATAGATATTGCGTCTATTTTCTAAGTAAAAAAAAAAGCGATCAGCACCCAAAACCCAATTTTAAAAATCGTTTTTTTGTGCTTTTAGCTGAACTTGAACACTAACTTCAGGCACCGAGACGAAGTCAACCACCAAGCAAGAAAATTCTTTCTCTCTAATTTCTCGTTTGCCATTCTCCGCTCCTCGTTTTTATGTCGATTAGGTTTCGTTTTCATTTTCGATTTGTACATTATTGACTGAATTTATTCTCGGCTCGGTTGTCCATTCGCCTGACACACGAAACCCAAGATTAACAACGTCAAAAGCCTATCGCGTACGTCGCGGCCGATTAAAGTTTGTGTCTACACGGACAGAGGTGGGGGTAAACGACGAGAAAAAAGACAGCGATATAGACGGGCCGACATGAAGGAATGCAACAAAAATCGGAAATATATATATATGTGTGTGCGTTTGTATGTGCATGCGTATGTGTGTGTGCGCGCGCATTCGTATATATGTATATTCACAGATTTGCATTTCATTCTCTCACATATTTTTACACAGTTGTGGATAAAAATGTGTGTAACTGTATGTGCGAATGTAAACTCTGTTTATCCTATATTACCAATGTAATATATATATATATATATATATATATATATATATATATATATATATATATATATATATATATACCGGGTGTAACAGAAAATTGTCCAAATGTTAAATTAAGCTTTGAACCGTTGTATCTTAGAAAAGATTAAAGATATCTTACTGGAATTTTTTATAACTCTACTTTGAGCAATAAGAATGTATACTTACATTCCAAGCGTAACAGAAGAATCGTGATGAACTCGATCATAAACGAAAATGACATGTTCGTCATTAATTGTATCGTGATGAACTCGATCATAAACGAAAATGACATGTTCGTCATTAATTGTATCGTGATGAACTCGATCATAAACGAAAATGACATGTTCGTCATTAATTGATCATAGCCAAGGATCATGAAGGACTGAAATAAAGTTCACATGCCAAGTCTTATGGATTGGGTTGGGTCTTTTCTAATTGATCTCTTTATCTCTAAGTGGAAATGATGATCCCTCTTCCTGTTGTGACATCCTAATCCAGTTTTCCTCTCTATTGTTCTCTCTTTTTTAAACTTATTCAGAGTTCTCTTGATGGTTCTTGATGAAATCAGTGGGGCTAACACAAAACGATTTTAACCTGTTCTATTTCTAACTGAATAACTCAAAGGGTTTTTCAGTGATTCTTACGAAAAATGGTGTCAAGGTGGCGAAACGTCTTATCTGAAATCCTGGAAAAAAGAAACTCGGTTTAGTATTTGATTTTTGTTTTTTTATATACTAAACTTTTTGTGGGATGGAGAATTATGCTGTAACATGATTTGTACAATTTTATCTCTTAATCTAACAATAACGTTTAAATAATACAAATCTATCGGGTTAAAATTCATTCTAATATATATATATATATATATATATATATATATATATATATATATATATATATATATACTTCAGATGGGAATGAAAACTCATGACTGTTTAACCCGGTCATTATATTGCATGTGTCTGACGAGAGGCGTGTACTGGCTGATCTTTGACTGTGATCCGGAGAGGTTAAACTCCGCGATATTAATACATGAGGACTGTCGTTTGGAGTTTCCGTGGCAAGTCTTTTGCACCGTTACTTTTTATCGACAGATCAAAAAAGTGTGGATGGTCCGACACAAGCCTTCAACACTTAAAAAAAATCATTGTGTTGGTTTTCTGACAACGACATTTAATTAGTTCTACACATATCCGGCTACTGCGAAAAACTCAGCACCAGAAAGAAAAACAGCTCTGGTCGCATGGCAGCTAAAAATGTACAACATTGATATAGGTGCACAGAGATGCAACCATCAGTCGACTACATGAAACGGGAAAGCAAACTAAGACATCAAACAGTGTTACTGCTGCACTTGGATACAATACATTTCTCCTCTACTGTTTCTGGTC
>CAHIKZ030000735.1:2275000-2415000 GCA_903632075.3 Acanthosepion pharaonis
TTTTTTATTTCGAACCGTTTTCATGGTTTCCATTCAAAATTCCAATCACCTGAAGAAGGCCGCAGCATACAACGTCGTGAATATGGTAATAAAGATAAGGACAATAGTCCGAACAATGTAAATAATGTAAAACAACCAAATCCTCAAACCATACCTAACCTCTAAAATACTTCACATACGAGTTTTTGGAAATCCCTGCAAAAACTGCAAAACACCACCGCATTCGCATTACTGGGCGCCAAAAATCTGTTCACCATCGCACCTGTCAATGAAACAATATAATTATCCTTTGGCCGTACATTTGTGCCGACATGTACGTGCAAGCAATTGGATCCAATTTTTGCTGGACAGTTTGAACTGGTAAAGGAGGATTGCAGGCGACTGTGTGCATTTTCCCATTTAAAAATGAATTAAATAATGGGTTGATATATATTTTGGATTGCAATCGTCTTTTGCAGGCTTAAACTAGCCAAATTTTGGATTTATTTGTTTGTACTTATATGTCGCCATATTTCTTGTACATTGTCTTTTTTCATTCAAAAATCTCAAATAATATTAATTCCCTGCTCGATTTTATTTTGATAGAAGATATTCGAATTTATACTAACTTAAAACTTAATAGATAATATAATACTCTCAGTTTCCTCGGCCATGGCAAGCTAAAACAATCTTTGTGCCCGATCCCGCCTAAGCGGGTGCTGGGTAAATTTTGACTAGAGGCCTGAGTGTAAGCGCTCGGGTTCCGCACATTAAATACCTGACCTTGTGTTGCATCCCGTCCGAGTGTTGGGCAGGGATACCCATACTGTCAGTTCCATTACTAACTCTACCCTCATACATATATATTCGGAACTAATATTATTTATTTACTTTTTCATGCTTGACATCGGGTTTCTGTTTCCATCTAGAGTTAGACCCCAGCTCTCTACTTCTAGCGTCTCTGCCCTTGTTTCCTGTTTAGGATTAGGTTTCCGGTTCCTTCTAAATTCTACTTCCGCTCTATATACTTCTAACGTCTCCGACTGAACTCTGAAGTTTTATTCACTAATTATTTATTTTATTTTTTCTCTCAATAGGAGTAGACAGATTCGCCTATCACCCGGTTCACGCAACCCCAGGTTTTTTGAACAGGAATAGAGGTTTAGGATAAAGTTTCTGGTTCCTTCTAAAGTCTATTTCAACTTTATACTCCTAACATCTTCTCTCTCAATAGGAGTAGATAGGTTCGCGTATCGCCCGGTTCACACTCCGCACAGGTCTTTTGAATAAGAGTAAAGATTTATCCCTTGTTTCCTGTTTAGGATTGGGTTTTCTGTTCCTCCTAAAATCTACTTCCACATAATATTTCTAATGTCTCCAACCTAACTCTGAAATGTTATTCACTAATTAAATCTTGACCTCTTCAAGTTTAGAGTTAGCTGCTATCTTTCCTGCATAGCCCCACGAACTTTATTTCTTGTCCTTTCTTAAGTTAATACAGCTCCACGTAGTTACCCTCTACCTTGTGTGGCCTTGTATTGGCTGAATATTAGTAAAAAAATTAAAAAAAATAGCATCCATCACTTTCTCTTCCAAAAATTAAACCAACAATTCTCAAAGAACTAATAGTAGCCTGCATCATGCAAGTTTCCTTTCACGGCTCACGAACGGACGGTGTATTGCCATGGCTTCAACTATCATTCCAACATTATCAAAATTTTACATGTCAACCATAGAAAACGAAATTTAAATTAAAAAAAAAGCCTTAAACCAACAATTTACACCAGCTACGTTGACATCCATGTAAACGGACGAAGTCAAAAAACCTGAGAACAACCTTCTAAAATAAGTCACTCCTTAATTTCATATATGAACGTAACATAAATTACAGGCTTCCTTTTTAGACGTAATAATTGATTTGAATAATGGAAGTTTTAGAACTTTCGCCTATAAAAATCCAACTCTTAAACTCGTGTTTAATTAGCTGCAACATTGAGTATATTCATAGATTCAAAATAGCCATAATAAATAATTTAATAAATAGATCACCTAATATCCTCTAAACGCACAATATTTCTAACGAACTCAAAAATATCAAACAGTTAATGATTGCTCTAATAATATATTTGATAAACAGATTAAAGTAACCTTAGAAAAAGTAAAATGAACAAAAATTCAAATAATAATTATAATAATGTAAAAAAACACCAATAATAATCACAAACAAAAATAACAACTTCTAAGATACATCGATACATATCACCTATTATTTTTCGCGGATGGCCACTTCTTGATTATGATGGCATCATACCAAAGGTTTTCTATTTATAAATAATTTGTTGTACAGTGTTGACATGTATTCCAAATATAGGTTGCAACTATGCGATTTTTTAAAGATTCATGAAGTTCTTTTTTTTATTTTTGCATATATATATATATATGTGTGTGTGTATGTGTGTGTGTGTGTGTGTGCATGTATTAGTATGTGTATATATATATATATATATATTTAGATGTATGTATGTGTGTATGTATGTGTATGTGGGTGTGCGTGTATGTGAAAAGTGTGTGTATATGGATATTGATGAATATGTGTATGTGTGGATATGTGATTATATATTTTTTTATATTTTTATATTTTTTATATGTGTGTACACGTATGTATGTGTGTGTGTGGGTACACGCCTACGTGGATGTATATACATGTATATGTTATTGTGTGTATTCACATGTGTCTTTGAACATAGAAATATAGGTCCTTGCTGGATTAGACAATCGTTACATTTACATATATTTATATTTGATTTGTAACCTGTAGTCGATATTAAATTTGTCAAATTTTCTCAATTACAAAGCGGCCCTTTAAGTAAACGCAATTTTACTTTCCTTCGTCCCATCTCTCCCCTACCTCCTCTTTCCCTTCCCCTCCCTATTATTCTAGCATTAAATTGTCGATGGTGTATGTATGTCACCACGAAATGTATCTTTATGCATTAGACATCCGTCGACATTCATTCTCTTCTCTTATCTAAAACCCTCCCCACCACCTCTCCTAAAATTCTCTCTGTTAAGGTTCAATCTCCCCCCTCCTCATATTTACACTTTCTCTAAATTCTGTTTTCACTTCCGGAGTGTTTTTTTCTATTTTCATTTTGAATTTGTAGGTCTGATGAATTGGATCGTATTTACGATTCCAATGGAATAAATTATGACCATGGAATATTAGTGTTTAAGCCTTTTTATTATATCCTTACTCTGTCCTAGACATTGAGTTCTACCTGGATTCTTCCTCTTGAAATTTTTTTCTGAAAATATACATGGGTATTTATATATTTTGCATACGTATGTATATTTTCCACTAATATTATCTATATATATATATATATATATATATATATGATGTAGTCTCTAACTGTACACTTTTGCTTACAAACTGAATAATACTGTTTGACTGCAGCTTACCTAAAAAATGAACACGTGACATTTTGATTTTTACATGTGCCCAAAAATTATTTGCACTGGCAATACAGAGTTTAAATACAGAGTTTAAATGTAAGGGTTCATTTACTTTTGCATATCTTAATTTTTAATTAACATTTTTATTCCAGCTTGATAAAAAATTTTGAAAGTGATTGCAATTGATTTAATAAAGGTTTTCGTAATGAATATATAGTTTAATTAAGATTTATTGATCATCTGGGAAAAAGAAACAATTTTTTTCAATATTATTTTAGGGGTTTACATACACAGTACTGTACATAACTCAAAAGATTAAAAAAAAATGAGCATACATGATAAAAAATGCCCCAAACTTATTAAAAATAAACGAAATCTGTGTTATTATCAAGAGGAAAGACGAAAAGATTATTTGATGTAAAAAGTTTTCAAATCCTTTTCAGAACCTTAGAAATTTTGGCTAAAAATCTTGGTGTCGTATGATCATAAATTTGTAAGAGAAATTTGAGAGTCTATTTTTGATGAAAAACAAACAAATTTGAAAATTCTTGCAAAAATCAGTTAATTATCGGATTTTAATGAAACTTTTAATACTTATTCACAAATATATTAAATTATTTTTAAAATGTTTCTTTTTAACAAATCTTGGTAAAAGTTTTTTTTTTTTTGATCTGCTATCCACCACTTATTTAATTTTATGAAATTTCGAGCAATTGTTTCTTGCAACGCTTAATATTTAAATTTGTTATGAGTACATGTCTTCGGAGAACGTAAATCATATTTTTTTTATTCAAACAGGACAGAAAATCTGCTCTGAATCGTAAAATAAAAAATTATATAAAACTAAGACATTATTAGAAAAGTTTTTAATAGCTTTTATGAATAAATGTATTATGAACACGAAAAAAAACGATGAATAATGAAAAAAACGATGAATAATGAATTTTTGCAACAATTGCTTTCATTTTTTTAAATTTAATTAAAATAATTTATAAACATTTAATTCTTTAAAAATTCTGTATTAATTTATGGTGGCCAAGTGATATTGTGTCAAAGCAAAACTGTATTTATAATACATAAATGGAAACGCTTACAGCGGCCTCTAGTATTTTAAAAAGAATTTTGAATTAGCTTTGTGTGCATGTGTGTGTGTGTGTGTGTATTCGTGTTAACGAGATGATTTTCTAAAATACGGACATCCATATAAGACATTATCAATAAATAAGGGCGGTAACTTTAGTAAATTTACTCTGAGGCCTAAAATTTAATAAAATATTAGAATACTTAAAATACTTATTCGATCGCTTATAGGATTGGTTCCACCAATTTTGATCACATATTATTTCGCCTATAGTATACAATATATTATAAGTACTCATTTTATGTTGTGGACATAATTTAATACATTTTGAACGTAAAATTAAAACAAAACAAATATTCCAAATGTATGAAGAAATTCTAATATTTTTTTGACCTTTGAATGAAAGAAATTATTATACGGTTTCATTTTGACTGTAGATTTTTAAAAATTCTATTTCGTTCACTACAATTGCTTTGTCATCCATCTTTCGATCAAAAGCTCTAAATGTGCAAGCCATATTTTTAATGATCAAATCTTTTACTTGTAATGCTCATAATTGAACATAAAAAAACTAAGTGGGATTCAAGGGATAATTTAAAATTATTAGTTAATCTAATTAGTGATTGACTATTACGAAAAAATACCTTGTTATAAGTGCGTGAAAATACTCATGTAACGGATGTAGAAAAAACGTGTGACAGACAAAAGCCACACTTAAAATGTCATACAAAACTCCTTTACTATGAAACATGAGAAAGATTTCAGTGATTCATGAGAGTAAATTTTCATTTTATTTTTATGAAAAAATATAAATCACATTTCAGAGAATAAAAATCCAGATTGGTTTATTACATTTCTTTGTTGGCCTTTTAGGAAAATTAATTTTTGTTCATTACAAAACATTCAATTTTAAACATGTGATTAAATATGAAACCAGATAAACTCTTTTTCTTCACAAAAAGAACAGGGGTTTGTGTCAGTGTTAAAATTTAATTTTCGGATACTTAAAGATGTTTGTTTTGAAAATGTACGATTAAAAAATAAATACTTACTATTGTATAATGTTCTTTAATGCCTCAAAAATATCACGTTTAAAAATGTTCCCTACCGAGACTAAATAACAAATTGATACAATGTGTTATTATTCTTTAATTCGTTAATCTCTGTGAAAAATTACGGATGCATTTAATTTTGAATAGAGTGTGTTGTTATTTTAGAAAATAAATTACAATAGAAAGTGCAAAAACCGTTTACGTTAGATTCTCTTTTTCTTTCACAATAATCATAAATACTTCTTAAAGAAAAGAAAAAATGTCATGCACTTTCCTTTTAGAAGCACTTTCCTTATAATTGAGTTTTTTTCAACAACGGAAGCAAATTAACCATGCAACAATAACTGACTTTGAGATAATTACTGTTATCCCAAGAAACCTACACGATTTAAGAAAATGCCTATCAATTAAATCATTTCCCCTAATTTCATCTTTGCAACTTTGTTTAACTAGTAAATCTTTTTTGTTTTTTCATAACACCTTCTAGATGAGGCGCTGTGAAAAGAACATAACGTTGTTGAAATAAATATAAATAAACAGGACAAATGTGAGCGACTAATGCATTTGAGAGCGCGTTATTTCCGTAATCCTTTTAGGATCATATATTTTAAATTCCTAAATGTAGTGCTAGATACTATCAACTCAATGACAACTAAAAATGAAAAAAATATCTAAATTTCATATAAAATTTATCATAACTAATTCAAAAACAATAAGTGATTTAACGAGCGAAAAATATTAAATTTGAAGTAAGAATTTACAATATAACTGGAAATGTGTCTCAAGAAATACATACGTGAGACATCTAGATATATAATTTAAAGAGTATAAGAGTATAAAAATCTCCTAAATCAAATGCATTAATTGTTAGTCGACAATTATTTTAACTTAATGCAGTTCTGATTAAAAGAGTAAGTAATTTATTAAGATGAATACGTATTGAAAGTGCACTAACATTGGAACCCCCTGCGGGAAATTCTCGTCCTGGATCATGCAACATATCTCATTTTCTTACAAAAGTACACATACAATGCGGGATTATTAAAAAAAAAAAAAAAAAAAAAAACAATAACAATAAAAATACAAACAAAAGTGATAAGATGCTAAATGAAATTCGTTAAGTTATATATGGAGATAAATCGTACGTCAAAATTTAAATTTAAAACTAAGAATCTTTTTATCTTTGACGTTTCGGTCTAATTTGCAACCGCTGTTTATCGTATTTACACAAACAGGAGTGATTTTACCAATAAAAAATGTTATTTGTCTGAAGAATTTCATTCTCTGAACGAAACGCGTTGCTATTTTTTTATTATCTATTAATGAATTCAACAGATTTATCTTACCCCGACAAGCGGAACCGTTTCTCTGCGAAACTTTAATATATACGAGTATACATGATAAATTTTATTCCATAAACGAGATCTTTAATTCGGTTCGACTTGATTTTCTCCAACAGTTTGCACCTGTTTATAATTCAATGGAAAGTATATTCCTCGTACTGAGCCATATTTATTTCCTTCGCATATTTCGGCAAGACACAATCTTTCTTTTGCACTCGCTGTTTGTACTGAAATAGCCCAAGACAAACTCAGCGAAAATAGTAGAGACTATTTGTGCATTGGTTAACGAGCTAATCTAACAAACCCTTGCCAGCGATTTCGATCTTCATAGGGTGTTTTTCAAATGTTTCTTTATGTAAAAGATGGTTTCCACAACTGCATATTTCATGTCGATAAGCGTCTCTACGGATAAAACAAAAAAAAAATCTTGCTATCACAAAGTCAATATATCTCCATTTTATTGTCCCTGTGTTATACTTTTATCCGCCATCATTATGTCGTAACATGTTGAAAGTGTACCTTTTAGATCCTTATTATGATGATAATCATCATTAAGTTCCCTTCAAATTTGACGATACAGCAGTATGGACGGTACTTATTGGAGAGTGGTGTGTCCACAGTCTCACTCACCAACCCTCTTCTCCGTTAACTATTGTGACATGCCAGGGAAAAGATGTTTTTTTGTCAACGATATCCGATCATAGGACGGAACGCAGGAATATTGTCTAGTTGCCATCGCCATTAATGTTAACATAAACAGACGCAGTCGAAATTTGAACTCGGCTGTCAGTTCCGTTTTCCAAGCTGATCAGCAATCGGCTGCTTTGATTCTTATTATCTACCCAATAAAACAACACCCGTATTAGCTACCCGATAAAACAACACCCGTATTAGCTACCCGATAAAACAACACCCGTATTAGCTACCCGATAAAACAACACTCGTAATAAATCAGCACAAAAAACTTTCTCGAATGACCGTATTTGATGGCATATTGGACGTGATTTTTATCTTTCCCCTAAACCAGAGTAGAAGAGAAAGTGGGGCACTATTGAAACCAATATCCATCCTTGATATCCATCGTTTGAGTTTTTTATTCTTAACATTATCTGCTGAAAAGAAATAATAGCTAATATTTACGCGATGACGCTTACTATAACATTGACCTCGTAGAAAAGGCACAATTTTTTTTTCCATTCAATTTTTGAGTATTAACGAAATGAGATTGAGTTTTGTTTGTTATCATCCCAACTGCTCTAAGCGCGAAGTCAAATGCACAGGTGAAAAAGATTATCATTCGTTCATTTCTTTCTCAGCACACCTATGACAAAGCATTTAAGTATATTGGAACACACGATAAATAGACGGAATAAGGAAAGAGACGGAATCGAATAGCAACGACTTCTCGGAGTCGAAACTTCTAGTCGTGATGATAATCAGAATAACAATACATTTATTATTATTATTATTATTATTATTATTATTATTATTATTATTATTTGTACTCTTTCAGTTGACACACCATTTCGCATCTGGTTAGCTTTCATTTGAAATCAAGTGACAGCATGTCATATCACTACTACAATAGCGTATTCTTTCTGATTTTAATAATGCTATCATCTGAATGGTTTTGAATTCTTTCCCAAATATTCCATTCTTCCAAACGTTCTACCAGGCGTTTGGTGACTGTTCACAACGTGTCAGCCATTAGAGATACAGATGTCACCTGGGTGACATAATTGTTGTTTTTCTCTGATAAGCTTGAAAAATTTTTCAGTTTTTTTAATTTATTTGAATCTTTCACTATAGTCTGTATTATTATATTATTATTATTATTATTATTAGTAGTAGTAGTAGTAGTAGTAGTAGTAGCAGTGAGTATTCAGGTTGCGTAGCGGTTATCAATGTGGTAGATGGAATGCGCAATTCGAGTTCAAATTCTGACTGATGCTATTTTGTTCACATCACTCATATACAGTCGCCTTTCTTCTTTTAACTTCCACCTATGCATAGAGTAGACTATTCACTCTAGCCTTCGTAGGAAAAGCAGTCTAGTGCAAGGCTGGCAAAATCATGGAGAAGACAACGGGAAAACACTATACTACATTTCCCGAGGTTAATTATGGTGATTCGTAATTTACAGTTATTAAAAAATGAATTTGTGGAAAGCCATGCTCGTCTGCATCCCGAAGAGAAATGTTTTAAATAAAATGTATTATTATTATCATTATTAATTTTCTAATTTCTTTCAATCTGTTTGGGGTGATCTTCGAGATTGTTCCAGTTATTGCAGTAATTACGGCTATAATCATCGCCATAGTGTTTCACATTTTCATTATTATTGTTCTTTATGTCGTCCCTTTTTATTAATTTCACTTTTTCGTCTTAAAATAATAATTATTATTATGTTTACGCTGATTCCCATTAGAATCTGGTACCCATTGCTACAAAGAACAAATATCCTAAGTTATTCAGGGAATTTCTTGATATTTACTCAGTACAGGTCTGAAAAGAAAGGGCATAAAGAGAAGGTGATTGTGCTACGCCAACTTTCCAAGTTGGGAAGGATTGCCTGCCTTGGTATTTAATAAATTTATCTTAGTAGAACAGAAAACCAAATGATGGGAAATGGAGTTAGGAGGATTGTGTCACGTAAAAAAGTCATGTTTGCTTTCTTATTTACTAAGCTTAGTACTGTATAAAGTTGCTATATATGTGCATCTTTTATTTCTTTAACTTGTCAATTATTATATATGTGGTATTACTTGTAATGAGATTTTGCCGGCATGGTCAAAACACTGTTTTTTTTTTCATATTTGAATCCGTAACAAAAAAAACCGTATCTCCTATCTTCCACTAATAACTATTTTGACTAGTGTCACTAAATCCAGCACTCTTTCACGAGCATTTACATACCTTGATCATCAGAAGCTCATAATTTGCAGGAATCGACATAATTCTTCATTCGGTTACCCAACACTCTTGTTCTTGCTTTTTAATATAACACTTTGGGTCGAACTACTCTTCGACCAATAATAATATGAAGTAAAACTTGTAATAAAATAAGTAAAAATGTTTCATCTAAATTCAATTCAAATTCAAAATATAACTTAGATTACAATCCCTAAACAGTGAAGCAAAGATGACACAGAGAATGGTAGAGATATTGACAGAATAACAACAGTTTCTTTCTAAGTTCAAAGGGATTAAAGCGACGTCCATAGAAAATGATATTCCGGGATGCGAGTTCGAGTGGCACCAGAAGTTAATTCATTATGGCACACTACAATATTATTATTATTAGTTTTATTCTCTATATAATTATTATTAGTTTTTATCACAACACTGTGGGTGGATACATTCTTTGACTATCAAATTAACCGTCTTATATTAGAATCAGCTATCAAGCAAAAGCCACATGGGGAAATGGGAGTAGAATGATTGTCTTGCACCATTTTTTCTATCCTCAATTCCTTCTTACTATTATAGTTATTAATATTGTTGTTAATAGCCATTAATCAGCCATTATTTTTCTTTATCCTACAGCTTCGTCGCATCCAACTTTGCCGATTCTCAAAACAATAGGCGACTGATACATATTCTTTTCTAGTCTTTGTATTTGTATCATGTCAGCATAGAATTTTGTAAACCAAAGCTTTGCTAGTTTCTTTCTAAATGTTTCACTTGCATTGTTTATTTGGTTTTCTTTGCCCGGCAGCCAACCTGATCCCCACCGCAATCAGCATTATTACACCCCATCTCACCTTTTCTTCTTCAGTGTGTATACAAGAGCGGATATACGCAGTCATACTCTTCGTATAAGACCCCACACACACACACACACCCTGCCACCTGATACGCACATTCAAGGATCCCAATACTTGTTCGAACTGGATCAAAGGACCTTAGGATCATGGAAGGAAAGTGCGAGTATGACAAGAGGAGAACCAAAGCGATTTCATTTAAAAAAATCTCAATCTGCTCAGATCTAGTTTACTTCATTTTTACGCATGCCATTTTCTGGCCACACATCAGATTTCTTTTTCTTTTCTTTTTTTATCCTTTCTTAGTCCAACCGAAAACGCGTATCATTCATGTCTATATCATCTACCAGCTTAGCTATCGACCTGAATCTGTTCAGCCTCATATAATCTCAGTCATACCAATCTCTTCAGTATTTATATCTCAGTCAATGTATCGATGTAAATCTATTCATATCTACTTATGCCAATATCCCCATAACTACCTTTCACTGTCTGTTCATATCTGTGTATCTGAGTGTTATAATCGATCTATTGCCACTTCATCTATCTATCTATCTATCTATCTATCTATCTATCTATCTATCTATCTATCTATCTATCTATCTATCTATATATATATATATATATATATATATATATATATATATATATATATATATATATTCATATCTAACCAACAATTAACATTCATCCTTTTAAGTGGTGACATTGCTGAAAGTTTATACGTATTTAATGGTATATATTCTGAATTACCAGTTAACTATCGATTTGTGCACATATCTATATTTTTATCTACTATATATGCGACCGGCGCACTTCACTGTCCCCACCTTTCTTTCTTTCTCTCTCTCTCTCTCTCTCTCTCTCTCTCTCTCTCTCACACACACACACACACACACAAACACACACACACACACACACACACACACACACACACACACACACACAGAGTGTCTTGTTGCTTTTTCTTTAGTTTTTGTTCCCTTTCTCTTGTCTTGCCCAGCCTCTTCCTTTTTTATTCGTCTTTCTTCTTCTACCTGGCCTTATGTTGCCTTTATCGCTTTCCCGGTTCATTCCAACCAGTCACTTCTCGAATAACATTAGCGTATCACTACCTTGATAGGTATATTTAAGGGTCGCTTAATATCAAGCTGGGTGGCGGATGCAAGCATGAATTTTATTTTTTTCTAGGGGTTGAAAAGAGATATTTACACATTTTAGCATAGTCTGGCATAAGATCAAGATAGAGACGTAGCCAGAATTGAATTTAACAGAGACGAAATAAACTGCAAAATAATTTCCCTCTCCGATTTCGATATTTACTTAGTACTGGTAGCGCAACCATCAGAGTATAAAACGCATGGTGGATTTTAGTGTTGATTTTTTTTAAGAAACGTTTGCTTGATATTGGGATTAGCCATTTCGGAATATATTTCTATGTAAATAATTCATATATTCATGCTACATAAATAAATATAAAGAACTTTTAACTCATCGAGTAACACACACACACACACACACACACACACACACACATATATATATATATATATATATATATATATATATATATATATATATATATATATATATATATATATATATATATATACCGCCAGAAAACCCAAACAAGAGATTTGATTAAAGTGGTGAAGGCTTGTGCAGAACCATCCACACTTTAATGCCACTTAAGATTATCGCACAAAATTTCATAACTGAATCAATAAGCTGTTAGAAACCGACGGGAGGAGAGTCCATATATATATATATATATATATATATATATGAGAAAAACGAAATAAATATACATATACGCACATATCAAAATATTCATTGGAAAAATTTATTAGTATAAATTTGGGAAGCAAGGGTTTCTTGCTCGTGCAGGTTATATCTATCTATCTCTATCTCTGTCTTTCTCTTTTTCTCTTTCATCTATATATATATATATATATATATATATATATATATATATATATATATATATATATATATATATATATATATATATATATTGTATTATTAAAGTTTGTACAAGAATTGTGCAAATTCTGAAAGCTTTCAGTTGTCTTAAGTCACAGTCAATGAAAAATTGGTTTGTTTTAAAAACATTTTTTAATTAAAATAAAATTAAAAATGCTTTTAAAATTTTAAATTAATATTTACATCCATAAACCTGTTTTCAAGTCAAAACTGCGATGTATAAAAATTTCCTTCGGATCATTTGAAAGCTAAAATATATAACTTTATTTTTTCATGAAATATGACTAGTTATTTTTTCGGAAATTTCTCATTTACAAAATTTTGAAGCGAGCAAAGTGATTGTAATATACGCTTAAACCGATCCCTTGTACCAGTATATGTGTAAATTTAAGGTAATTTTAAGGTGCAGAAGCCTAAAATGTAAAAAAAAAAATGATTTCTGTTGTTTTTTAATCGAGTTAATCTGGAGTTAAATTTTGAGGCTAGATTTTTCTTCAAACCACAAATGGGATTCTTAGGTACCAAAAAATAAATTTAAAAAAACAACTTCATCTTTTTAAATCTATTTTTTATTTTATTTATTTATTTTGTTTCTGTACTTTAAAATTATGAACTTTATGGAATAAGGAAAAAGACTCTACACACATGAAAACGGACATTATAATGGAGACCCTTTAAAAAGAAGAGATGAGGTCTGTATTCATTCAATGAACACATAAAAAATACAATAGAAAAATATTTTCCTACAATAATACACATATCAGCTTATGTAGGTACGTCCACCGACCAGCAATCCCTAAGGTTTAAAATGAATTTTTAAAAATGAAAAATCTTTCTTAAGCTTTTTTTTTAGTTTTTATTTCAAATTAATAGATTAAATTTAATATTTTCAATATGCTTTATTTCAAAATTAATTTAAATTGACTGAAAGGAATTTTTTTTTCGTAAAAATTCTGATTTTAGCGCCATTTTTAGCCCCCGCCTTTATTGCAATTTACAATTGTAAAAAAGAAATTATTTTTATTAAGATTTTCTAAAAAATAAACATTTCTAAAATAATTTCATTCATTCAAAATATCCAAGACAAAGTGTTCGTTAATATCAGTGTGCAGTGAGGTACACACCGATTAGCAACAATCTGTTTCATGGTTAAAAGCGATGATTAAAAAATTTAATAAAAAAATTTAAAAAATACTTTGGTCTTTCCTCTTAATAATAACATAAATATTTTGACGATAATATATATATATGCTAAAGTACAGGCCCATCTAAAAATGTTTTAATTAAAAATTTTAAATTCAAAAATTTTGAATTTAAGTTTTCCAACATCTTCAACATTTCACATAAGTGCAGAATTATACACCGACATTTGTGTTTTTATATCTCCGCCTCCCCTTCCTACACATGTATAATTTCGTAAAAAAAAAACATTGCTTTAGTCGAATGAAGTTCTTCTAGAGGTCGAAACGTGTTACACAGATGTTTTTTTTTTTTTTTAACTTTCTCAATAATTTATATACACATAAAAGTGGACATTGAAATCAACACCCGGAGGTGACATTTTATATTTACACACGGGCTATCCCTGATAATGAGCACTTTAACCCATAAATATAGCATACCATAAAATAAATTTTATCATATATATAACGTATAACGTAAGCGTCATGCCCACTGGACCAACGTGTCCCCGGTGACGAAGAGTTAACAAACCAGACTCGATATAACGCCATCTCTTCACAAATTCCGTCATGGGACTCATCGGTGTCTACTTATACCAATGGACTGTACCCCCATGAGTCACGTCTTCTATCCCCAAGCCAACTCCACCCGGAGCATTAGAAGCCGTTTCAAGCAGTGACGTATATAGAGAAATTAAGGGGGGGGTGAATTATCATAATTAATTCATCGAGTCTAGAAGAATCCTCAACAGAATGCAGTAAGCACTAGACTTCTTCCTATTTTGGGACTCATCAGCAGTGCGCATCCACTACTCAGAATCGAACCCGGACCATTACGATCTGTCATACCTACTAAGTCTAAGTAGACTCTGCTGAGTCACACGACGGAATTTGTGAAGAGCTGGGGCTATATCAAGTCTGGTTTGTTACCGCTCAGTCGCCGAGACGCGTTCGTTCAGTGGGTATGGTACTTGCGTCATAGCATAACGGTCCGGTTTCGATTCTTAATGATACAATGCTAATATATATATATATATATATATATATATATATATATATATATATATATATATATATATATATATATATATATATATATATATATATATATATATATATATATATATATATATATATATATATATATATATATATTCTGGAGTAGATTCATCCAGATATACACAAGGAATTATAATAATCCTATATATAAACAATACGTTTATATATAGCATTGTTATACGCATAATTTCCGAATCTCACATTTTTATTATACGTTTAGTTTTCTTGTATTATAAAGAGCTAACATGAGTAAACACCCCATAAATTTCATCTCACTCTCTCTCTCTCTCTCTCTCTCTCTCTCTGTCACACACACACACATGCACACACACACACACACACACACACAAACCGAATACTGATAGTTTATATCTAAACCGAGACAGATACATTCAACAGGGACGCACGAAATGTGTGTGTGTGTGTCTTAATCTTCAGATGAAAATGGTGAAGCTCAGACGCTGCTTTACATCCTGTTTGCAAAGCAGGCTTTCTTCACAATTTGAAGAGTTATGGGCCGTTTTTTTTTATTCGATTGAAAATTGTCTTGAACTGTCACACCTTAGACCTTTTTGTATTAGGTGTCACCCAGGGTTCCATCCTTGGGCCTATTTTGTTTCCTATTTGCATCTCGTCTCTGTATCTATGCGGATGACACAACTATTTACACATGTTTTTATTTTTAATACTAAAGTGTGATAGGTTCGATAAAATCAAATTGTCAGCTTATCCCGAAAATTACCTTTTACGTTAACTGCGGCAAGAATTGTTTTGTTAATTTTAACGCGTCAAAAACGAAACTGCTCTCTCTAAATTATCTTAGAGAACATTTTTGCCTTCAAACACCATGTCAGAAGTTAACTTCCAGAAGAGCAACTCATTGCGCCTTCTCTGTTTTGACGTTACAAAGTAAAACGATTATATTGAATCAATTGCTAGGCTTGCTGCTAGGAAGGTTACTTCTCCGTGACGTGTTAGATATTTTTTTCACCATAAACAATCTTACCCTTTTATAATATATAATATATATAATTATTATATTATTATAATATATAATTTATCCGTGCATGAAATATTGCTGTCATATCAGATCTGGTGCTTCTGGGATATGTTTAAAGATTCTTGGCAGCATCAAAAAAAGAATCTGCAATGCTGGCATCTCGGCTTCAGTCGCATTCTCACCGCCGTAAGGTAGTTTACCTGGTATCTTTTCTGTAAATATTTAGTATTTCCTCTTTGGTAATTCTACTCCAAGAATTTAAGCGCAAATAGGTCTCATAATTTTACTGTTGAAATGCTAGATGTAACCAATTTATGGTTACATCTGGTAATTTCAACTATGCTAATAGTTTCTCCTCCCGAACTTCTCGCTTGTGGAACTTTTTTCCAACTTTTGTAAATTATAAATCTTAAAGACATACGAAATTCTCCCTCGAATTCTGAGGTTAAAACGTCCCAAATCTACTTTACAGTAATTTGGTATTTACTCGACCCCCACGAAGTCGCGTTGCAACACAAGGTCTGTTTAATGTGTGGAGCCCGAGCACGTACATCCGGACAAGGAACAAAAATTCCCCGGGCCCCCGCAACCGTCGTTGTGGAAAGAGACTGACCTGACGATTTCAGAATTTTCTTTAGAGCTGATAAAACGCCTTCTGGTGAGCACCAGAGGAGGTTCAATAAACCATGTACCAATGAGGTAGCTATCCTAATGGTTGGCCAAGAATGTGACAAAAGGGATATCATTCTCCAGAGATAAGATGGAAGTCTTCAAAAAATTGCTGTAACTCACAGAGCTCATGATGCCTTACAATATCCACTCATCTTTTGGCAAAGAACAGATGGATACCATTTTCTCCTCAGGCAAATACATTTTAACACTGGATTAACCACAAACCAAAAATATCAGCCATGGACTTCTATGCTGACAGAATAAAGACTAACAGTTATAATTATCTCTTCAGATTCAAGCAACTATTTAACAAGTTCTTGGTGGATATGGATGCAAATATTAAATCAGAAAAGTTATTTTTTATCAAAATGAATCAAAAGAAACTAAGAACAGAGGAATACATCCACCTAAAGAATGCAATTCAGAATGATGGCAATGCTGTCAATACGAGACACATAGTTATTCTCCCTTCATCATTCACAGGTGGACCAAGGTTCATGCATGAAAGAGTTCAAGATGGATTGACTTATGTCAGAAATTTTGGCAAACTAGATTTGTTTCTTACATTTACTACAAATCCGAATTGGCCTGAGACTTTAGAAAATCTTCTTCCTCAACAATCTACAACAGACATTGTTACTAGAATGTTTATGCTGAAGGTCAACAAACTGATGGTTCTCATCAATAAAGAAAAAATGTTTGGATCGGTAAAATGTCACATGTATTCAATTGAGTGACAAAAGAGGGGACTGTCACCTGCACATTAAATTTTATGGTTAAGGGAGAAGATCAATCCAAATCAAATAGATTTTATCATCAGTGCAGAACTGCCAAATCCTAATGAAGATCCAAGGCATAGGAAAAATACACATGAGTCATGGACCATGTGGTTATTTGAATTTAAATTGTCCCTGCATTGTTAACAACAGATATATAAAAAGACTTCCAAGAAAATTTATCATTCACACAAAAAAAAGATACAGATGGCTCCCCAAGTTACAGAAGAAGAAATATTGAAGATGGAGGATTTAGCTTCAACCTTGAAAGAAATGGACAAAATTACTGGTAGACAACAAATCGGATGTGCCCTATGGTCCACTTCTGTGCAAAGTATTAAATGCTCACATTAATGTGGAATTTTTTAACAGTGTAAAATCCATAAAGTATGTGTGCAAGTAGATAAATAAGTGGAGTGACCAAGCTGAAATAGAAAATATTCAGTCAGGATGATACCTTTCTAGCCATCAGGACACCTGCAGAATTTTTTCATTTAACATTCACAACAAACACCCATCAGTTTCAGCACTTGAGTGTTCCATCTTGAAAATATTTTGCTAAAGAATTGATTGAAACTCAAAAAAAACAGTACCCTAATTTTTTAACCTATGCAATGTAGATGACTTCGTCAAAACAATTCTCTATCCTGAAGTGTTTAAATATTCAAATCTGGAAAATTCCACAGAATAAAGCAAGAACCTCATTCAACTGAACCTGCTATTAAATGTAGTGAGGTACTCGGTCGGGTTTATACAGTATATCCAAAAAATTCTGAATGCTTCTTTCTTCAACTTCTTCTTCATAATGTCAGGGGTACAAGATCATTTCAAAATTTGAAAACAACCAATAGAAATATTCTTGACACATACAGGCAGGTATGCGTTCAACTTGGCCTTACAGAAAGTGATGCGCAGTGAGACCAAACTTTACAGGAGGCAGTTCCATATCAATCACCACGGCAAATAAGGGATCTCTTTGCTGTTATGATTGCTACCTGTCAAATTTCAAATCCAGTGGATCTATAGGTGAGACACCAAGAAGACATTCTTTATCATATGCAACTGGTTCATCCAGGACTAGCCATACAAATGAACACGAGGATTGTGAACATTGCACTGTGTGAAATAGAAGATAAGGTGCTAAATGTGACACAAAAAGAAAAGTCTCATTTCGGACTTCCCAAAACAAACAGAGATTCGGATCCCTTAAATAGAGAAATCATGAGAGAGACTGGATACAACCATGAAGAGTTGATCTATCAAATAAAGACTAATACACTTCTTACTACAAATGACCAAAGAGTCATCTACAATGAGATTATGTTAAGAATCAGCAATTCTGCTTTTTTGGGGTGCTCGTAGAGGTACTGGCAAAAGGTTCCTAACTAATCTTCTTTTATCTTTAGTTAGGGTGCAAAGAACAGTGGCTTAAGCTGTAGCATCATCTGGCATAGCAGCTACTTTGCTTACTGGTGAAAGAATTGCTCCTTCGATATTTAAACTGCTGTTAGACTTGGTCTATAATGACAATAGAAAGTGCAACATAAACAGAGTTACAAACCTAGCCAAGCTATTTCAGGTGACTTGCTTCATAGTCTGGGATGAATGCACTATGGCTCACAAGGATGCATTTGAGGCTTTAGATAGAACACTGAAAGATATCAGACATAATGATAGACACATGAGAAGAGTAACAATTCTGCTATCTGGAGATTTTAGACAAACACTCCTTGTTGTCAAAAGAGGAACAGCTGCAAATGAACTTCATGCCTGCCTGAAATTTTTTTATCCGTGGGATCATATTGAAAGACGATCAATGGAGATGGGACAGCAAAAGAATTTAGTGACCACCTTTTAAAAATTGGAAATGGAGAAATTTCCCATGGTCAAGATGGACAAATCAAGTTTCCTGAACATTTCGGACACTCTGGTTGAGAGCATTGAGGAATTAATTTTTAAATTATACCCCAATATAGCAGATGACTTCCAGAATACAGATTGGTTGTGTGAGAGAGCAATTTTGGATCTCAGAAATGAAACAGTACAGAACATCAATCAGAAGATTCCAACAGAAAAAAGGACATAGTTATCCAATAATACAATTGTGGATCCAGACGAAGCAGTTAATTTCCCTATTGAATTTTTGAATTCTTCCAGGAACGCTATCACACAAGTTGGTATTAAAACAAAGAGTAACATTAATGATGCTAAGAAATCTTGATCCTCCAAAGTTATGTAATGGTAGACGTCTTATTGTGAAGAAAATATTACCTCACTTATAACTGGTCAAGGGAAAGGAGAGACTGTATTTATTCCAAGAATTTTATTAATTCCAACAGATATGCCTTTTGATTTTAAACGATTTCAATTCCAAGTCAGAGTAACTTTTGTAATGACATTTAATAAATCACAAGGTCAATCAATGAAAGTTACTGGACTTCACCTTATGGAACCCTGCTTTTCTCATGGTCAAAATTCAAAATGTTGCCTGTTCAAGAGATGCAAATGGAAGGAATTTATTCATACGTGCTTCGAAAAAATGTAGTTTATCCTGCTGCATAAAGTAAGAATTATTTAAGAAAAAACTTCATTTTCAATTTCAATTTTTCCACTATTATGTTTTTCATTCATGCAAATACATGTATTTTATTTCTGTCAACACCTGTTAAATGTTATTCAATTTCACAATGGTTCATTTGTTTAAAAATGGCTAAAATTCTAATGTTTAGCTATCTGAATAATACAACTGTTTTCTTTCCAAACAATTTATGAATGAAATGTTCATTTAAAATTTTTATTTCAAAGATTTCAAGTAGTAATTATATCGTACTTTGCGAAGAGATACTGAGCGTGCGAAGCCTGCTTGTGTGAATGATATATATATATATATATATATATATATATATATATATATATATATATATATATATATATATGCGTATATTTTGGCAGCATGTTTGCATTGAGAAATGTTTCATTAAATACTTTAAACAAGATTTGTTTACTTATTTTAAATTGGATCTTTTCACATTTACTGACAAGCTTTTTGGTATCATTATTAAAGGAAGGTAGAAAATCAGCGTGTCGATACATATTTTATTCTGAGTACCGTCGACATAGCTCAATGTCATCACAATTGTGTGTGTTTGTGTGCTAGTGTGTGTGCGAGAGTGTGTGGGTGCGAGTGTGTGTGTGTGTGTGTGTGTGTGTGTGTGAATCAAACTTTCTGTTTTATATATATATATACATGTGTGTGTGTGTGTGTGTGTGTGTGTGTGTGTGTGTGTGTGTGTGTGTGTGTGTGTGTGTGTGTGTTTTATATAACGCTTTCTGGACTGTAGTCGTCGGATCTAATAAGGTAATGCCCCTTATCCTCAAAAATCTTACATGTTGGTGAAACACGTCGTTTCAAAGCTTTTCCATTTTATCTCATCATTTTCCTTCAGATTCTGCAAAGATGAGTATTATCCATCTTGGTAAAAAATTCTTTAATGGTAATAAATGAATAAAGTGCCCCCACCATTTCAGATATTAATGTAATGTAAAACCTTGTAGTTCGTCATTAAAACATGAGAAATGAAAACATTATTACAAATCTACTGCAAGTTATGTTAAAGTTATCAGGTCAGGAGCCTATGTTACCATGCAAAATAATTAAATATAGGATATTGTGTTGAACAAAAACAACAACAGAATAGATCAACCAGATTTACAATATCAAATGATACAATATAAAACACACCCACTTAAATCAATTCTATCTAACTGCAATAAATCATGAATCGTCGGGAATCTGGCATTTCATTTGATACATGATACGACAGTAGAAAGCAGATTTACGATATCACATGTTATATCACGTTCTCTTATGTGAATCTATCTTGATTATACGGGGCCCAACACTTCAGATACTACAGCCAAATATCTTTCTCGCTAAAACAGCTAAAGAAAACAATTTTACGAAAGCATATGGTGTTTATGACAAGAAATACATATTTTTAAATACTCTATCCTTATTTACACAATTAAATACGCAAATAAATATTGTTTATAGGAATTGAAGTGCGTCTGTATATTCAACCATTTTATGTTCCGCTCAGGAACGTAAAATGAACATCTCAAGAAAAAATAAAAAGTGTTTAATCAAAGAATAAATGAATTAAAGAAAGCTTATACCAACTTCTCTGACGTCCACTCTGTTCCTCGGCTTCTTTGTCATAAACCTTAAAACTGACGCATAGACACTAAGAGAAAATGACAGAGGAGATGAAAGGTGAAAAATGTGTGTGAGAGTTTAATCAAAACTGGGTACGAATTACGGTATGAAGAACAGGTTGAACGGAGAGAAGGAGATGCTTAACAGTCTAGGTAGTGAATATTTTCAAGAACCTCCTTAAATGTTTAAAAGGCAACTCAGTCCTTTTTTTTAAAATTAGAGAAAGTTATCCAACTAAAAAGCTTCGACACCGGAGTTGTTAATTTTAAAGCAACTACGAGTTAGTAGATTAAATAAATATCAGATTTTGCAAGTTCGTTTAGAGACTTCTTCCATGTGTCACCTCAGAATGTAGATGATCATGGCTTTCCACAATTTCCTCTCCTTTGTAGCTCTAAATATTTTTTTGTCTTTCCTAAACCTTCCTCTGCCATCCATTTACTCAAGCCCGCTTGATAGGTTATGCATTGTTTTCCTCTGTCTCTCTTGCCTTCAAGCTGTCCTGTGAGTATCAAATTTTCCAAGCCCTCCTTCTTCATTATGTGTCCTAGAAATTTCGTCTGTCGCTTCCTGACGTTATATATGTGACCGTTTTGTTTCTGTTTTCTCTAAAACTACATTATTGCTCATACATTCGGTCCATGGTATTCTCAGCATCCTTCTGTAGAACCACATTTCTGTTACCTCAAGGTTCTTCTTCATCTTTGATGAGATTGTCCAGCATTCACTGCCATATAAGAGGACTGATATTACATAACAGTTCAATACTCTTTTCTTTGTTTCTAACGAATTTTTTCTGTTTCTTAATACTTTGCTTAGCTTTTGGAAGGCATATTCGCTATCCCAATGCGTCTTGGATTCCAGTGTCGCACCTAACGTCCTCTGTCAGATTAAATTGTTGTACGTGTTTGATTTGTGTATCTCCAATTTGGTATCTCCCTCTAGGGTTATTCTTTTTGCTATTAACCATGCATTCTGTCTTCATGAAATTGTTGTTTAGTCCTTTCTTCTTGCTTTCCTTTATTACCTTCTGTAGGAGTTCTACTAGTTTCCTTTCTGTATCTTGTATTAACACTGTGTCATTTGCATATCTTGTTTTGTTAAGATTATGCCTGGCAATAATGAATCCTGATAGCATTTCTAATTCTCTCTGTATAGGTTGAATAAGTCCGCTGAAAAGACACGTCCTTGTCTTACAAACCCCTTTCTATTTTTGTATATTTAATGAATACATTTCCGTATGCAGGCGGTTTGCTGCCAGTATAGGTTCTGGATTATTCTAATATCCTTCCCAAATACGTCGAAGTTACCTAGCAATTCAAACAGTTCTTTGTGATGTACTTTAACAAACGCTTTTGCATAATCTATAAAACATAGGTACACCCGCTTCTTCATTTGAATTGTCCATTCTGATATCATTTCTTGTTCCAGTGTCTTTAACGAAGCTGAAATCAGACCCGAAATAGGACAAGAACAGTCTTGTCCTATTCCGGGTCTTATTCTGCTGCATCGGTTGAGAATCCCTGACAGTGCATCAATCTTTTAAATTGAAAAAGTCATTTTATGTGCCGCGTCCCTTCAAGACGTGGACGGATATGTCGCTCCACAGCTTCCTGTCGTTTGTCGCTCTAAGCAACATTTGTCTCTTTGTCATCTCACTGTTTCCCTCACATAACGAAAACTCGACGTTTTACACGACGCGTTTGGGATCAGTCATGAAGCTTTACTTGTGCATATCTATAACACTGCTGAAAACGTCAGACAGTGTTTCTGAATATTCCCTGTTGAAAAATTCCACATTACTAATTAACAACCGGCAGAGCATTGTATATATGATTCATTAATGATTTCAAAAAGCTTTAAGGATTTTTCCATTATATGTTCACCTGAGAGATTGTATCAAATTGTTTGGTTTTGTCAGGTGATAATTTGAAAGAAAAAAAAATCCTTCTTTATTCAATAGAGTTTGTTCTATTACTTCCGCCGGTTCAAAGCAATGAGAAAGTATCAAAGTAAAACTAGAAAAGTTTTTAAATGACCAGACAGTGGTTTACTTGCAAAAATAAGCATACAAGTCTCAATAAAATATATGATGAATATTATTAATCAACTAGTGAAAATATTATTACATATTTCTTTAAATTAAAAACGAATGATTTCAGCTTTTAAACTGAGCAGGAATATAGTGCTTTTTTGACTCCACTATCAGTCTCAAGAGAATTCATGGTTTTAACAATCAAATTATGAAAGATAACAGTGTTTAAGTCTATTGGAATTAACTCTTCGTCCGGTAAGGAGAGACATATGCGACAAATATCGCCTGACCGTCATCCAGCGTAAAGATGGTCAAACTTCTTGGAATTGTTCCCTCGTCCGGTAAAAGAAGTAATGAGCGACATGTGTCATCGGACTTTCATCAGCGACTCTTCGCATCAAACAAAAAATAATTCTCGGGAGATGGAATATCAGAACTAAATCAATGTGGCCAGTTATAAAATATAAAGCAGGAAATGAACAGGTTCAATTTTACTATTTTAGGCGTATATAAATGAAATTGGCAAACAATTGCGATTTCGTCAGTGACAAACACAGGATCATATATTCAGACGGAGAGGAAAATGAAAGAAGAGTCAAGCTGATATTAGACCAAGACATGAAGAAATATGTTCAGGGATACTGTCAGCAATCTGAAAAAATGATCGTCGTTAAACTGAAAGGAAAGGCTTTCAACACATCCATCATAGTTGTATATGTACCAACAGTACAAAGTACAGAAGAAATAGAAAATTTTTACTGAACGCTTGACAACGCCAAGGCACAAAACAAATCGCAAGACATTACAATCATCAAGGGAGACCTGAATACCAAAGTAGGCAAGAAGAAAGATGGTGTATCTCACAAATGGTAAATGGCAAATTCAGATTTGTAATGATCGCGGAGAAAAATGTGTCCAATGGTGCTCGACGAATGACCAGCCAATGAGTAGCCAACACTTGTTTTCAGGAACATCCAAGATGTATACGAACATGAAGGAGCGGAAGAGAAACGAAATACCAAATCGACTATTGAACTATCAATAATAGATTCAGAAATGCCGATTTACACTACAAAATACACCTAAGTACCGACTGTGTGAGCAACCATTTTCCAGTGATATGTAAACTTAGAGTGAAGCTACAGAAATTGAAAAGGAACAAAGCAGTACCTAAATTGCAATAAGACAGATCCGTGAATTGCCAAAATGTGAAGGACAGCGTTAAAAGCAGATACAATAGACAAAATAGAATGGAAAAGTAAAAAACATTAAGAGAAACTTTAGTAAGATCAGCAATCGAGATCATTCCAAAGAAAAATAGATAAAGCAAAAAAAAATGAATGAATGACAGATGAAATCCTTGACATGATGAAAAGGTGACAAAAACCATGCCAAAATACGGAACAGAATATAGGACACTACACAGAGAAATAAGGAACAAATGCATGCAGGCTAAAGGGGAATGGCTCAACGAAAAATGTGCAAAAAAAAAATAATGGGTATCACAGATAAAGGAGATATGCATAAAAAATAAGAGAACTAACAAGACAGAAGACATGCTTATCAACAGGATGCATAAAATCCAAGGATGAAATACTGATATTATAGAAAGAAAATACTTCATAGATGGAGCGAATATATCAAAGAACACTTACACGACGAAAGAGAACAACCGGCAATACACAGAAATATCGACGGACCGGAAATATTACAAGTGGAATCTGCACTGGCTAAATTGAACAGAAACAAAGCTGCGGATTTTGATATTGACAAAATAACAGACGTAATAAATGAAATATACAACAGTGGTGATATACCGGAAGACCTAAGTAGATCTATTTTCATAGCAACACCTAAGAAGCCAGGTGTAGTCGAATTTGAACTCCTTTCGGACAATCGGCCTAATGAGCCATATAACAAAAATTTCAGGGTTTCAGGTGGGGTGGGAAAATCTTTTACTTGGTTTTATTTACAGAATTTGGAGCCCATTATAAATGTAAAAATGTCCTCTAAAAATGATCCATGTAAATGTATATGCAGTAATAAGGAAACGAATGAAGACTTTCAATAATATAGGTACATTATTTGGAATGCACCTTTAGAGTCGGGCAATCTTGGAAAGTGGGTAATGACATTGTTGAGAACCAGGCTGAGAGTCAATGCACTAAGTGTTCACACATCTGTTTTATTATAACAGAAATGTAAACAAACTTATCAATTATTTCATAATTTATTAAACAGCTCAATCCTTACACTACCAGCCTCCTGTCCATAATGCTGACATACTGGATGTGTGTTTGGAGACTTTTTGTCAAAGCCCTTTGTATAGACGTGTGCCTGTGTGTGTGTGCGTGCTTGCGTGTGTGTGTGTGGGTGTGTGGGTGCGTGCGTGTGTGCACGCGCACTTGAATAAATATGTCGTTTGTCGATTATTTTGAGGCCTCAGTTGGTGAAAAGTCGGCCAAAAGAAAAGCGACAACTGATATGAGACAAAACAATGTTTCTCTTCCAGATTTTGGATTATGATACCTGCTTAAAGGAGAAGCGAAATAAAAACAGCTTTTTTGATGACGTCGGATTCAAATGAATGCTTATTTTTATTTGGACAATAATTTGTAGGTTAAATTGTTTTACAGATAAATTTAATTAGTTTTAATTTGATTTCATTCAAAGAAACAATACAAATGAATACAAACATTATTATTATTCCATAAACTTTTTAAGAATATCTTCATTTTAGTGTCGTTTCCATCGTTAAGATCCTTGGCCTTCAAAATTGAATTAATTTTGTACAAAATATTAATTTCCGATGAGACTTGAGCACACGCCTTCTACCTTGGAAGATTGCAATTGCAAGTAGCATGAACCTCACCTGAGAGAAGCTTTCATGGGAAATATTATCGTTATTTTCTCAATACAATAAATGTAGCAAGTTCTTCTAGATCAATCACATATCTGTTCGGTACTTTAAATCAATAATGACTTCTTTCTCCAGATCAATAAATACCATCATAGCCTTTATTGTTAGCATGAGTTGACATCAAATTGAATAGCACAATAAACAAATGTATTAAAACCGAATGACTGTTGTTCAATATATCAATATACGAAAGACAAAAGTATTTTTTTCGACTTTATATCACTGAATTAAAATAAATTAAATATTGTTGTGATGAAGCATTGTCTTTATTGAAAGAATCATTTGAAATACTATTATATTTGTTGTATCGATTCCTGTGTATGATAGACGAATCATTGCGCTTGAATCAAAATGGATGTGTATACACGTAGGTAAGTTAATAAGTTCATATGGTAATCATGAAAACGTATTTACTAAACAAATATTTATTTTTCCACATAATCTCCTTTCTTCTCCATTTATTTAACCCGATTCTCTCAAACGTAACTTCAGCTTCATCCTAATTTATCTCAATGTTCTCATCGGCATTATTGTTTGGCAAATATTAGGAAATCCATTTGAGGTTTGCTCAATTCTGTATTTCTTGTACAATTAGTCAACTACAATCTATCGCGTATATAAAATATTTCGCAAAGAAAATGTCTTTCGCATGAATTTCTGTAAACAAACATGAATCATCATTGTTTAAAAACTTGTCTTAGTCTTTTTGCTCGACAAAGAAAAAAGCTTATTTTTAGCCACTGGCAATGAAAAATGGATTTCTTGAATATCTCAAACGAAACGGAATCTATTAAAATAAAAATTCTTTTCTATCTTTCATGACAGTGACAAATTATTGATTACTGGTAATGTGGATTTTATATATATATATATATATATATATATATAAAAATATAAATAAAAAGACATTTTTTATCTTTATACATACAAATATTTAAGTAAATATTCTGTTTATAATAAACAGTATTAACAACATTTACCGGCCTGAATGTCCGAGAAATTTTCATAGAAAATATGCGTCCTCCGACAGGAATCGAACCTGTATCCTATACAGTGCCTTAACAGATTGGACCACAGAGTAGCGTTCGGTTAGGAAGGTCGATTTTACTGTTTTTAAACACTCCATGATTTTCTCTCATACATTCATATCTGCTCAAATGTAAACAAATAACGTCACACATTATGAAAGGGACAAAGTCTGACAATTATATTTTAAAACGGTTAAGGCTCGTCAGGCTATATGACAGTTCTGCATTTACTTAAATATTTGCATCTATTGTATTGTTGGACTTTTGTCCATTTTTAATATATATATATATATATATATATATATATATATATATATATATATATATATATATATATATATATATATATATATATATATATATATATATATATATATAAGTTGTTATAGTTGTCCCAACGACAGAAAAGTGTATCAGGCGACATTTAAGGTAGTTCCTGCGGAGGGCTCTATTTCTAAATTACTGCAAAGCTACACGACAAACAACATTTTTTTTTGTTTTCCTATTAGGGGTCAGTACAAATAGCTTGTTTCCATTCCCATTGAACAACCAACATAGAACTGTCCCTGAGAAAAGCAAGGTTCCATCAGATGAAGTCCAGTTACTTTCAATGTTTGTCCTTGGAACTTATTGATTGACATTGCATAGCTCACTCTCACTGGAAACTGAAATCTTTTGAACTCAAAAGGAAGATCTGGAGGAATTAAGAGAATTGTTGGAATTAAAACTCTTTCCTCCTTTCCTGGACCAGTAAGAATGTTTCCTTCTAAGAGATGAGGAAGCATCTTCTTGACAATTAACTTTGTTCCATTACAAAGCTTTGGAGGATACAGATTTCTCAATAGCATAACTGGCACATTTTCTTTTAGTTCCAGCTTGAGTGATGGCATTCCAGGAGGATTCAATGAGGCTAGGAACTCTATTAGATAATTCACTGCCTGCACTTGTTCAAGCACAGTGTCAATGGAGAAGTACTTTATGGGTTTTTTTGGGGGGGGGATTTCTTGGAGAAGTTTCCTGTTGATGCTATCCACAGTGTGATTCTTCCCACAAAACCAGTTTGAATCCATGAAATGGTTTTTAATGTTTGGATAAACATGATTAATCAAGTCTTGGATACACGAGATTCAAACTCCACAATCATTTGAGAGTGAAATATCTCCATTTTGATGGTTCCATTGCCAAGCTGCAACAGCAAAGCAGCACATCTTCCTGCTTCAAGGTCACCTGGGATTCTAACTCTCATGTTTATTTTCAGACAAATATACATTTTCACATTTATTATATATGTGTGCGTGTGTATGATAGAGAGAGAGAGAGAGAGAGAGAGAGACCAAGAGAGAGAGAGAGAGACCAAGAGCGAGAGACGGGTGTGTACGTGTCTGTGGAAATGCGCGCACAAATACACACATACGTCTTTTCATGTGAATCCGTCGATCTTTCCCTGTGTATATTTTCTTCTTTTCTCTTCCCCTCTCTCTCTCTCTCTCTCTCTCTCTCTCTCTCTCTCTCTCTTTAAAGATTAATGTATCGATCTTTCTATCTCTTTATATATAGTTAATAATAAATATATATTTGTGCTTCATCATTTGGTTCAACTCAACAGCGCAATCATCAAACATAAATTAAAAACTGATCGTTATAAATTCCATTATTTATAACCTACTCTTGACGATTGACACATGCATGAAAATCAGCGTTGCACCAAACGTTGAGGAAGAAATATATTTTTATTAGTAGTGTAAATTTTAGCTCTTTTATTCTATATCGTGCACTATTTGATGACAGGGTCTGTCTGTTTAAATTGTTGCTGTATTTTTTCAATTTATCAATAAGTTTTTGCACATACGAGTGAAAATTGGGGATAAAATGTCCAAATTCTGTTTTTTTGGTTCAGATGTATTTGATCGAGGAATTTCATCGCCTCAGTTATTATCAAGAACTCAATGTTGTCAGAATCATAAGAAAAGCTTGTTAGCTACATTATGGCATTTTTGGATCGTCAATTTCGAATTCATACATACATATATATATATATATATATATATATATATATATATATATATATATATATCGTATAAGTGGAATCATGGATAAAACATTTTCACATAGTTTGACAACATTGGAAATAAGTATATAAATATTTCAGCAACTTTTTAATGATTTTATAAGCATTTTCAAACGCCTTCTGTTGTGATGAAATATTTCATTTACTGTAGCTTCGAGCATTTTGCATCTTTCCTTGCCGTAAATGTTGCATAGTATTTTGGTATTATCTACTAATATTTGTCTTGTGTTAAATGTATTTTCGTTGTTTTTTTGTTTTTTTTGGGGGGGTGCGATCGCCTCTATTTCAATGAAATGCACTAAGTTTAGATATACAAAAAGTCAACCTACGAGGGAGTGTGGTACATGTGTGACCAATGTAATGATTTAATGTAGGTACCTCCACGAGATCGCTAAAAAAAGAGCATAGCATGATGAAAAAGACGCCAAACTTGACAAAAACAAAATTTTATCGTCTAAATGTTTGTTATTATTAAGAGGAAAGGTCAAAGTATTTTTGGGGTATTTTTTTCCATTTTTTAATCGTTCCTAGCACGTCCGAAATTTTCGTTAAAAATCTAGTTTTTTGAGTCAGCAAAATTGATCATTTTTTTCCATTTAAAAAAAACTGGAAATCTGACTTTGAATTTTTTTAAATATCAATTATCATTTTTTCAAAACTTATTTTAAGAAAATCAGAAATTATAATGTTTATTTAAAATATTTTGAACCAAACTTAACTTAGCTTTTTTGTGCCAAAAAGATGTAATTTGAAAATGAAACAAAGCAGGTCATAAACTTTCGCGTCTCTTGACATGTGATGAATGATATATTTACGAATTCCATGAGGCTAATTTGTTCTACGGAAGGAGAAAAGTGAAATAATTTACATTTACGTGAACAAATTATTTACTCCGTTATTTTTAACGAAAACTTTCAGCGGTCTTTTTTTTTTTTTTTTTGTACTTAGCTTTCACCTTTACGTTTATGATGCTTTATGGGAAATATATTCTAAAGAAATTAAAATAAAACTGTTAAGAGTGACATTAAATTTCATATTTCTTAAGAAAGGTATCTAATTAATTTATAGGTACCTTTCTTATGAAATTTTATCAGAATTGTGCATAAAATACTATAATTTTATGTACATTTATTACATTCTACTGTTATTTGTATTTGCATTCATTTTATTATTAATTTTGATATTTCATTTATGGAAAAATGTCGTAACTGAGATTAACATAAAAATAAGATCATATAAATTTCATAAGATGATACTGATACTTGTAGGTACCCTTCTCAGTTGAAATTGAAAAATCAAATTAACTTCTCCACACATGTTTCGCAAAAGTAAAGGCCTTAACAGCGGAGAACAATGCTTAACTCAAATAACGCAACTTAATTATATTCTGGTTGTTCTTCCATATTTTATAATTACAGCTCGATTATAATCACAAAATTACATTTCTTAATTACTGGGGATCTTCTGATTAGTCAAAATGATACAATTTACAACGCGCTAAAAAAAGATCTATCTCATAAGGACACTTATGAAAGCCGATGTGGCTTTTAACTAATTTTATAATATTTTAACAACTTAAATGTAAAATCTATTATAATTAATGAAATAACAAATAATTGTATTAAAATTCATTTTCATCGAAAAATTTTTTGCTTTCAGAAAATATTGTCCATATTCATAAAAACAACTAAAAGCAAATAAAAGCATTTGAAATTAAATAATATCTTTGTTTTATTGAGTTTTGTATGTTACAATTCAGAGCTGATTTTCAGGTACTGCGTATCCAATTAAAAACAAAAAAAAAACATGATTTGCATTCCTCAAAGCCCTGTGCTTTTAATTATTGTAATCACTAAAACCGATGCAATCGAATTTCTAGCGTTTTCATAAAATTAGTTAGGGGGGTGGTAATAAATATTTTTTTAAAATATTTCTACCATGACTTTCATAAAAAAAACATATTTATAATAATTTCGATCATCTGTGAATAGTTCCTGAAAGTTTCATTAACATCCAATAATTATTTCTATTTTTGCACGATTTTTCAAATTAATGTGTGTCATACCAAAAAAACGTGCTAAAAATTGTCTATGTTATTTACTAGTTCCGCTGATACAAATAGAAACAAGGTTTTTTTAATCAAAATTTACAATGTTCTAAAAAGAAGGAAAATTTTTTAAAAATAATTAAAAAAAATTTTGGTCTTTCCTCTTAATAATAACATAAGCATTTAGACAATAAAATTTTGTTTTCGGCAAGGTTGGCGTCTTTTTCATCAAGCTATGCTCTTTTTTTAGCGATTTCGTGGAGGTACCTAATTTAATGTTTACTATTATTGTTGTTGTTTTTGTTGAGGTTAATGTTGGGGCTATTGCTCTGTTGTATCAAAGAACCCTTACCTACGATACTGATAATGCTTCCTGAAATGACCAAGATGATCAAAAGCACTCAGACGAAAACAAAACACAAACACGATGTTTGGGCAGTTTGTTTGGGTTACAAAAAGACCTTGATAAAGCAAATTTTAACCATTGAAATCTTGTTATTGGCCAAAATAAACCTTGAATAACCTGGAATTTGATTTGATATTTTTGTTAGAAACCCTGAGAATGTCCAAAATTTTAATAGCAAAATTTTAAACGAGTTTTGCATATCCCCAAATACGGAAGAACTACTTAAAAATGGTATGGGGGTAAATTTTTTAAATTGGGAAAATGAAATGTTGATCTTCTAAACTGTCGATGTTTTCTGGAAGATTGTGGATTTGACAAATAATGTGAACTTTGTAACAGCCAAACCGAAAAGAAAATAAAAATAAGTTATTTGCGCGAGTTACAAAAAATGTGAGTTTAAAAAACGCCCCATAAATCGAAATCGACAAAAGTATTCGGGAATTCATTTTTCTTCTTATTCAAAACGAGATGAAAAAGTACGCGGTATCATGTCTGTGTAGCTCTTCACAAATTAAAAATAATGAAATAAAAAGAGAGAAGACGGCTAAAAGCTGCAGAACCGAAGGGCTGTTTATGCTGCGTCCAATAAAAAGAAGAATCAACAAGTTCTGCCGTGTTAAAGACTTCGGGTTAGGGTTAGGGTTAGAAATATTCTTAAGAAAAATAAACAACCACTCGTTCACGTGTACACAAAAAGAGAATATGAAAAATAAATAAATAAATAAAATAAAAATAAAATAATAATAATAATAATAATAATACGCTTTCCTTCGTTGGTACCTGAGGCTACAAAGGTGTTTAAACAAGACAACTTTGCCAAATTAAGGGGTTGGTTTCTTTCGTTACCTTAAAGAGTTTGTCTATAGATTGTGGTACAACGGTTTTGAAAGCTGGGGTCGGAGAGGGTGGCTTGTTGAACTATCGCTGTTCTCAGAACAGAAAGAAAAAAGCGAAAGGCGAGTGGTTTTAATGAGCGATGAATTGTTACGAAAGGAATACAAAAGATAGAAAAACGTCTCGAAATGCAGGTTGGTGAATAGGGCTGAATTGAGGGAAGTCTCATGGATATTTGATTTTTTTAATGCCAGAATGTTTATTTTTTTCCTGTCCACCCAATCTAACTGCGCCAATCTATCTATCTATCTATCTATCTATCTATCTATCTATCTATCTATCTATCTGTCTGTCTGTCTGTGTTTTTATTCTCTCTCTCCCTTCTTTCTCTCTTTCTCTCTCTCTCTCTCTCTGTATGTATGTATATTATATATATATATATATATATATATATATATATATATATATATAAAGCTATGTATGAAACGAACATAGTCTGTTCTTTATCTATAAAAGTTTATTCGTAACTATATAAATATCTACCTCTGTATTTCAAACAGTCCATTCTCTCTCATTTTCAATTTCTCTCTTTTTTGCTTTGAATAGATACATAGATTAGTACGTCTTTGAATGTATAGGTGTGGGCTTATGCGAGGGAGCGAGCGCGCGCACACGCGTGCGTGCATGCGTGCGTGCATGCGTGCGTACGTGCGTGCATGTGTGTGTGTGTGTGTGTGCGGGCGCAGGTGCTTGTATGCGTGCGTGCGTGTTCTCAAATCAAAATCAAAAGTGACGTGAAATCCCCCCGCAAAAAAAAAACAGCCAATTCAAAAGACTCTGATGTAATACATAACCTCGGAGTATTTTCCTGAGACAACAAATAGAAATGGCAGAAAACACTTGATATGACGTAACAATAGAACGAATGGATCATCGTGTCAGACATCACCAAGTGTAGATTGTCATTCACTGGTTTATAACTACGCGTTGTAGGCTTTGGACTTTTCAAATAAACGAATCGACTGAGATAATTAGTTTGATCCATTTTTAATTTTTTGCGCCGAGAACCTAATTCTGTTAAAATGTTTGTACGTTTATTTTCTTATAGTTTAAAAGGACAGGTTGCGTCAAATTTTCGAAATATTCAGTTCTGTTAAATCAGAATGTCACCATCGAAAGGCCATACAATTCACTTGATTTGACAGCACCCAACGTATTTGGACCTTAACTAAAGGAGAAAATCCCAAACAATCCAATATCTTAGAAGGTTCAGTACAATTATTCGGAGACTGCAGCGGTTTGAAAAAATGTCAAAATCCTTCATTTAGCTAAGTCAGGATAATTGTCATTACTTGCCTAGCATAATTTTTTTGTTTTCAGTTTATAAAGAAATATCATATAAAGACAATATCTTCAGAATAATGTTCACATCTTTGTTTTTATTAACGTTTCAGCTCTTGTGCCATCTGGACTTCTTCATGGATCTGTCAATTTGAACAGCCTTCAGGGAATTTTGAGCTGAATCATTTATTTAATCTACGGGAGTACGAGATTATTCTCATTCCGCTGCCCGCATCTAGAAATATCTCATCTTGTTCTTATTTAGTACTGTTCAGTTATTTCTCGCCCATTTTCCACTTACTCTGACCCTGTAATACCTTGAATTTCGTGAATTTTAGATTTATTTTTTTTTAGATAAGCCATACGAAACTATACTAACTTGGCTTACTAATGAAAGGGAAGTCATTTCAATATTTAGTTTCGCTTAATATCGCTCAATTGTCGCCCAATCTAGTAACCATCCCCAGAGTATCGATAAACTTCACAAACTACTTTTGACACATTCGATCATTTATAATTCGTTCTTCATAAATAGTCACTTTTGTAAAATGTTGCTTATTTTTTCTATATTCATTGTTAGAATAAATAAAAAAAATCAAATTTTAACAACTTTTAAAATGCGCGATGAAACAATGAAAAGTGATCTCTTTTAGTTAAACTAAAAGCTTCTTATACTATACAAGACTAAAACAATATAAGAACTTTTGGTTACGTAAATATTTTCGATCTTTTCCTTTCGCTTGTTACATATTAATATTTGCGTGTATTTAGTTATAATATTTAACCTTTAACTAATGAAAAATACTCATTGTAATCTAAAGCCGCAACAATATAGTGTTTTCTATTGACACTATAAGAAATAAGAAAACTTAAATAATTTGATAATAATTTGAGGAGTTTCGTAACTTTTACTAAGGGTTTCGTTTCGTTTTACATGATTATCTGTTTGGATGAACATTCTACCAGATAACTCAAGTTAAGCAGCGATGAATATATTAGGTGACTATTTTAGGAAGAACAGGTAGTGGAAGCAGCCTGATTCTTGTGTGTCAAGAAAAGTAAATCTTAGTAAATAAATCTGCTTAGTTGAGTAAGGGAATGGCTGGAGAATTGGAAGCGATAGGAGGAATGGGAAGAACAAAAAAACGAACATTTTGTAAATCGATACAAGTTAATCTCGAAGACTTCCTCTCTGAAATGTTCTTTTTTTAAAAAAAAAAAAAAAAAAAGATTTTTTTTCTTTCTCGCAGTAATGTACAGTTGTTGACCTTTTGAATTATACTCGTCTGTCAAATTGAAAACACTTTTTCTCAAGACATGTTACATTTCGTCCTTATCATTGTTTGTAAATCTATAGGGGAGTGGAAAAGGTGCTCCAGCTGATTTCGAGATGTTGTTTTTGTTGTTAATATTCGATGATTTAGAGTAGAGGGGGTGCTGCAATTTTCCACCTTTTTGGATGAAGAAGCAGGGAATATACTGCTTTTTTCTAAGCCTAGCATTGTTTGGCACAAGGCCACAATTATGCGGCATACCGCGAGGATCAACTTTACAAATAAGGATCTACAAGTCCAGCTTGTTACACTACGATGAAGTGACTATAGGATGAAGGGTTGTAGGGGTATTTGGAATCTGAAAACTGACTGACTTAAATATTTAATTTAAAAAGAAGCAGTAAAAATCATGACTTTTTGATTTTCTTAAACAAACCTAAGTCTGCCACATGCTCAAATTAACAATTACAAAATAAATTTACTATCAACTATTTGCGACACCATTATGTTAACTACTGTGTTCTAGAACAAAAACTTGTATTTTGTTTATTTAAGTTTATATTACAGAAGGTAATATTAGCAGCTATTAGTATTATTTTTCTCAGCAGTAATAATAATACAAATGCATTGCCAATTTTCTGAAAACCGATGGTACTTTACCGCTTTTATTCCAGACAAATTACGAGTAATCACTTGCGAGCAGTGCGAGTTTACATTTCTTACAGTCAATGATTTTCTTCGCCCAATACAAGCCCCAAAAGCCACTCAAGGTAGAGAATTACCGAATGGGGTTTGGTGTATGTGCGGTAAGAATAGAATGTAATAAATGCAGTTTATGAGGATATGTAAGGAAGATAACGGTTAACTCTAGATTTGAAGAGTTTAAGATTCTAGTGATCGAGAAAGCATCCTCTCGGGAGTCTGTTTCACGTCGTAACGGTTCGCGGAAAGAAGCTGTTCTTACTAATGTAATACGAATGGAAGTGGGTGACTTGTCTCAGTGTATGTGGTATGGCGGCTTTCCTCAGTAATGGTTAGAATTGGTGAACCCAACGTATGTAGCTCGTCAGAACATTCATCATGGTAAAAGCGATAGAGTAGCAAGAGACTTGCGATGTTTCCTGTTGGAAAGGGGTTGGAGTTTGGAGAAATTCATCACCCACAAGGCCGCATTGACGCTTTAGAACACTATCAAAACTGGGAACTGAGAACAGGACAGCTTCAAACCAGGTATGGCAGCAGTACTCCGTTTTTGGTTTGATTTGACTCTTGTACAACAAGACAAGTGGAGTCAGATACTAATTGGTGCAAGAAACCGGCCTTAGTAAGTCAAAGATATTTTATCGAATAGATTCTTTTGGTTCAACAAAACGAATAATCCGGCACCGTTCCGAAACAAAGACTACCGGAAAATTGATGTTGTATCTTTAATAATAATAATGATAATAATAATAACGCTCCATATATACTGATTATCCATATATGTGTGTGTTTGTAAGACTTTTTATATAGAATTCACTGCGTAGAGATGGTCAATTCTGTCAACTATATGTAGAATTTAATACTAATTTTTTAAAATATTTTTTAGTTTTATTTTAAAATAAAACTTTGAATATTCTGGAAGTCAAAGCACTTGTTTATATTTAGATACATTTGTGTAAAACAAGAATTAAATTGTAATTGGCGATATAGATAAATGAACTTTCTAAAATAAGGTATATTTAAATATACGAATATATTAAAAATTAAATCTATTTTTTTATAAACGTTTTCATTTATAGCATGTGGAGAGAAACAGATTTTAATTTAGTTTAATATTCAAGAACAAGAAAATGCAGGCTAACTTAAACTTTCTGATATTTTGAAAGTACAATACATTTGCAAAATTACGACTGTTGCGTCACAGGTATGCAATTATTATTATTATTATTATTATTATCATTATTATTATTATTATTCAACAAAAGAGAGAAGAAAAATTATGCACTGCAAGTAACCTACAGAAACTAGTAGGTGCAGTGATGGTATTAAACCTTCCATTTATTATTATTATTATTATTATTATTATTATTATTATTATTATTATTATTATTGTATCTCCATACCAGAGATCAAGTTATATCAAATCTCTTGACATCTTCAACTGCAAAATAGATCAATTCTTCGAATCATTTTGCAATGATCTTAAGGAGAGGTCCCAAGCAAATTTGCTAGATTGAGCCACAAGTATCGGAACAGGCTACGTTAAACAGCGCTACTAAATTTTAAATTGTCTTTCTTCTCATTAGCGGCCAAGTTAATCTAGCTTATTTCAAAAGTTTCCCAAAATGTCGCAATTCCCGAAATTCAAAAACTAGTATGCAGCATAACGAGCGATTAAATGTTGATTAATGGTAGTCAGAGTGCATTCTCTAAATCTCACATAGAAACAATACGTTTTATAAAGACGTATTGACTGAAGCAAATTAATCTTGCATCGTTCGAATTAAATCACTTTAAATCAACCCAGTATGTGAATCGGTTTGATCTAATTCAACGTCCAAACTGGGCTCGATCCAATCAGTTGATAATTCCAGATACCAGTTAAAATTTGTCAAATTTTTTAAAGATTTATTCACACTTGGTGTGTCCACACTCAGTAAAAAACAAAATGGATTGAGCTGAAATTTATCACACACACACACACACATACATATATATATATATATATATATATATATATATATGCTTTTTTAATCTTACAATTAGATAGTTATATCAGGACAGATATTATTAGACACTTTTCTCCCTATCACAAAGATATAATATGTATTCTGTTTGCGAAATTTTACTAAATACTGCAAAAACAGCATATCGTAGTGTGATTTTTGCTATCGCAATACTGTTAAAAATGTTCTTATTTGCAAATGAAGCAATTGTTAATCTTACTTGAAAACTGTTCAAAATAGTGCATGGTATTTATATTTATATAAATATCCGATTTCTTAACGAATATAAAACATCAATTATAGAATAATTTCATTCCTCATTTTTTTTACAAATAATCTTCTGTATGAAATTTCTATTCGCGCTTACCCCGAATGTTCCGATGTTTTAAGGAAGATTTCTCTAGATATATCCAATGTAATTTATTTGCAAATGATTGTAATATGAATTCTATAAGAAGTGATCTAGCATCGGCTATAATGGCGGCCGCTGAGTGCCTTTAAGTATGTTCAAAATAATGGGATATTTTGTTTCCTTCGTATGAATATTATTGACTGGTCTCTTTTAAAAGCTGAATTTAAGAGAGAGAGAGAAAGAGAGAGAGAATGTGTGTGTGTGTGTGTGTGTGTGTGTGTGTGTGTGTGTGTGTGTGTGTGTGTGTGTGTGTGTGTGTGTGTGTGTGTGTGTGTGTGTGTGTGTGTGTGAATTCTGATCAAATTTTCGTAAGTATCTACCTTGGTTGGCCATCGTTCCGATGATGCTGTTTGTAGATGTACACTGTACAGGATAGATATGCGTAGCAATCTATATGCCTATTTTTCTTCAGTAAGAGGGTCGTTACAGGCACGAACTTAACCCTGTCAGCATCCCACTGAATAGGAAGTTCAAAACTTTTTAATACGATTGTTTATTTGTTTGTTTATCGGTATATCAAATCCCTATGGGTCATTTAATTCCGAAACTTAAGTTTCTTCAGAGCATTAATTTCTTTTAAAAATATATTGCTAGTAATTTTTAGTTCTGTCTTTTTTTTAAATCATTAAAAGTAACATATCCAAAGAAATCTAACATAAAACAAAAGAAATAAAAAGCAATGTATTGGCAGCCTGATGTCTTACTTACTAATGACATATTCTGTTGTCATGGTAACACCAGGAAATGGCTTTGTGTAATCTCTCCTGTTACGATAACAATTGAATACTTCGTTACTAATTAGAAGAGATCAAGCTTTAAAATATATAAAGTTACATTATCTTATAGAATAGAGATTCTTCGAATTAATCATGATGTTCATTTTTCCAAATAGGATGGAGTTTGATTTCACTTTGCCACCACTAACAAACAAAAAAAAAAGGTGGAGACAGCTGCCTGACACGGCGATAATCATCGGTGTTTCTTAAGACCAGCAATTCGGAGTATAATGCAAACTAAAATCATACAAAAGTAGTTCTCAGTTGGGCATGATTCGATTGCTACTGAAGCTTAATACTTATTCTTTTTATCCCCATGCTATAGTGCACCGTCAGTTTTGTTTAGTTTTATGGTTTTTCAAACTGTACTGTTCAGAAACAGTAAAAACGCGACAACTGTGATGGCCACAGGGGTGATAATTCGTCAAATACATTAAAAAATAGCATCTTTTTCAACAAAATTTAGAAAATAAAATTAATATGTTCATGAAACACATGGAGTTAAAAAGCGTATGTGTATTAAATTTCAAAAGAATTACTTTAATAAGTTTGCTGTCTATATGACCTATAATACGCCTAAAAGAAACACTGGCTGAATCTCACTTGTTCACTAATTAACGCATGGATTTATTTGCAACTGCACAAAGGAAAAAATGCAATACAATATTTTAAAACAGGAACCCACATATGATACAAACAACATTAAGTAGTTGTTTATTTAAAATAGACTCTTAAAAATATATATGCGTCACTTTGTTAAAGCCACAGGCATCAGGGAGTGTTCCTAACTCTCCCAGCGAAATAAGAGGTACAACCTAGAAGACTTCTCCTCAGTGCCCAAGTTTTGTTTTCGAAGCGATAAATGGGAAAATTAATTTGGTAAAATTTGATTTAATTTGACTTGCCCTGACACTATAATCCATACGATTCCATTGAATTTCTATCACACTTTAGATAACAGCGCGGCTTTGCTGAAACTGATTAAAGCACCTAGGAAATTCACAGACTGTGCCAAGGTTAAAATTGGTTTTCTTAATATCGATTCAGCTTTTACGTTTCGAATTCTGTCTTCATTCTTATTAGTTCATTTTAATGCAAATTGGATAAATGCGCGCTTAAAATTCAGTTGACAAGTTCCCCTCTGCCTTTCTTCGAAGTGTTTCCCGTCCCTCGACGCTAGACTGATCAGTCATTATTTACAGTTTTTTTTTGGGTTTTTTTACTATTTTATTTTAGGTTTTTTGTTAACGGTAAATCTGAGTGGTATTTGTTACTGTCATGGTGATGTCTGTGTGCAGATTCCCTGAGCACGGGCGCCATGTTGGTTCTTAGGGTCGGCTTGACGCAGTTTTGAGCTAAGCAGAGATGACAGGCCGCATAGGAAGCGAACCGCAAACTAACTGTTAAAGAACATTGTGTGAAACAGAGCAATTATATTAGTCGGGATGCTAAGTCGAGCTACCCTTCCAGGCCAGAATCGGTCTGACAGCCATGTCAAAATAGATCAGTATGCTTTTGTTTGCTGGTTTAGACTATTTTATTTTTTTACATTTTTTTTAAGAGGAGGAGAACAAAATGGTTGAAGGAATTCTCTTAAACAAAGAGGGATTTAGGATTTTTTTTCTTCAAGGAGGACGAATAGAAGAAATTTGAAAGTTTGTACAAGAATATTTCTTAGCCTTCTTATTGTTTGTGAGGTATCAATTGTTGTTTGTAGGAAATACATTTTCAGTGTTAAAGGATATGCTTCATTTATTTGTTATTTTATTTTCATGCATGAATGTGCCCTGACATACTTGCACCTATACATACCGCTATATATATATATATATATATATATATATATATATAATCAGGAAACTTAAGGCTTCCTCTGAGAAAAGAAAAATTATGATAGAAAATTAGGTTCTTTTCTAGTGACGTGATTACGACAGATGTGAGAAAAAGACCAGCGAAACACGGAAAACGATGCTAGGATGCAAACTTAACAGACGATAAAATTTATCAATTTATTCATTTGAACTTGTGGGCAACACAAGTTCAATTGTGCATAATACCATGTGTACAATACACAAACACATGCACGCGCACACGCATAAATATAACACACATGCACACGAAACAGTTTATCAGTAATAAAACAATTCTTAACTATAATTTGATCTGAATTTTTTTTCTCTAATAGGCTAAAGTTGTTGAAATAATGGCTATTCGAGCATAATTACAAAACAAAATTTTGAATGCTGATTTTTTAAGGTAAACAAGAAATCTGTTCCCATTAGGAGCATTAGACACATCAAAATCTTCTTGTTTTTTTATTCAGCCTTCCCACAGACTACTTAGTAGATACATATCGGTCTGTAACTAAATTTCTTTACTAATTTTTGCTTAGTCTGCTGCCATACTTCTTGTCATTTATACGACCTGATGTTCTTAAGCGCTCACCTATGTACAGACCAGTTTCTTAAATTAGTTTGCTTGAAGGTGAGGTACCTTGATATTTTCTAAGCTTGGTTTAATAAACATTTACAGATGGGAAGCATCCTGGTAAGAATCAAATGATAGATAGATAGATAGATAGATAGATAGATCTTGTGTGACGATATAGTTTTAATTAACTCATAATTGATTTCAAAATGAGATTAAATCTTCCTCTATTTGTTTGGGACTTTTTGCCCCGAATAAGTAAAACTGAAATTTTGTTATGTAACAATGAACAAATGTAAATGTATCTCTATTAAGAGGAAATAACAAAATATCTCTTCCTGTTTTGTATTTTATTTTATGTAATCTACATAGCTATAATTCAATACACCTTCCTCTCATAACAGTCTATTTTTAAATCCCTATTATCAGAAAATTTATCGATAAATTCCACGAATCAAAAACCTTATCATTTTTTTTTTTTTTTTTTTGAAAATACTATTTGTGATATCAGGAATAGGGTATATCAGGAATATGGTATATTAAACAAACGTGTCAACATTCTAATGACTCACTCAAATGATTATATAACACGTCAAATTCTGATAGGAGGCAAAAAATAAACCAATAGTCAACGTATTTGAATAATGATTCGTCACTTCCACGATTTAAGTATTTTCTACACTTAAAAAAGTGCGATAGTAATAGGACAATTATTTTAAGCACCAGATTTTACCAATTCCGGATTTTACCATTTCCGGATTTTACCATTCTTTCTTTTATTTGCTTTTGTTTGTTTTTGTTTTTTTTTGGGGGGGGGTGCTAGTTTTGGCATTTAATCTGTAGGTTGTGAATTGAAAATGAGAAAGAGTGTTATGTTATATTGACATATATGGGTTTCCCCGCTGACGACTACAATAATAATGAAGTGCGAGACTAGCTTGCTTTGCTAACTACTGTTTTTATGGCGCGGTGCATAAGTACCGTGCATGCAGTGAGAATAACATTCAATATATAACGCTGGTCTATGAGACAACTGTATCTAACTCTTTCTACGGAGCAGCTGCCCTGGTTGATCTTCTATGATATATTTCTTCATTTTAATTCTACTTCCGTCATTTCGATGTATGAGCCTCTGAAGTTAGGATTCCATGTTTACATTTCGGTGTGTATTTATTACTGGCGAGCGTAGTCCTCGTACGAACCGGAAGAAAGCAAAAAAAAAACTGGTTTTCAAAAACATTCTAGATGCAGGTAAAGTTTCCCTATTAAACTGTTCAAAAAATCCCTCAATCCACTTGGCCTTGAGCCTGACTAGTCTAAATAAGTGTCGATGACAGTATATGAGATAGAGAGAAGGTGAAAAACAAAAAGTGGATGTAGTTAGAAAGAAGTGAAAGCGGAAAGAATCAAATGAAAAAAAAAAAGAAAATAATGTCAGAAAAGATAGAAATATAGAGTGAAATAATACGTTGGAAATAAAGAGAGAAAATGAAGAAACAAAGGAGAGAGTGAAGGCAAAGAGAGGTAATAATAGAAAAAGTGAGGAAATTAGAGAAAAAAAAAAGTAAATAAGAAAGAATAAAGCATTTCTCTGCTTGGATTATTGACACAACATTTCTCTGCTCATATGATCTTCTGTTATACTAAGCTGTGCTGAATAAAGCAATATAAGAAATGAAGAAGAAAATGTTAGGCGCATCTTAATTTACCCGCTTAAACATTATAATGTCTAAAAACTGATGACAAATTAAACATCATTCAAATTTATATGGATTTTTATCGAAATATGATTTTACATTATTTTCTTGTATTTATTTATATTTTTATTTATTAACTTTGATTTTTTTGATTTTTTAAAATTTGTTGAAATTATCAATAATGAAAGAAACCTGTATTTGAAGACAGTTTTTCATATTAATTTTCACTTTCAGTTGAATTTAAGGAATGTATTTTTATATATGCGTAAAAATTTCAGATAGATTAAATCTATAAGAGAACAATATGAATAATAACAAAAGGAAAACTTAGCAGACGCATTTCGTCCTCAGAAGGACTTTTTACTTCATTGCCCTGATAAAATCCCTCAGAGGATGAAACGCGTTGACTAAAATAAGTTTTCCTTTTGTTTTTATTCATAAATACATATTTAAATTTCTTTTGAAGACCTACTGTCTCCAAACTAATGTAACTAACCGTTTCTCTATAGATTCTAATAAACCTTAATAATAATCAATATATATATATATATATATATATATATATGAAGAGGATATATTTCAGTTGAAAAACATCCTCTATTTTATTATAAGAGAAAGGAAAATAAACTCACTGTCACTATTAACTGTTAGTCCATAGTGAAATTTTGAGTAGCATAGAGGTTCAAAAAGGTTAAATTGAATAATAATCAATTTATGCAAAAGATACACTCTAAAATAATCTAAATATCTGCACCAACTTCGAAAAAATCAATTTGAAAAAAACTAAAAGTATAAGTCAACATTAGTAATCCTGCAGTTGTAAAGAAATCAATTTCCACAATTTTCATGGGCGACTTCATTGCCAAAGTAAAGAGGCAGTAACTAGTATAGGAAAAGGGAAAAGATCTAGGCAAAATGTTATTTAAATGATTCAGAAATAACAATTAAGAATATATTTTTCCTAAAAGCAAATAGAAAAACAAAAAATAAAATTGACTTCATAATTACTGTCAAATCGAAAACCGTTTATGATACAAGTATCATAAGCAAAATTAGTATAAGAAATAATTACAGAATGGTAGCTTGCAAAGTCAAATTTGACTTTCAAAACGAGAGAAACTATTTCTATAAGTTCGAAGAGAATATCATCGAATTTCATGTAGAAATCCAAGACTGATTCCAGTTTTGTGAAATAATGAAAAAGACAGAAAATCTGAGTAGGAAATTGGAAATGGTATTTCAAAAAAGAGAGAAACTAAATAGAAATTTTAAAAAAAAATGGAAACAATTAAATTCAATACCGGAACTGATGGAAAAGACGAGAAATATTTTTATAGTTGTTGTTGTTCTGGTGAGCTTTTATCCTTAGCACCTTGACTGCATGAATTTAAGCGGACTACGAGATTGACAATTAGATGACAACCGTTTAACTATTGAACTAGACAAATGCAATTGTCAGTTCTATTCTAACAGTTTCTTTTCTAGCACTTCTTGCCTACCCTTGCTTCCCCCCTCACTTCCTTGCTTCCCCGCACCCCACTTCCTTGCTTCCCTACCACCTATAATCTTTAAAAATCTAAATGCAATGTCAATCGCTATCTTTTATCTACCTGAACTCTATTTTTTTATTGTCCTTTCTCTTCACTAATGTCTTCTCATTCCCTTTCACTCCCAATAACCCTTGCGTTCAAGTGGCATTACCGCCTTGTTTTGAGTAAAATGTTTTTTTTTTTTTTTAAATATGACCGTAAATAAGAAGGATTAAGCAACTAAAAAAAGTGAGACATGCAGAAAGGAAGATTACCTTATATACGTGTAACGTGCGATGTTTATTTTAAATACAACTGTACATTTTGACTACTGTAAATGGATATATAGCTTGATCAACGACATAGCCATGGCCAGTAGTACGTACGAAAATTTTATATCTCGTCTATGATGCGACCTCCTTAAAATTAGCTTCAAAATTAGGTTTTCAAAAGTCGCATGATACGTGATTATATACGGTAACTTAAAAAGAGAATATCAGAAAAGGAATAGCTGGGAATATGTGCGATTCTCAGCTCACGTAAATCAACAATATTTTTTATTATTATTATTAAAGACAAAATAGGGAAGATGTTAAGAAAACCCCAGCAGCATTCTGAAAACAAAAAATATAACCAACAGTCACTTCAGTAGATACTAAAGTTTCTGACAAGTGCTCATTTAAATTTCAATATTTCAACCTCCAGGCTTCAAATTCTATAGCCATTTAAAAATAGTCACTAGTATGCAAACTTACTACAGCTTTATATCTGTAACGTTTCATTTTTTTAGTCACCAATGTAAAGCGGAGAAGAACGAGCTCTTTTAGGTGTGTAAAAGAAGTCATTTGTTTCTTGTGAACGTACTTATATCCAACTGGTATTGTAACAAAGACACCCTGGTTATTTAAAGTGTAACTGCTGTTTTTCACTGTGTGTCACAACGTGTTCGAATTAATTCCACAACGACGTCATTGGCAAGAATTGTCATCAATATATTTAAAGAAATAGAAACACAAATTTATAATTTAAGATTGCTCAATATATACGAAGGGGTTCTGAAGAATTCTTGACACAACCTACTTTCACAAATTTGTCCAAATTTACGCCAACACACAAGTTTATCTTTTTGTCAATATTCATTAAATACAAATATGCATTCTCTTATGCATAAACAATAAATGCTATCTAAATACACATTTCCCACATCTACAGTCTTTTATCAAACTTTCGACTAAATACAATTATATATATATATATATATATATATATATATATATATATATATATATATATTGCAGTTGTTGATTCGCAGGGCTCACCTAGAACAGGCACTTCCTTCCCCACTGTTTGAAAGCGAGGCTAGTAGGAAATAACACCGATTATTTAAAGCTACCTCTGTTCTGTTTTTGCAGAAATCAACGTTATGTGGTAGACCTTATAGTTCATTTTCGATATTCTTTGTTGTACGCTGACAGTAGCTGATTTCATGAGAAATGAAGGATTTTTAAAGGAATTCTTGTATCATTTATGTGACGCCCTGAATGCTAGCGAGGATTTATTTTTCCTTCATCATTATCAAATGGTTTTTGTCACAAATGATGCCAGAGATGTCTTGCCAGAAATGTCTTGCTAAACAATGCTCCATGAAGGGGGTTGATAATGATGAAATAATGATATTACTTCAAAATAATCAACGTTATACCCAAGTATCAAGTGTTGAAAATCATATGCACCAGCTTTGGTTATGTTAGTTGCTTTTGTATGGCTTCCGTGTACGGTTCGCTGCTTAGAGGCAACTAAGCAGACATATTGCTTTTCCTCTCTCTCTCTCTCTCTCTCTCTCTCTCTCTCTCTCTCTGATATACAAATGGTACGCTTTCTCTTTCTTTTTCTCTCTCATACAAAACACTATCTCTTACACATACACAAGCATACATATTTTCCTCTGCCTCTCATAGATACACACACACTCATTCTCTCTCTCTCTCTCACACACACACACACACACACACACACACACACACACACACGTGCACACCAAATAAAAACTTCCTTTTCTCTTTCGAATACGTATATGTATATATAAACACACGCACACAAATTAGCTTTCTCTCCCTTTCAGACACACTCACACACACTCAATCCGTAGTTCTCTGGCATATACATTCACTCGCAATTATATATTATTTCTCTCTTTCGTCCCAAAATATTGACAATTCCCTTTCTGCTTTTGTCTGTCTGTCTGACTGTCTGTCTGTCTCTCTCTCTCTCTCTCTCTCTCTCTCTCTCTCACACACACACACACTTTATACGCACTTTCCCTATCTCTCATAATCTTTCTCCTCTCTTTTCCTACTCACACCTTTACATTTCTTTTTCTCTCTCATACTGTACACACTCTCTCTCACGAACACATTCTCTCTGCGTTTTCTTTTTCTCCTTCTCTCTCTCTCTCTCTCTATATATATATATATATATATATATATATATATATATATATATAACACAACAAGGAAAAATTGCCTCTAATAACCAAATCCTTGGCTGCTCCGAGGCCTCCTCCCAAGGCTTAATTACACCCACACGCATCATTAAACCCAACGATTCTTCCACCTACTTTGCCCACCTCTCCGTCTACTCCGAAAATCTTTCCCATCCACCTTCATCTTTTTGAAAATTTCAACCAATCAACCAGCCAACTGCAAAGCTCGGTCAGATTCACAATTCCTCTTACCATTCATTAGCCATTCTCTCTCTCTCTCTCTCTCTCTCTCTCTCTCTCTCTTCATTTATTTCTCTTTTCAGTCTTCTCCCCCTCCCTTTCTCTTAATTTTTTTCATTTTCACTTTTTACCTTTCTTTCCCTTTTCTTCCTTAATGAATTTCTTTTCTTAACTATTTTCAAACCATCAGTCATTTTCTTTTTTTTTTCTTTCAACCGCTTTTTATTCATTTTCAAGTGAATCATGTTCATCAGCATATTTTTCTTCTCCTCCTCTTTCTCCATCTAATATCTTCACTTTTCTCCCTTTCTTTCGGCCTACTTTCTTTTCTTTCCTACTTTATGAGATGCCTTCTTTTATTTTATTTCCATTTTTCTTTTCTTTCTCTTCTCCAAAACCTGGTCAAAAAATTTAAATTGTTTTCAATAATAATTCATTTTTAGTTATAATGTTGGATCGTTTATCTATCAGTTTCCAATTATATTTCTTTTCATTTTATTTCGTCCTTCATAACTTGTGTATGGATGTGAGCGTGGGTCTTTTTTTTTTTTTTCATTTCTTTCCCTCGTGCTTGCGTTCCTTGCTTTTTCATTTCTTCTTTCATCCCGCTAATTTTTATACACTTCATTTTTCAGCTTCTAAATATTTCATTCCTTTTTTTTTTCTTTTTCTAATCGTGATACCTGTTGATGACGGATCAAGCACACGATATTCACGAACGGTCGACGAGACGCGCTTTACAGCTGATGTGTCGATTGATAGATATAGTCAGATTTTATAATGCATTATATTTATCGCAATAAAACTGGTATGAAGCAATCAAATCTTCAGTATATATTGATATCTACAATATGTCGTGTCAGTTTCAGCTTATTAAAATATTGATGATAACTCGCTTTGAAGTAACAGGTTTTATTATTCAAAGTGTAACAAATTTTTATTTCTAAAAAATTCAAAAGATAAAGGCCACAGAAAGATATTCGATTAACATAATATTCCATTTATCTAAATAAATTATTTTATTATTTTACATATCACTGCTTTGTCTATTGATTTTTTAAATTTTTTTTTTTTTTACTATTCTGACTCTTCACATAAATTCACATTAATTTATTGTCTCCGAAAGATTTACTTTTAGTGAATATTGTTTACCATTCTGATATACATCTCTTTTCAGGATGGACTACAACGACGTTTCTATTGGAACAGGCTAAGTGTCATTTCATTAATTTGATGTCTTTAAAAGCTTCTTTTTCTTTTTTCTTTTTTCTTTTTTCTTTTTTTTTTTCTTTTTTTTTTTTTGGCAAGATGAGCAATAGTCAGCGTTGTGGAATAAATTCTTCTGCATTAGGTTTTTTTTCGTTGTGTTCCATACCACTCAAAAACATGTTGTCCAAGAAGTTACAATAATTTTCTGCGGATATCATCATCATCATCAGCAGCAGCAGCAACAACAACACCAACAGCATTTTACTGAACTACATTACATATTGTCTTCTAAGATGTGTTGGTGGACTATTTTGTCCAGCCATCAGTCAATACCATATAGTTCTACATTTATCTCTAAAACTTATTGTTAAAGAATCAGTTTTCATGTACTTATTCGTCCAACTTACAAGCTTCTCTTTGTGATCTTTTCTTAAAGTCGGTAGCTTGTTTACTTTCATGTTTTTAATCAAATGTTTTTAATATTCTGGATATTTTCTCTTTCTCTGTATTCGTAATATTTCCTCGTTGATCAAATCTACTTTTCATCATTTTATTTTTTTGTTAAATCCATTTTTGCAACATTTTTCAGTTTTCTATCTCTTCAATGTTTTCAAATTCTTTCATTTTTCCGACATCTTTCCTAAGTTATGTTCCTATCCCCTTTTTTTTTCCTTTTCAGGTTACATCTTTCTTACAACTCATGCAAATCTATTTAATTTCTCTAGTTTTAAGGTCATAATCAATTCAAATCATTCTTATTTTCTCTTCTCTCTATCTTTGTGCTTCTTATCTTAGTTTTCTTTTCTCTATCTTGTTTAACCTCTCTCTCTCTCTCTCTCTCTCTCTCTTCTCATTCAATTTATACCATTTTCATTTGCGCTACACTCGCTCTCCCTTCTATTCTATTTTTATTTTATCTTTTCTCTTTTCTTTTTTTACGCATCCCTCCTTCTTTCCTTCACTCCATCTCTTTCATTTTTCTCTTTTATTGAATTTCTTTTTCTTCCTATAACTGATCCTTCAGTACGTTTATGAAGACTATAGTCATTTATACTGCATACCAAAACTAAGGTCGACAAAGGCATATCTCCCTCGACAAAATATAAGTTGTTATTCCTGATAGCCTCACAGATATACGAAAATATCACATTAAGGATGAAAACGGAAATCCAAGATAAAGTTAATATTTCTTCTTTTTTTTTTTTTTTTTTACTTAGAATCAAAAAAGTTTTTTTTTTCTACATTGGCTTATTGGCGTCTTGTTGAAGTGTTCAGTGATCAAAACTTTAATAACAACAAAGATGAACACATGATCTCTAATAGTCAAAGATAAAAATTAGACAAAAATTGAAAGATCATTATAGAGTGGAATGGAGACAATCAGAAAAGTTTCACCTAAATTTCTCGCCAATGTCCAACCACCCAATTCAGACGTCTGCACCGATAGAAATCAAAATTCCTTCTATTTTCAAATTAAAAGTATTAGTAAATGCAAGAAAGGCGTGAAAAATAAAGAAAAAAGTTGAGTAAGATGTTGAAAACGGGCAACAGCTTCAAGATATCCTCTAAATCTCCGAAAAAGCGTTCCTATCAAGAATAAAACTGGATTATTTTTCCAGATCTTGTAAAATCATCCAGTTCGAAAAAGTTACGGTAGACATATAGAAACTCCAATGGGTCAAAAATCAAAGAATGAAATACTTTAAATATATATCCTTTAAAACCAGGAAACGACAGTTAAACATTTGTGACGAAATACAAAGTAAAGACTAAAGCCGATGGATACAACATTTGAAACGTTCTGGTAATAATCATTAAACAAAGTACTTAAAGTTGTATGAACCAATGTATAATAGTAAGAGCTTATCTAAGATATCTAAGATATTCACACGAAAATTCTCTTATGCTCTCTTTTCTTTTCGAGTTCTTTCTTTCTTTCTTTTTTTCTTCTCTTCTCTTCTCCAAACCCTAACCCTAACCCTAAAAAAATCTTTTTCTTTCTATTTTTTCCGTTATATCCGCCTACGCCATGTGAATGTTTATACACATACTTTTATTCCTTTATTATTTTATTAAGATATTTTTTCACCGGGGCGGCAACTAAACGGGGTGGATAAGGCTTTATCCTTTCGAAAAAATGCTCTGTGTTTTTTCATACATGCCCAATGAATTAGTCTCTAAGAAGCGTAAACTATCGCCGTGTCCTTGTAAAACATAAGCAAAGAATAGAAAGAGAAACAATCTTCGTTTCATCGCCCAAGCCACTCACTGTTAATTGTTGTTGTTGTTTGCTTTCCGGTAATGGAGCGAGTTCGTGGCAACATCAGGGTTCACACCGAGAAGAGGTTAAACACATACGTTTCGAGGCCATAGGTAAACACTAATTTCATGATATATACACGCTTGAAGACATGATCGGTCAAGCACGGTTGTTTTAACAAATCTAAATGTGTAACTAGGGTGTCTATGTGTATATGTGTGTTCGTGTGTTGACGCAGTATTCGATGATTGTTTAACATAAAAATATCTGAAGATAATAAGTTTAAAACAAAAATTATAATACAGTCTTCCCTGAGAATGGACAAAATTTATCCGAAACATTTGGATAAAGTAACGAAGATGAAGTTTATTTTTAGGGTTGCAAATAAATATAAATAAATAGTAAATGAATATAAATGCATGAATAAGAGACGGCGTGGTCAGTTTTTTGTTTTGTTTTTTGTTGTTTTTTTTTTGGGGGGGGGGGTACTGAATAGTGATTAATAAAACAAAACAAGTATTTTATATGTATATGAACAGTAAAGGATAAAGAAGGGGGCTGGGTGTTCGACCGTAGTGAGGTTCTGTTGATTTAGGCAATGCGAACATATACACATGTGATCAGATAAAATGATAGATATTTTTTAAAATGACTGATTTGTTTTTTACGGATTATCAACCTTTGGAGAATAACATTAATTTTTCCAGATACAAGTCCTACTATCTAAAACAAATGGTGAGGGGACTCATGCCTTTCCTTTTGCGCATAAGTAGATAGATAGATAGATAGATAGATAGATAGATAGATAGATAGATAGATAGGCTCTTAATAAGTTTTTAAACTTTGATGAGAAATGACATTTGTCACAACAAATACTTATATTTCAACATAATCAATGCACTTAATCCAATGATTCCCATAAATCACATAAATGTTACTTTCAAAACTTCACAAAAAAATTTGGATAATCTCTGTATCAGGGTACAGACTTATTGATTCATTTCTTAGATAGAGGTTCGTTCATGTGTGTGTGTGTGTGTGCGTTCGTGCGTATGTGTGTGCGGGTGTGTGCAGATGCATGCTTAAATGCTGGAGGCAATGGAGGCCGTCAGAAGCATAACTTCTCCTCGTAACTCAACATCTCTTCCGCACTTCCCCCAGGCCGAGCACACACCATGGCTGTCGAAAACTAAACGCCAGGTTAATTCAGACGCATAGAACGCGGTCAATTTCCGATTGTTTCACGGACAGTCAGCATTATTTTTACTGCTTGAGTTGGTCCTTGATGGAAAACAACAAACTTTGAGGAGCTCAAGTCTGGAGATGGTCGATTTGTCGGCCCACGAGTTCCCATACACAGACACACAGCAAACAAGTTACAATATCTGACTGCCAACAGACGGGATACAGATTTAACTGAACAGACTATTCGTAATGCTGCAAAGTAGTTTTTGATACCATTTTCAATAAATCTCATAATAATTGCTTATTTTGCTGGGTTAAATCCCATCATTAAAATATTAACAGCGGGTTATATTTTGTTAAATTATTTGTGTTGTTCCTATTATTATTATTATTTGTAGTTATTGTACACCATTCACCCTAGTGACTAATGGCTTTTAATAAAGATTAAATGACAATAATGACTCGTGGTGTTTCATTGAAGATTCATTCGTTGGTTTCATTTGTTCAAGCATTTGAAACCGATACAATTGTTGTAATAATAATGAGTACAACTTTCATGTTCCGTCATTGTTTTATCTATCTGGCAACGTGTACACATATTTCTGCAAGTTTTCACTTTCTTTCAACTTGATCCTGTGCTCTGAGCAAACAGCCATATGCAGAATATAACAAATTTTCTTTGGTTTCTCACAAAGATCAAATTATGAATGAACTGAAAAACAAGAAACAAATGCGCCATAAAACAATGAATATTGATTAAAAAATGAAAATATTTTTGATGCACCTTAATAATTTTGTACTTGTTTTCTTCATTTTTAATCCCAATGTTAACTCCTCCGGTTAAAGTAAACAACATAAATCAAAATAAGGAAGTAGCCTCCGATGAGATTTGAATTCTCATCCCATAACACACGAGCTCATCTTATAGACAACACCTTAATGAATTCAGCCCCAATAGTTAAAAACGCGGTAAAATCCATCGTAAGCCTGCTACTTTTCTCTTATTTCGGAGGCTATACAACTGGAATGTTATAATAAAAGGCATTAGATGAAGAAAACTAGTCAAAAATTAATAATTAGAATATATCATGTAAGACTTAACCGCTTAAATTAAATATTTTAATTATTAATTAATCTAAAATAAGTTAATCTTTAAAGGTATTTCCAAAATTGCATTTAATTTTTATAATCTTACGATTAAACACAGTTTCCTTCTAATTTTGACAGTGTAAATCAAGTTTGGCACATGGCTATAAACATAGAATTGTTAAATTAGCTTTGTTTAATCAAGCATAAGTAGGAAATTGCTGGCGTCTGTACTCGTCGTTTACTGTAGCGAACATATCAGCCGTCCCTGTAAAACAAGTCATTTCTGATATCCATATTCATTTATCCGCTCGCGGAATAAGGTCAGATATGGACAAAATATGGAAGTAATTATAAAGGTCTGTTTGCCTAGGAAATCGCCATTTGAAATATTAGCTTTTACCTGGGCTTTAACACCGATCTCTAAGGTGATATTAGTGGTAAATACATGACTATCTTATCCACTAAGTCACTTCTAGTTTTCCATGACAGCTACCAAAGGATTTCGGAAGAAACAGTGTTTTTCGTTTCTTTTCTTCTTTTTTACATATAGGAGATTTTCACTCTACAAACGTTGAAAAATATCCCCAAGTAGTTTTATAAGTAGATAGAATGACTGGTAAAGCGAATTGATCATAGATAGATAGATAGATATTAAAGGAAAATGAGAAGAAAAGGGATTAGCCATCAGCTGTAAGAAGACAGAAAGTATAAATGTAGTTCTACAGAAGGATACGGTGAATTCCATGGACAAAGCGAATAAGCAACGAAGTCTTAAAGAAAATGGTAGCAAAAAGAAACCTTTAATCAGAATCAAGAGAGAGCTGAAATTTATTGGACACGTAATTAGGAAGGAGGCCGTGCAAAATTGAACTCTCACAGGGCATATCGAGGGAAAGAAACATAGGGGAAGGCAGCGAGCTTACCTACTTGTTGAGCATGGTGGAACGAGGCCAGATGCTTGGCAAAGGAAGAAAAACTGCTAAGGGCCACAAGGCATAGAAGCTTACGGAGAGCCAGGATTTCCCACGTTCCGAAGAGATACAACACTGAAATAAAATATATAAAGTAATATAGACATATATTAATATAAAATTTTATATAAAAATATATAAACAATATCAAAAACTTAGAAATGCTAAACTAGGTTGTTTCACACTCCTCTGCTTGTATAAATGGACTCTGTGTGAACAAATAGATAAAAAAAGTAGTATAGCTGTGATACTGTAACTGTTTCATCCATGGGAGATGGACAGGATTTTAACAACGTTTGACTGGAAAGTGATTGATGGCACTATATCTCCGAGGTGCTAATTGCTTTAGATTACGTTTCGAACAAAACTAGCAAAGATATACCAGAATTATATACATTCCAGAAAGTCTTCAGTGGGACTAGAGAACTGCAGATGCAAGGACGGAACCGGACGAAAGTGACAAGGATAATAAGCATACATTGAAAAGTAATTTTGCATCAGATCGCATCCCAATTTGATGCTTCTACCGCCCAATCCATCTGTTATTATATTTCGTAGTTGTCGAGCAGCAAAGTTAAAAATTACTTACAGCTCGGCATAAGTTCCTGAGAAAGCTTTCAATGCACCACGAAGCCTCGTCAACCGAATTATATTTTCGGTTGAGTAATTCATATGTCTATGAATCCAATATATCAGCAGAATATTATGCAAACTAGCGATGACTGTTCTGTCGACGTTTATAAGGATAATTATTTCACCGGGGGGGCAGTCTGTTTGGACATGTGGGACATACATAATTATGATGCAGGCCATTTCACCCACTTCAAGGTTTCCTACATCCACACCTAAAAAAACAACTCACAATTGGAGAGTTATAACTACATAACGACTCATAGATTTCATGCCGCATTGCATAGCTGCCGTTATTCAGGCGGACGTGGGAACTAATCATTATTATGTAGCTGTTTCTATTTTGGGGTTAATTCAGTTTATATTTATATTTTGTTTATACATGCATTTGCATAGATGTTCATCTAAGTGTATCTATATTTGCAAGACATATGAGAATATCTACGTTTCTGTGCAAGCGTGCACACACACACACATGCACATACACTCATATATGTATATCTGTGTGTGTGCTTGCGTGTATGTGTTTATTCATGTTTTGTTAACGACTATCGGCAAGGATTTTTTAATGTCATCAACTTTTCTTGATTAAGCATAAAAGAATTCTGTGGATTGACCAAATGTAAGCATTCTCTTAATGCATCAGATTTAAAGCTTTCAACTATATTTCTGGACATTATCATTATTTAAATCAGCATTATAGTGTCCATACGTTATGATAATGTCGTTCCTCTGACCTTGAAATAGCAAGATATTAATAGCGAAAGATCTAAACTCAAAACATTTGGACATTCGCATTTATATTCTCTTGCATCCAAAACAAAAGCATTAAATAATAATTCAAAGAACATATATGTTGCATGTAAATAAAAATTACCATAAAAAACATATTCAATAAAAATATAAACATATTTTTAAAAAGCTTTTCAATAAAACTGCTCTCAAAGCCCAAAAAAATGCGACAAAATAGGTGGATCAGGTGATTCCGTTGCTTTCAGTTATCGCGTCCACAATGGTTGACCTTACACGAGCCGCGAGTTGGAACCCTATTGACAATGTCTCAAATGCCCCAGAATTCGAAGTAAAAGCGTTAGATGGCTACATATTGGCGATGACATGATTGTGTGAATTCTTAGCTAGTCACTCCTGGGTCACGCAGAGGGGACAGAATCCTGCTGAAATATTTACCGCAAGTCCTTCTTCACTTCAATACAGGACTTGATTAAATTACCTAGACTTTCAATGTAAGGGATTTACCTTGCGACCCTACAGGTATGACAGCATGACCCACGTTGCTCACAACCCCAAGGGGTTATCAGAGGTGATATTGTGTGCATAACCGTGTGTATCTACGGTGGATCCGCGCACATCCACCTATCATTCCTTTTTTTTTTCGGAGAAGAAACAGGCCATGCTACACGCCTCACGGGACCTAAGTTTGTTTTGATTGGATAATATCTTTTCTCTCCTCACCACGTGAGACTTGTACCTGATGTCCTTGTGTAACACACATTTGAGAGTGGACTTCATCACAACGATAGTCCTCACCGAATTCTTTGGTTATTGGTGTCCTGGATCGACTGAGCAAACGTGCCTGTCCTAAGGATGCCTAACTGCTTAGAATGTTTCTTTCTCTTGGCAACAGATGATAAGTCCGCACCATTGGTCTACATCTCGTTAATAACCTTAAACAAATGACTTTCAAGAAGCCATCTTCCATTTACCATAATAATATTCTCTGAAAGAGAACTAAAAATGTTAAAAATTTGCTACATACCACGTAACATTACGTTAGGTCTTCTTCCATTTATGTCCCGCTAAATGTGTCTTATACGATTATACACGCGCACGCACACACACACACACACACACACACACACACACACACACATATATATATATATATATATATATATATATATATATATATATATATATATATATACACACTAGAGTACGAAAGTTTGAGGCCACCCTTGGTCATTTTTTAAATTGTTCCAAAAAGTAGTTGTTTTATACTTGAAACAAGAGAAAATTATTATATCTGGTAAAAAAAGTGAGACATGAATTTCTATTAGAAACTTTACTATGACAAAAAACATTATGATTAAATTTTGCTCACGACAAAATATCCTCCTTTAACCTTGATTACTGCGGCACAAATTTTTGGAATTCGTTGCAAAAGTTTCTCAATGACTCATTTTTTTTTCTCTCTTCTGTCATCTACAGCTAATTCTGGGTATACCTTCAAACGTTTTGTTGTATCAGCTATTAGTTACGTTTTGATAACCACTACCAAAACCTAACTAATAACTGATACTACAAAATACAGCGATAATGAACACGCAACCACCCCTTGTCTGGATGAATGGATTTCTCTGTATCCTTGGAAACATGAATTATGAATTTTTGCTGTGCCGTTAAAACCCAGTAATTTTAAAAATAAGTTACTCCAAAATTCGCTTGAGGATGAAATGGAACTAATGTCTTTAATTTAATTACAAAATTAAATTCGAAGCTTTTAGATTCCGTTTTTGAAACATGGTTAGAACTGTGTAGCGAAAAAAAATCATATTTTAAATCAATTAATTTATAATATTAATGCTCTGTAAATTTACATTGAGCACTATTTTGTAAAAATAAAAATATCTATAAGAACACCGGATTATATATCTTACTGTTCTTTCTATATATATATATATATATATATATATATAGTGCTGCCCAAAAATAGGTGAACCCCTAAGATAATAGTTAAAAACATGTCTCTTTTTCTATATAATCAACATATTTTAATTAAACTACATATAATACCTTTATTAAACGAATTACAATCACGTTCAAAAATTTTTATCAAACTGGAATAAAAATTTTAATTAAATATTAAAATGTGAAGAAGTAAGTGAACCCTAACATTCAATAATTGGTGACTCCTTCTTTTGTGGTTATGACGTCAACCAGACTTTTTCTGTCATTTTTAAGAAGTTTCTGACAGTAGTGAGCCTCTATTTTTACCATTCCTCTTAGCAAAACTCCCCAAATCTTTTGATATTATCTGTGTTCTTTGCCTGTAGTGCCTTTTTCAATTGGGTTTAAATCAGGACTTTGACTTGAAATTTCTTTTTTCGAACCCATTCTTCTGTGGATTTGGTTTGATGCATTGGATCATTGTCCCGTTGGAAGATCCAGCCGTGACTTAACACAAATTTCAAAGACACTTTCATTCAAAATTGCTTGGTATCTTGCAGTATCCATTGTGACATCAATGCACAATATTTCCAGCTACAGCAAAGCACCCCAAAATCATAATGCAGCTATCAACATGCCTAGCTGCTGACAACAAATTCTTCTCTTCAAAAGACACCAGACATACCACCTAAAATATGAGCATACATTATGATAAAGTACCCCCAGCTTAATAAAAACATAAATCTTTGTTATTATTAAGAGGAAATAACAAAAACAATTGTCTTTTACTTATTAAATTATGTTTTTTAATCTTTTTTAGAAGCTTCAAAATTTTGGTTAAAAATGTTTTCTTACGTTAGCGGGTGACCATAAATTAGCATAGGAAATTTTAGCGTCTTTAATCTTCCATTATATACACACAAACATAGACATGTAAATATACAATAGGTACCTCCAATTTATCCTTCTCTCAATTCAGCTATCTGATCTGCACACCACACTCCGATGAGATCACGATTTCTGTCATTGAAGAAACGGATCAAGATGATTTCGTCGACATGGGCGAGAATGACAATGATTTTGAGGGGTTATTATCTAAATCGATAAGGGCTGACGATCAAATCGGTTATTTGTTTTTATCAAAAGAATCGACAGAACTAAAAACTGGCGGACTTGACTTTTTGACTTGTATCGGTTTTCACCCTGGTCGGGTTGAACCGGCTTCCTCCCGAGCAAGCACAGCATCACGGACCATCGCTGTCCACGCTCGCCGATCCTGAGCCAGGTCACAGGAAATGGCGAGCCAATCGCGATTCCATCGTCGAAGACCAACTACTTGTGGACACGATAGTACTGTTAGGTCATCCTTGATTGTGCTAGCACACGTCCTCAGCTGCCCACCGACACGTTCATCGCGGATGAGACGACGCTGGAGCAGGACGGGTGGAAGAGAACGGAGACCCAGGCGACGACATAGATCGATTCGGCGGCATCATAGAATGCAGCGAACCAATCGTTGTCGAACACTTCAAGCCTTCGCAGCCATAGAGAAGGATAGTCTGAACAATAGCCTGATAGATGCGCCCCTTCGTGGCCGTGGAAATCTCCCGTCGCCCCGTAGTGACCGCTTGAGACGCACTAATGCGGACCTTGCAGCTCCTATACGGCGTTCAACCTCAACAGCAGCCTTGCCCGTATGGTATAATGTTTGAACCGAGATAGACGAAAGACTGCACGTCCTCCAGATTGCCTCCATCCAGCGTCAGTGGCTGATAGTTGACTGGGAGGTTAAGCAGACGATTAAGCGCAGCTTGCACATTGTCACAGTTCGATCCGGCCAAGACAATGTCGTCCGCGTAGGCCAGATCAGACACCCTGACATTCCGACCAACCGCAACTCCAGCGTAGTCCCGAACGGCCTTGCCGAGGATGTAGTCGATTGTATAGTTGAATAGGGTAGGGGATAGGGCACATCCTTGCCGCACACCAGTCTTCACCTCAAACGTCTCCGACTCCTTACCATAAGGATGAGACGAAGGAGTTTAGCGGGCATGCCATCGGCCTCCATGATACGCCAGAGTGAGCCTCTATCAATAGAGTCGAAAGCAGCCGTAAAGTCGACGAAGCAGAGGACTGTTGGTTGCTGGTATGCCCAGCGTTGTTCGAGGGTGCGCCGCAGGCTGAAGATCTCATCAAGACGGGCAACTTTGCAGATCACGGATGCCTTGAAATCCTCGCAGGAGAAGCACTGCAAATACTTTGGCCACCACATCGATGAGGCTGATTCCTCTGTAGTTCGAGCAGAGTCTTCTATCAACCTTTTTGGAAAAAAGGTAGTAGGATGGCCTCGCTCCAATCGGCAGGGTAGGTCTCAGAGAGCCAGACCGCATTGAAGACACGATGCACCCACAAGGCAATTAGATCTGGCACAGCTTTATATACTTCTGCAGGTATACCATCCTCACCAGGAGCCTTGTTGTTACGCAGATGTCGCAGAATATCTCGGACTTCATCTACCGTTGGGGGTGCAGTGTTGCAGTCGTATTCATCGGTCGGTTCAACGGTCACTTCCGTCGCCGGAGTCGGATGATTGAGTAGCTCGTTAAAATGCTCTTTCCATTGATTTAGCCGCTCGCGCAAACCTGCGATAATAGCACCACCACGGGAAGCAAAGCGTCTCGCTCACCCTCGTAGTTCCGCGACTCGGCCGCCTCACCATCTGATAGAGTTTGCGAGAGTCGCCACAGACTGCTGGATGCTCAGTCTCTTCGGCGAAGGCGCGCCAATGTGCATTTCGGTCAGCGCGGATGGAGTTAGTTGCGCCTGTCAGTCGCGCTACACTCGCCTCCTCCACCAGCCGAAGGCTCTCCCCGGTGATCCAGTCCCGACGTCGGTGATGGGTGACACCAAGATATAAATAAATATAACTTAAGCGGGCAAATATACAAAGATAAAAATGGTTAAAAATAATATTATCTAATATATTAAGAAACGAAAATTCCAAACCCACAAATATCTATAAAAACATATCATAATATATATATCATATAAGTTGATATATTATATATTAGGTGAAAGAAAATAAGATAAAAAGAACTACCCACAGAAATAAGTGTACAGTCACACGTATATACATATATACACATACACATATACACAGAGATATGTCTACATACATCCACACACACACACACACAAGTACATATACATATATATACATATACACATACATATATATATATATATACACATATATATATATACACACATATATATATATACAAACAACACACACACACATATATATATATATATATATATATATATATATATATATATATATATTGTGTGTGTGTGAATGATTCACGAATTTATAAATTATAATTTGCACCTTTATTGAAATTAAAATAACTGATCCAACGTGCAACTTTCGGATAATAAGTGTGACATTACTGTAATTATTTAACAATATTGAACTATAGACGGAAAATCTACCAGTAAAAAAGAATTCTCTTTTGTACAAAAACGCACAACCTTAAAATTTAAATTCAAACTCAGCGTTGCGACCGCACGTTCCAAAACAATAACACATTTCTCATAGCATTTTTTCGGATTACATCTCTATTTTCGTTGTCCTCTTATTACTGAGAAGTAAAAACAAGAACAAAATCTATTTCCATACCTGAGGATGTCTGTAGGAACAGACGAAAGCTTGTAAAAATTAAAAGACCTTATGCAACTGGAATTTATGAACAGCGATCATATCATTCATATACAGGTTTGGGGTTGATGTATCTCATTTATATTGTTTGCGAAGATGTATTCTCGCCATTTACCTCTATATTTGTTTTTGTGTGAATGATTCATGAATATATATATATATATATATATATATATATATATATATATATACGCATACACATACGCATATACACATACAGAAGCAAGTATAAATATATCAAGCCGCACAGCGTCGTAAAAAAAACGCCAGATATAAATATATATACACATAGATACAAATACACGTATACACAAATACATACATGCACATATATACATATTTAAACATACATATACATGCATACACATGCGCATAAAACCAAGTACACAAACATATATATATATATCAACACATATACAAACATAAGCATACATATAAAAGAAAAATAAAAAACATAAAAACATAAATTCACCTATAATAAGACAATATATTGGATAATATTATTTTTAACCATTTTTATCTTTGTATATTTGCTCGCTTAAGTTATATTTTAATAAGTGGTTAGCATTTGTTTAATGACACTTTCAGTCTTAAATATTTATTGGTTGTGGTATCCGATTGTCTAGGTCAATGTATATGGATGTGGGTACATGTATTTATCGGTGTCTATATGTATGAAAGTGCATTCACTTTTAATTGTGTATTTATGCATGTGTTTGTTTCCCTTTTTTCATTTTTTACTTTTTTTTTTTTTATAAAGGGCCATGGAGATGTTCCCTGTCTCGTCACTTTTTGTGTGTATATATATATCTAAATATGTCTGGGTGCTTATGTATTATAATCTGAGTGTGTTTGGGTTGTTTTACGCGTGAGGTTAGGACCCCATTCACACACTTGGGATTAAAATGTATACATATTGTCAGAGGACCGGATAAGCGTCTATTCTAACGTAATTTCAATGAAGAAATAAATTGAAAAACATATGTATTTTTTCTTTTCTCCTCAGCAATTTTATAATTTTAAACTTAATAGTGATTAAATTTGGATTTTAAAATTGGTAATTTTTACTTTTAATTTTAATATCAAATTTTATCATATAATTTAATTTTTATATCTAATAATTATTGGTTAGAATAAATTCTTAAAGATCTGAATAGCTATTATAACATGACTTCGTTATCAAGCTTTTGGAATTTTCCTATACTTGTATTTTGATTGGTCATTCTAGCTTTTGTAACAACGTTTTCCCCTTGTGAAGGATTGTTAATTAATTCGAAACTTTTAAAACCATTTATTTTACATTCAACATCATCACTTGATAAGGCACCGGAGGTGTTGAAACAAAATGGCTATTTTTGTAGTGATTTTATAACATATTTATGTTATAATTTTTTAAATAAATAATTATATATATATATATATATATATATATATATATTGGGTCGAAACAAAAATTCGTTATGTCCAATTTAAAGACAATATTTAAATAGTTATCCATAGATTTATTCAACAAATATATATGCTGTTTCATTTCGCTATTTTCTCCATCTTTGAGGCAAATTCATGATTTCATTCTCCCAATACTTTGCATCTTTCTAGTTAAATAAAGTGTTTTTTTACAGGCTTAAAGAGAATTAACGTGGGGGGGGGGGAACTTTTGCAAGAGATCGAAGTGGTAATTTGGAGGAGTAAGCCAGATGAGTAGGTCATCACTTCCAAAATGCATCAATATCTGCTGGGTCTACAACGTGAAGTGAGGTTTGGCATTGTCTTGAGAGATGTCGACATCCTGCTTTTAATCGACTTCATTCAGAACAGTATTTTTTTTTAATTCTGCGACTCATTTTTGCGGAAGTTCGCCATACAAAATGCCTTTGCAATTCAATCAAATATACAATGGCTCCTTCGGATGCAAACCAGCTTTTGAAGTGGTTAACGGTGATTGATTTTGTTTTACTCACGATCTTTTCGTTCCATCGTTCCACACACGATTGTAAACAATCCATTTTTCCTCGACTGTGATCTTTTTTTTTCAAAAATAGGTATTATTGTGTTTGAGAAAATGGAAATGCGGTCCAATAATAAGCCACCCAAACATCGTAGCGATTCACGTATTCAAATGTTTTCAAACGCCTTAAAATGCTCATGAGATATATGGTGAATTTCTGCGGCGTCCTGTGTCACGTGACTTGAATTATTTTAACCTTTTCATTTTTTTTCATCTTCGACTGCAGACTTACCGAAACATTCTCGGTCTTCCAAATCGAAAAGTTCCACCTCAAAACCTAGCGAACCACTTATGAACAGCATTCTCACCTACAGTAGGCATCTTCAGAAAAGGCACATATATTTTTGCTCTTTCTATAGCGTTTTTCATTTTTGCAAATAAAAGACTATTTTTATTCTATTCCATGTTCAGTTTTAAAACTCTTTCTTTTAAATCACAATCCACACACGAATTGTATAGAAAGACACATTGAAATGACACCTTTCAAAATATTTATGTCATAAATTTCAGCCACGTGTGAAACGAAACCACGTGTTCAAACCTCACCTACTGAAAAAAGGCTGAAAAATTTTGTCCCTCAAAATATATATATATATATATATATATATATATATATATATATATATATATATAAGTTAACACGAAAAGTCCTTGCCGTTTTTTATTTATTAAAAAAAAAAAGTATACAGCAAATTTTATATCTGTCAGTCTTCAAAGTAATCCCCATCGGCATCCATAACTTTTGCCAAGTGGCGCAATACCTTTTGGCGGTAAAAAACAGGTATCTTTCTATGAGTAATTGTCACAAGTCTGCTTCATTTGCAAAGAATTTCCCACGTAGATGATTGTTCAGGGAATGGAAGACATTGTAATCTGTTGGTGCAAAGTCCAGAAATAAGGTTGATGGTAGAGAGTCTTCCAGTCAAGTCGCTATATGTTATTCCTGACAACACGTACCACGTCATGAAGAACATACACCCTTGTGATTAAACATTGCTGACTGCTTCTGATTCCGTGCCTGTTGCACACGTTCCAACTGCTGCGAGTACAGGTCCGCAGTGATGGTTTGGTTCATAGGGCACCACTTGTCGAACATAATCTTGTGTGTGTGTAGAGGTGGCACAGTGTCACGTTGTGACAACTAATATCAGGCACGCTTCGGAGTGTCATACAGGACCCACTTTTCGTCACTAGTTAGCACTCAATTAAATATAGGTACGTTACTGAGTCGAGAGAGCAACTAGAAACAGAATGTCACTCGTTGCTTGTTAGCTTCCGACAGTGTGTGGAGTACCCAACTTGTATGTCTTTTCAATGCGGTGCAGGTGAAGTCTGCTTGTTTCATCAGAAACTTGAAAGTGTTTCGGCAAGCTCACCACAGGTTTGGATGTTGTCCTCCTCTATAGCCGCACCATCCAGGATCTTCATCGTCACAAAGGCGGGGAGTTCACTCACAGAATTATTCCTAAATGCTTGACGTATTCGGCCACTTTATGCAACTGCGGAAAAATGCACCTTAAAGTAATAAATCAGACAACTCCGAACGAGCTGCTTCGACACCTCCATGTTTCTTCGCCGCTACACGAGTTATGACTGATGCCCGCACGTCTACACCCACCGCTTTCCTGCGTATCATTAATCATTTCTTCCCACACGACGCAAAAAAAAAACAGTAAGAACTTTTTTGTTACTTTATATATATATATATATGTGTGTGTGTGTGTGTGTGTGTGTGTGTGGAGAGAGAGAGAGTGAGAAAGAGAGATAGAGAAAGAAATATTGTGATGTACCGTAACCATAAAAGGTGATAACATTATGTTGAAAATGACATATTAATGTAACACGTGGTCGAATGACACACACACGCGCACGCGCGTGTGCATGTGAGAGAGAGTGGAGAGGGAGAAATGGGGGATTATCTGATTTTGTGTATGAAAACATTTTAAAAAAGCAACAGCGAAATAACAAACAAGTAACTAAGAATTGAAAGCTGTCAATCCGAGAGGCTGGTGTTTTAAATCCTTCCCACCATTCACTCTGACAGGAGATGGTCAAACGAAGTAGGTCCCCTTACTTGACTTGAAGAGGAAATTTCATTTCTATTGTTCAACCTCTCATTCTCTTTCCATTCTATAACCCGAATATATCGAAAACTTACAAGAACAACGACAGAAGTCCCAGTTGTATTTTCGATATCCGATAAGACAAAATGTCAACTGGTTGATTATGTCGTCGTGAGATGATATTTTGTAAACTGCTTTCGCAGCTCCTAACCACAAAGTAGCGAGTTCGATTCTCACTGTGTTATACGCCATGATAAGATTCCTTTCTAACATTGACTGAAAAATACAAAATTATATGGGTAAAAATGATAATAAGAAAATACTTTTGCTAAATAGCAAAAAACAGATAATCATTTGAACATTGTTTTATTGACTTAATTTTGCATTTTACATTACATTATAATTTTGCATTACAATTATGTGTTATGTTTTCATCGGTTCGGTCTCATTTGCATTTTAGCTGATATTAAATATTAATCAAATGAGACGCATAAGATATATATATATATATATATATATATATATATATATATATGGGGTGTTTTGTGCACGTGCGTATTTGGTGTGAGTATACATGCATGTGTGTGACCATGTGATAGATAACGTTTGCTTACAAAGTGAGTGTAGATAGATAGATAGATAGATAGATAGATAGATGGTATTTATCAATCCACCCACCGGGATCGAATGTGGCACAAGGCCTTTTTTAATGTGGGTATCTCTGAGCCCGTAGGTAGATAGATAGATAGATACGTATGTAGATATATGCATATATATATATATATATATATATATATATATATATATATATATATATATACGTGTGTATATATATATATATATATATATATATATATATATATATATATTGTGGGGGTGTTTTGTGCATGTGTGTGTGTGTGTGGTGTAATTATATAAGTATAGATGCATGTGTGTGATCATGTAATGTATGTATGCATACAATTTGTGTAAGCATGTATATATATATGTGAAGTGTATACACACGATTTGTTTGAAGCTTGTACAATATAAACAAGATGGACTTCTCTGTTTCTATGTCATTTTGACGAGGGCAAACATAAAAGAAGTATTTTGTTTTATGTTTTTTCTTACTATTTTTTTTTTGACTTTCCTGATGTGAGAATTTTCGCACCTTCTTGAGAGTCCGCCATAATGGATTTGTCCAAGGCCTTGCACAACTTCCGGTCATTGTATCACCATGAATTTTACAAAGATTTATTTGATTAAAAATAAACTGTAACTTCACTTAAACCCACGTACCATGGATATCTACAGCCCTTTTGCACGTACACACACATGCACAAACACATACACACATATGTTTAAACAAACAAGGTCATATATATACAAACTTAAGCATACGTATATACATACATACATATATATATATATATATATATATATATATATATATATATATATATATATATATATATATATATTATAATATTTTATTTTATAAAAGTACCTGTAAACGTTGTGCCTGTAAGTGTGTGGATGCCGTTGGAAATGTAAGCATTGTCGTGAACGTACGCCTAAAACAAATGTGTGTGTTCTCTGAAATAAATTAAAACACAAACAGACAAAACTGACTGATCGATATGAACATATTGAGATAGATAGACAGATAGACAGACAGATCAGTATTTCTAATTTTACAAGAACATGAATAGTACCTACATTAAGTTTATAATTATTCCGAAGAAGACTTGACTGACTAGAAAGTCAGCATACAAAATCCAGGATTTTACTTGAGACGCTGGATGCAGATATGCAGTTACTTTAACCGCGAAGAAGGTCATAAATGGATCACATTAAAATTTCAGATTTATATGACTATGAATGTATGTACTGTTATGAATGCTACATGATTACAATGCGTAAATCTTTCAAATAATTACCGCTTAGTTGCCATGAAAGTCACCTCTTAAAAGTAAGCAGGTAAATATCTGAGCAACGAAATAGATCCAAAATCGATCCAGTAGGTTGACCAGAAGATTTGTATCATTTGGATACGTTAATCACTGTGATGGCATTTGGATACGTGAATCACTACGATGGCATTTGGATACGTGAATCGCTGTGATGGCATTTGGATACGTGAATCGCTACGAAGTTTATGTGCTTCACAATTTAAGAGAAAACAATTCTCTTCTCAAACGCAACGAAAACAATTCATTTTTGAAAAGAACGATCACAGTCGACGAAAAATGGTTTGTTTACAACAACGTGGAGCCACAAAGGTCTTAAGATAAACATAATAAGCCAAAATTAACAACTCCAAAAGTCAGAATGCATCCGAAGAACGTGATGCTGTGAGATTTGAAGCGAATTGTATGTATTATAAGTTCTTTCCCTAAAATCAAACGTCGAATTTATACAAGTACGAGTGAGTTTTCATATCTTAATATACAAGGTGTCCATAAAGTCTCTTTACAATTTAAAAAATTTATTGCCAAATCAAATGAATAAATATGTGAAAATTGTTACAAAATGAGGAGTAGATATTAAAGTTTTTTAACTAATTTAAAACACCTCTTTATGGGCACGATTAGGAACCGACGAATGTGGTGCTCACCATCTTAACTGGAAATGATGGTTGGTTGAACGTCATCTAAATGTGCTGTTACATATTTGGCCAAAAGACATTTGAAGTAATTGATGTCTCGTTGAGGTAAAATAAGCCAATAATTCGATTGCACATGAGCTACTACGATGGCATTTGTATACGTGAATCGTTATGATGGCATTTGGATACGTGCATTGAACTATTTCGGGTGAAGTTTCCTAGTCACATGGAGGTGTTCTGTTCCCCAGACTCTCACATTATGTGTGTTTAGTTTCCCTGAAGCATAAAAGTTTGCCTCATCACTAAAACAGTCTCGCATGAGTCTCTTCCAAACTTAGTTCTGTAGTTTCGCTGAGTTTGTGAATCCGATTTTGTTTCAATAAGCCATGACGCACATTATAACTTTTCTTGAGGCGTAGTCATTTTCAGGGGTTCATTAAACAGTACCTCTTTCATCAATGTGATTAAAAACTTTGTTAACTACTGTGTACATAAAACAAATCTGATTAAGATATCTCATCAATTGCCTTTGTAATATACTTTTTTTTAATTGTAAAGATACTTTATGGACACCCTGTACAGTGTATCTCATATTATTAACCACTTCAACTTTTATTGATGTGTAAAAAAAATGCACATTGAAATCCAAAAAACTATTGAAAGTCGATTTGTTCTGCGCAGATTTAAATAAATGATGTTCTAAATTTTGAATATCCATGTTCCATGCTTGAAGCCTTAAAATAGATTGGCATACCTATTTGAGGGCTAAATAATAACTTAATGACTTTAATAACTTCAGGATTTGTAAATTACTAAAATGATCAGCAAGTATCAAACAGTTGACAAACTGGACAACTGTAATGCAGGTGTAATAAGAACATATTGAGGACTTCATTAGATTTGTATCCCATATGAAGAGAGAAATTATAAAACAATTTGCCTTTTTCAAGCTATGAACATTTTTAGGCGTTGGGCTTAGCGAGGAAGTCTGGAAAAGCATAAAATATCAAGTCCTAAATTAAGGGACAAACATGTAAGACCATTCATTAGGCCTCCTGTAAAAGAAAATCGAACAAAAAACTTAACAGAATACATAAAAACCGAACGTTCTATTTAACGAAGGATATCGTACCAAGAATATCGTACTTAATGGGCCAGACGGCTTGTAAAAATTTTGGGTGGCTAATGGTGGAACTCACCTTCACAGCTGAAGTCGTCAAAAAATGGAGGTTGGCGGTGATATTTTAGTGTGGTGTCGTAGATTCAGATGGTATGAAGTTGACGGCTCAAATATACTTTAATGTCTTGAAAGCGAATGCGAAACCAGTGTTCAAGAAGTCAACTACTTCCAGAAATATAATTCTTATACAAGACAGTACCGTATCGCATTTGGCAAAGAAAACTAGTGAATATTTGAAGAAAATGAATCTTAAAGACGAATTCGTTTGATGAAGTGACCGACTTGGTCACCCGATCTTAAAAGCTGATTGAAAACGTCAGAAGCATTCTAAAGAAGTTTACATTGTCAAACGGCAAAGATGAAGTTTAGAATGTTATTCTAAACTTTGTGCACTCATTTACATAAAATAAATGGATGAAAGGTTTCTAAAACAGTTTTAATTCATTTCTCATTAATTTTATTTTTATAACATTGTCATAACTATGCTATTGTTTTCAAGTTTTAGTTTTTGTAAACTTTATGCATGTTCTGTATTTATAATTTTACATTAAAATTTGTTATTTCTATTAGTGCATGTGTAATGAAGTAATCTGTTCAGCTAGAAGCACAATGCATTGATTCATGTGCTATTTTGCGTGTATATATATATATATATATATATATATATATATATATATATATATATCTGTGCGTTCACACGCGTTCATTCGTGGGTGCGCGTGTGTGTATTAATCGCCGACATCATTCAGTTTCTTGTTAAAGGTACAAAGCAGTTAATCAAATGGCAGGCGGACATTTCCTTTTGTCGTGCCATCTTCACTCGTCACCGCACTGTATCTTCATTTTACTTCGCAAATACCTACCATGTTCTAAAATTTCCCCTAACACCTTCATTTTCTGAAATACACCAGTAACTTCGGAGTGTTCATATTGTTCATTCCACTTTTGCTTTCCTTTTTTTTCCTTTTATTGGAATATTATCATATAGGAGCTATTTGAAGTTACTGTAAAGATGAACTTATTTTAATGTCAAGGACTGCAAACCCTTCCCTGTTCCTGTCATAGTGCTCGATGGAAAAGAATTCTATTTGAATATAAACGGATCCTAATGGAAAGCCATGCATTAAAATGCAAAATACGAAAATTCAATTTAAGACTGCATAAGAAACTTAAGAAATAAATTTAAAAGTAAGTAAACAGAAATAATTAATACAATATATTACTAAGTAAATAATAATCACAATCCACATATAAAAAGCAGTGTGTATCCAGATATATTTTTATATGTAATAGTTTTCTACGTCACCAAATAAGTTAATTACATTGAAATGGATAAATTACCTATATATATATATATATATAGTAGTCCCTTCTGGTGATGTAATAAATACAGAATTTTATCTTAAACTGGATAAATAAGCTATTAGACTCTACTATTGTTTTAGCTTTTACTAATTTCAATTCAGTTTTTATTTATATATTCATTTGTTTTTAAGTATTTTTGGCATCCCGCATTATTTCGACAACAGTCTTCTTCAGTCTATCACCAGTTCTTACTAAACTGAGTTGAAGTTAGTAAAATATAATTTCAAAAACGATAATTAAATACAAAAATTCAACGTTCATATGATTAATGTCAAATCTTTTAATCAAGTGTCAGGTTTTTTGGTGTTATATAAGTTCAATGCAATTTCAAAATTACTTAAATATTTCAGCTATTTTCACTCTAGGGACAAACACGTGATAATAATATAAACATTTAACCAAATCAATTAGTACCAATAGGAATTCGGCACTCTCTTGTATTGGTATATAAAATTTAAAAAAAAAGAAACCCTGAAAATTTGCCATTCGGACCGATCATTTCCATCCAGTCGATATGAACTGATCAGAATCAAAGATGTGATTTCATCAACACATCATATAAGAGAGAAGAAAACGAATAATTTGAAATACAGTTGGATCTCATCCGGGAACAGAGAAAACTTAAGGTTGGCACACGTGGAAGTGAGCCTCAAGATAGAAATAGATAGTTGAGGGATAATTGTGACTGGCCACACCTGTCAGAATTACAAGTGAGAATATACAAATACATATAATCATGATAACATAAAAGAATAACAAGGTAGAATAGACATAAGGAAATAGTAAAAGTAAACGATGCGTAATAAACCATCAATCATATAAACGATTGCAGCAAGATGGTTTAGCAAAAGCACAAAATAGGTATGGATGGGTGTGAAGGGTGATCCGCTGGGAACTTTACAAAGTAATATTATAGACATAAATCAAGTCGGTCCTGGTAAAATAATTTTTTTAAAATTACTTGACTCTAACATTCAAATAAGCTATTAGATTTAACCAAGACAAAAGATAGGTAGATGCTAATAAAGCTAATAAGGACAAACACGCGCGGACACACACGTGAGTGCACCAAATACAGGAAAAGAACACTTGAACATGCATCTTTACACTATACAGGTCATTTAGGTCTTTTTTTTATAAAGGATGTGTTGGAAATTAACCATGTGAAAATACACGGCTGAAAAATAAACGTAAAGTAATTCAATTTTTCTAGCAAATCCGATGATCAATAATAGAAACTCAACGAGCATATCGCTATTTACGGTGTGAAAGATTCTCTAGGTTTTGAGAGTAAAGTATGAGTAAGTAGGCTTCCATGTAGTAAATAGACCACGTTCGATTAGGAGGATTTGAGCGAGTAAGGGCGAGTATCGAATGCTGTCTCGACAGGTTTCGATCCCTTGGATGTTACCCCAACAAATTTTTAAAAGCATCAAAGTGTTTTTGTACAAGATGGAGCAACATGTCAAACCGCATGGGTTATCGTCCAGCTTCTTAGTCAAGCTCCCCGGATCTGACAAGCATTGATTTCTTCCTATGGGCTTTCTAAAAAAAAAAAAGAAAAAGTCTATATTAACAAGCCTCAAATTCTCCAACACCTGACAGAAATCAAAAATAGAAATCAAAGTACTAGATCTTGAAACACTAAGGAGGGTAGTTATAGAAAATGCCTTTAGAAAGAGCACGTTCTTACGAAGCTGAAAATGGATGCCACTTAAATATAATAATCTTTCTCAAATATTGCAAATTTATTTCCCGTATCTACTCTATATAATACTATAGTATAGTTAAAAATAATGGTGTTATTAAATTTTGAAATTCTTTGGTGACTTTTGGGCCACCATGTACAAGTTTTATCTAACTAAGTTTCAATAAGTCAGCTTCATATTCAATCATACGATTTCGAGAAGAGTCGTTTTCCCTTTGATAACGTTTTGCTGTTTCGTTAGATGACATAAAATTTGAAACAATCAGTGAAAAATTAATTCTTTAAGCTTTAACTTTAGTATAATTACTAGAAAAAATGCTGATATGCACAAAAATGTCCTTGAAAATATTTATACATTTGCACAAATTCGTGTTGTCATTGAAAGTATTTTCCATGTTCGACAAACGCTTCTGTGCGGTTAATTAGAACAATTTTATTAAGCGATCTTCATTTGATCAAACCACAATTGTTACAGATCTTAAAATGAATTAAATTTAGGCATGAAATGATGTATACGTGTATAGTGGACAAAGTGAAAATGAATTCCAACTTGTCTCTTTTCTAATTACTCAGTTGTAACAGATTCAACCGGTTCTCTGACATCTTTTATCCTGTCTTTTTATGTATTTACTAAATTCAGTTTCATGTAATATAAGATCACACAAAGAGGAAAGAAAGGTGGGTTGTATCAGTCTCCTAATGAACTGCATTATATTCTCATGGGACATAACTTCGATGTAAAGTAGGAGCACAACTTGCTTAGAGCAAATTAAATTGCACCTACCATATTTTCTAACCAATCTAACAGAAAAAAAGCATTTTATGGAGACAATTGAAAATTCACATATCAAAAAATGTAATGTGTATCCTTACATAGATATAGATATAGACAGTCACTATGCAGTGTTGATTTATATATCCAAATTGTTTCTATTTCCAATAGGGAGCACTTCTCCCATAAATATAGCAACTTTTAAATTAGAAACATTAGTACATTGGCATCCTTCACTTATAGAAATTGTCTCAGCCGGATGAAACATGTGTGATGTAATGGGAAGAAGTAGTGTAGCTGCGGTAGAATAGATGTGGCGGTCATTTAAACGCGTTTGACGACGAAATAATTGCAAGTGTCAAAAATATTGTGTACCCTGTCACCTACATTGATTTTTTCATGGGCAGATATACCAGAAATATGTCAATTCAGGAAAGATACTAGTGGGAAAAGAAAACTGTGTGCGCCAACAGAACCGGAAGTGTTTGACAAAGATTATAATCACCCAGAGCATCAAATTACATCTTAATTCAACGCTGATACCGCCCAACCCATCAGTCAACACACTGGGCAGAGCACTCTATATTACATTATATTTCGTAGTCGTTGAGCAAGTTTAGAATTACTTATATCGTGGTATAGGGGTTTCCGTGCCTCACGCAAACCTAAGAAAATTGCCATTGGACAATGTAAAACTGGCACTATGTCGCCTGGTCGGACGAGTCCCATTGCTACCCATTTCAAGCAGACGATTAAATTGTTTGATAGGATAGACTGTATGTGACTATAGAAGATGGTGGTGACTCTAGGGTGGAAATTGTGCCACAGAAATCCAAAGATGTAATGGAGTAGCGAAAGATATCTTCTAAAAATGAATCCCAATAATAAGAAACAGGAAAATTTCGTTGGAAACAAAGATAACAGTGATCAACAGTTATGTAATACAAATCATTTCATATGTCAATGAATCCTGGGCAATTTCCTCATGGCCAACGGAGATGTGATTCTGCAGACGGATGTTGAAAATACCATGAGCGGAACATGAGAGAAACGAAGAAAAGTAAAATGGAAACGAAAAGAAAACAGTTGAAATTTCTGTGACACATAACGAGGAAAGAGAACTTAGTGAATTTGACACTCACAGAACATAATGAAGTCAAAAAGGGAAAAAAATAGAGGTAGTGAGTAACATAACCTAACGAAGTTGTGTACATGAATGGCAAAACATGAACAGGAACAAGGTTAGTGCTACAAGAGATAGGAATTTGTGAAGAGCAATGTACGCCTACGTCCTGAAAGGACATGGCTTATAAAAAAGATGATGGTTATTCTTCAGTGACTTACGGTATGTTCTATTGGCGTTCGTAAGAACAACTGATTAATCTGGAATCTGTCTGGGCAGCTGGGCTTGTGTGATATGTACAAATATTGTTACTGAGATATTTAACAACTTTATACTCGGCCCTGCTATACGCGGTCGAAGAAGTGAACACATATATCTGCATATAATTTGAAAAAACATTTCATTAGATAGATAGATAGATAGATAGATAGATAGATAGATAATGATAATAAAAAGACAGTGGTCACAAGGTTCTAGTTTATGGCCGGCCACTTTAAGAATGCATCCTTTGTATTAGATAGGTATGCTAGATTCCTTAAGAATGGATTCAAACAAAAATGGCGATGTATTGTTTTAGGCGTGCGTTTATAGTTTGTAATAATGTTATTTCGTATATATATATATATATATATATATATATATATATATATATATATATATATATATCTTACTTATTATAAAACGCATTGGATTGGATTTCCTACATTTTTCAACCGATTTCAACAAAACTTCACAGGACTATGTAAAATTACCTTGCGGTGCTTCTAACAGCGCCAAAAATTGGAAAAACACAATTGTTTTGCACAAAATCAATTTGAAAACACGATTAATCACGAGAATGGAAGGGGGACAACTCATGTCGAGTTATACTTATTATAAAACCCAGGTTGTTTTTGTGTGTGTGTGTTCGTTTATATATGGTTCGGATTTCCTACATTTTTCAACCGATTTCAACAAAACTTCACTTTTTTTTTTGGCAGGTAGTGTTTCTTATTGTCTTGCACACTTTTTTCTTTATTTTTACATTCAGAATACTTTAAAAATTCCATTTACAAGACAATTGTTTAAAATAAAATTCTATTCAATCGATAGACTCATAACGATTGAAAACAATGTTTTTGTTTGAGTTTGGGTTTGACCAATTCGTAAAAAAAAAAAAAAAAACTAATTAAGACATGTGTGTCCGTCAACCTTAAACAATAATCTTTGTCAATTTTATTTTTCAGTCTTTATGATGATTGATACATGACCTATCTCTTACTGTTACATCCCCGGGCAACGCCGGGTTCTACTGCTAGTATATATATAAAACATGAACATGACAATAGGATCTTTGAGATTAATAAGGAGATGACCGATTTAGCGAGTAATATGAATATTGCAGATAGAATGGGAAAAATGCATACTAAAGAAGCCTATATCTTGATTAAAGATCATAAACCTAACTTCTCTAATAACACTCAAACTAGCCTAATAATTTCTACCAAATCAGAGCTAGGCTTAATCTCTAAAAATATTATTAAAAAAATTACGGATAAACTTATGATCCCTACCGGGACCAATCTTTGGAAGGACTCTTCTGATACACCTTCATTTAATTTGACATTATAGATTTTTATTCATCTATATCTAGAAATCTATTGGTTAACTTTATTAACTTTGAAAAAACCACATGGACGTAACAGATGATGAAATCAATATTAGTCTTACGGCCAGGAAATCACTCTTGACACTTAATAATTCCGTCTGGATTAAATGCAAGGGTGATGACTTTGATGTTCCAATGGGAGCGTATGAATCAGGTTGCTGACCTGGTTTGCCTTTATATTCTTGAGATCATTAGTAGAATCGTAGATCTGAAGCTGTTAGGTCTATATAGAGACGATGGACTGATTTATGTTCCTAATAGCAATGGTCCACTCACTATTAAACTACAGAAAAAAATATGCTTTCAAGTTTCTGGGGTTTATCTAACCTAAAAATTGTAGATTATTTGGACATCACTCTTGAGCTGAAAACCAATTATCTTTAAATCCTACCATAAAAACCATGTATCTCCTAACTACATTAATGTAGATTCGAACCACCCTGATACTATTTTAAGACAGATACCTATCACGTTGGAACTACGATTAATAAACTTTCCTCTAATAAATATATTTTTAATAAAAACAAAGGATTGTACGATAGGGAACTCAATATAAGTGTTTTTAAAAATAAACTTTCGTCCTTGAACCCTACAAGTAACGCTAATGTAAATAAGAATAATAATAAGCGTAGAAATAGAAAAACAAATATAATATGGTTCAACCCCAAACTTCTGTAGGTTATCTAAAATTAACACAGGACAAGTGTTCTTAAAATTACTCTCTCTATCACATTTCAAAAATAACCACCCCCTAAGTAGAGCCTTCAATAGAAAACGATTAAAATAAGTTATTCTTGTACAAATAATATCTATAAAATTATTGATTCCCATAATAAAGTTGTTCTATGACATCAACAATTCTATGACATCAACAATTGACCTAGTATGGATACATGTAATTGTAGAAATGGTAAACTCTGTCTAGTAGAAGAAAAATGCACAGCCTCTAATGTAATTTACGAAGCAACAATTTACCCTAAAGAGAACAAGAATAACCACAATATTTTGGTTGGAAATTCCGCGGGTGAATGGAAGCATCGTCCGTATACCCATAGGCACTGATTTTCCAACCCCAAATTGAAATTCCAAACTGCACTTTTCAAATAATTTTGGGAACTGAGGAAGAAAGAACTGAACACTCAGATTGACTGAAAAATTATAGGGTTTGCCCACTCTCCTAGTAGTTTTAAAGGTAGATGCAATCTATACCTACAAGAAAAAATAGAATAAATTTAGAAATCCAAAGATACTGTTAAACCAAAGAAATGTACTATTTTCTAAATGCCGTCACCGCAGTAGATTTAAACATATCTAGACCCTTAGCGAATTTACATGAGTTGTCATCCTTTAGAAATTACCTGTGAATTCCTGCTCCTCTTTAGTCCTGACCGAACTTGAGTGAACTGTTATCCTTTAACAAGTAAATGAACTGTTTTCTTTGACAATTACATTATATATTCCGCTTCTCCTCTTTTCTTTATATATTCTTTCCAAATTTCTCTTCTGTTACAATTTACAAAAATATCTTTTCTCTATCACTAAATTACTATTAATTCTTGATGACCATCAATAATATATTTAATATTACCCTTATAGACATTATTTTTCTTTTGTTTTACCTTAAGGTATCTTTATTGATTTATCCTGAATTATCCTTTACATATGAATATTATACTTTCGCTACAATATATATTAATAATAATATACCTTACGTTTGAGCTAATTTGTTATTATTCAATAATACATAATTATATGTTTTTATAAGCTGTATTTCATATATTGGTTTACATATTTTTTATCATAATTTTTTTTATATTTATACTCAATCAACTGGACGTCTAATTTTAAGTATTTACTTATTTTTTTTCTTATTATGGGGCTTTTTATATTTTATATGTGGTACATATGTTAATATATAATATTGATATGTAGGATTGAAGTGTTTTGCGTTAATATATATTGTATTATGGGGTTTGATGAAGTGGTATTTCAATATTTGTTTTAGTATAAATTTTAAGGGGTTAATATATTGGGGGTATTTTTTTTGTATTAAATATTTTAATTTCAGTTAAAGTCTTTTTGTAATATTTTATATTTATTTAAAAAATTTTGGTTACTATTACTTAATTAATATATTTATATATTATTTATTTTGTTATATAGTATTCTCTACTAATTCTAAAAGCCTCTTTTAATTACCTTATTCTTGAGGCACTTTTAGTTTATTTTTTCCAATTTTATGTTTTTTTTTCATTATATTATATATTAAATTCAAATATAACTTTTTTCCTTGTGGATGGGTATTAATTAATATAAATTGAATTAGATATTGGTTAATTTAGATGTACTCATCCTATGATATGTATTCACCCCCCACCACCACTTTATATTAAAATTTTAATATTTTCCTTAATATTCTTTTCTGATATATTTGTTAATTTAATAATCTTTCATTCTGAATTATCTTTCTTTCATATTTTTAGATTTATCTCTTATCATTTTATATAATATTTGTTTTTTTTTTTTTTTTGGTTTGTTTTGTTTTGTTTCGTTTTTTTTTTTTTTTTTTTTTTTTTTTTTTCATTAATTTCTGAAGGTTCTTTTGGTCTATCTACTGTCTGATTTCTACTGGGTATATTAAATAGGACATCTCTTTCTCTCCTTTACTTCTCTCTCTCTCCCTCTCTCTCTCTCTCTCTCTCTCTCTCTCTCTCTCTTCCTTCCCCCTCTGACCATCACTCATATCAAGACTTACACTACTTCCTGTTTTTGCCACCTTCCCTTCCCTTCTATTCTTCATCTTCTTTTTCCCCCTGTTTTTCTTCCTTTCTTTCCTCTCCCTTGTATTTTTTTTATTTCAAAAATTTATCATCTATTGACTGTTTGAAAAATCATGTAAATTTAATTTTATAAGGTGAAAATGATCATTTATATAATAGTATCTTAATTCCGATTGTATGAAATATGATATATATATATATATATATATATATATATATATATATATATACGATGGTAGGAATTGATACTTGATACATGGTTAATTTCACGCAGCGCGTTCCTATGAATATATAAAAGCCAAGGTAAAATTTCCCTGTGAATATTGTCATGTAGTACACCGACCTTCCATGTTTGGTGTAATGTGAGAGATACTGCTACAGTATTAGAATTCACGGGGCTCTGCTTCCCTTATTGAACTCTACCTGAAGACATGAACACGCTGCTCCACATACAAATCTGGATGCGCACGTAGCGTAACAATTATCGTTGCATAAAATGGGGTCAGTATGCAGAGTTCAAATTATGTCCGAGTTAGTTACACTTTCAAAAGGCATCTCTTCCATCTCTTCTTCAGGCTACAGCTTAAATAGCACGAAAGACTTGGCTCTTTAGCCTTGGTTGACAAAAATCTCTCAATTCAACTCCGGCGTGGCAGCAACAAATAATGGCTAAAAGAGCAAATTTACTTGACCAGAAGAGCCAAATCAACAGCCGATTTGTCTGGTCGATTAAGGTGACCTCCAGGTTTCAGTTTCATTTTTTAATAATCGTTATTATTCCGAAATGGTACCGACTTACTTTCGCATTTTTATCTTTTGCTGTTTCTAAATGTCTTTTCAAATGAAATGTCTTCTCAAATGAAATGTCTTCTCAAATGAACAGTCAACACGTTTAATCAGCTTGCGGTGCAAGCTTATTTTTCTGCACCTATCATGAGAAATGTGGTAGTCTACTTACTTGTAGCAATAAATAATTAGACCACCGCATTTTTTAAATGATTTTTTGCTATTAATTTTTTAATCATTTCACACCAAGCAAGGCGATAAAATCACTAAGATTGTGAAAGAATCTGAGAAAAATCCTTAATTTAGCTAAGAAGGGGGTTAATTTTGACCTCTTACATGATCTGCTTCGGACATCTTGGGGTAGTGTAATGGCTAGCGAACTTGTCACGTTAGAACAATCACGACTGAGTAGTGAGTTCGATCCTCACTAGGTTCTCCATACTTTCGGCCTTGTGTCACATGTAAGCTACGCTTACCATATTCTACTTATCTGCTACTGTTGTAACTCTTTCGGTATCTGCACACTCACAAATAATCTCTCTCTCTCTCTCTCTCTCTCTCTCTCTCTCTCTCTCTTTCTTCATACATTTACTAAGCTTTGCTAATTTTCGTCATAAGACTATACACACACTAATATACATATATGTACTCACACATACTTACTTGCGCGCGCACACACACAGGCACACACACACACGTACACAGATATGTGCACAGACAACAAATCAAAGCGAATTAATTCGGTCGCACTGAGTCATAAATTTCCCATCTGATTTTGCTTGTAAAAATAGAATTGTGTCATTATATTATACAATTTGAAAAGTATGAACTTTGTGTGGGCAATCAGTTTATTATAAGATAACAGCAGAAAAATTATTCCCCAACACACACACACACAATTTATACAAGGACAGGCAAAATCCACAGTCGACTTCCTTACCCAGAAATGATCTTTCTGTTTCAATGCGTAATTCAAACGAAGTAAATGATGACTCCAACTATATTTGCATTAACAGTTCAGGTTTAAACAATTCATAATAAAAAACATAGCAACAAGCAGATGGAAAAATTTTCATTAGATTCTGTAATGGTAGAGATATTGAATCCTATCATGAATCTAGCCAAGATTTTCTCCTTTTGGGATATTCATAAAAAGGAAAACACAGCGTCAATGAGTATATTTTTTTAAAATGACTTTTCCTGTGTTAATCAAGAAGAAAAAACGGCTATTCAATCACTGGGTGACTTTCGTCTTCATAAATTCATGTGGAGACCATTTTTCTTATTTCTGTAGGTTATTTTGTCATTAATGCAATTATTTAGTAAGCCTTTCTTAGATTGGGCACAAAACAACTTGTCAACTTGTATTCAAAGTTAGGCAATTGCAGTAGGACGCCAAAGTTGCTTGAATTTTATAACTGTTAATATCGTTTCACCAGAAGCTGTAATCATTCACTTCAAGACTGATTTCTGATAAGGTTAGCATCTAAATTTAATCTGATTTAATTCTAGATGATACCTGTAATTATCGACGACCTGTTTCATTTATGATATATCTGAACGTCATTTTCTTGCTCGATATTTGCGATATACTGCATAAATAATAGATGAGTAAACTTCAAAGGCATTTCTAAGATTCCCCGAACATTGTACAAAAGCTGCCACTTCAAATCATTTGCATCGTTCAAATATTACATTTCAAAATTACATTTCTCATATTTCCATAAATAAAAACGTGAGATGATTTGCAGGTAAAAATGAAAAAGCAGCTATTGTTTACTTTTATTTGTTATGTATGAGCTTCCATATCGGTTAATTGTGTAGCTTTTCTTTTCACAAAAATGTGGCATGGCGGTATTATTGCTTAGTATAATTGCTTGAGTGTAAACTATCAGAGGACGTTCTATAATTGAAATGTGTTACTTTTATATGGCCGCACGGAATTTAGTGATGACTGCAGCATGCCATATACGTGCTCAATGGATTTTTAATCTGACTTACCTGGAAGTCACTAGAGTAGATGGAAGTTAACTGATTGTTTCCGGAAACAGTTTCATGTCATATTCGCAAACTGAGTCGATTTATCTTACTGGATCACCGCCACTACCATCATAAAACAAAAATACTATAAACTCTTACAAAAGCTCTACGGTGTGTGCATATCTCACCTGTCTGGACGATTCCAGTTTCAGGAGTGGTCCTTGGAATCAGAACAAACTCCACACCATTACAACTTGCACAATATCCTTCTAATAGACTGAATCCATAGCAACATGAACTCGAACGTCTGTCCAGGTGACGGATAGCAACCAATGTCATGATTTCAAATTCGGTACCCTTTTTAGTCAATGACTAAAAAACCTCATTACAAACAATGTATGCTGTACAGTGAGCTGACTGATATGTTCAAATGAATTGGGATGTGATTTGATGTAAATTTATTGGATGCTTAGATATCCTTGTTAGTTTCAGGAATTCCTGTCGCGCATTTCTTCTGATCATCCGTAGTTTTCGCTTACCGCAGATATTTGTACAAAATTCCAATATTCCTGGTATAACCTTGCTGTTGTTACCCGAGAGAAACGTAAATATTTTCCAACTTAGAAATAAAGTACCCCATCTTTTTACCCGAACAATCATTCTGCTCCCAAGCCGTAGCCGATTCTTCCCGCTTGACTGGTTAGCCGTGGCATCTATACAATGCCACGGCTAACCAGTCATAGCCACACGACTTCTACCTATGACGTCACACATATGACAGACATAGAAAACTTTTTAAAAAATCATATTTTTTCGTTTCGGGTGCTACCTGAATATTATCAAAAAGAAAATAGTTTCCATGTCTGATGATGACCGGAGAACCCGCCGAAAGTACTTGCGTATTTAAGGAAGACCTAATACAGTTTATAATTTTAAAAAACAAGGATCATAACATTCATCAAGTGGTTAGTGGGTTAATGCATCTTTAAAATTTAGTTAGTGAAGTGAATTCGCCATTTTATCTCATTAACTTTAACTTTTTGTATGAATGATTCGTTGTAATATATATATGTGTGTGCGTGTGTGCGCGCGCGCTCGCGTGCTCGCCGTGTGTGTGTGTGTGTGTGTGTGTGTGTGTGTGTGTGTGTGTGTGTGTGTGTGTGTTTTGTTTCTTGTCTTCCCAACTACGTCATACATAGCCAAATATTTCAAAACTAATCAATAATCAAAACTAATCAATAATAACATAGTTCACAGAGAAAATCACGATAATATAAAAAAATGAAAAATATCTCACTCCTATTTAACAAACTAAAAATATCAAATTATCTATTATAAAAAATTAACAACAGACAACTTTAATTTCAGAAACATCTTGCCGACGAAATGAATTTAGATTCCCTATAGGGAAATGCTTTCCCGACGAAAATAAACACATAAATAATTAACTCGCAAGCATGTTAGGGTATCTCAGCTCGGAGAAGGGTATTTATAAGAGCTGTTATAGATGTTTTCAAATGTTCACCAGCTTCGGCAGTGTGGGCAGAAATTGTCCTTGATGTGACCAGGTCGAAGGCCGCCCACACCTCCACTGCTGCCTCCCTAGAAAGACTTCAGAGCGGCAATCATTGCTTCCTTTGAGATTTCAATATTTGAATCGTTGTTTTCCATCTGAACAAATCTGACATCTGATGGTGGCGCAGGATGTTTCCGACGGAGAGCCGTGAGAACTTCTGGTCTAGTATCTAGTATAGTATCGGATGAGGCCAATACTCTAACTGCAGCTGAGACATCGCCCTCGATCAACTTAGCATTGACGAGGACACGGAGTCTCTTAGAATCGTCGACTGTAGATGAAGGATGAAATCTATTAGGATTAGAAAGATTAGAAAATTCGGTGGCATTTATTTTAGACGAATTGAATAAAGAAATAATTAACAATCGCCTGTCAAGATGATAGTGCATCTCTCTGACCAGTATTCCACGTGGACACATTTAAACAAACATGGAATTGTAGCAACCTTGATACACAACACACTCACTGGAAACATGAATGTGATCCGTAACTCAAAGTAAAAAAAAAATCGTTTAAAAGTAATGGAAGCTCTTGTCATAAAAAACAAGAAATCAACGCACAATAATATCAATTATGAACACGGCAACAAATTACTGGCTGTATTTGAAAATTAAACATGCGTCTATTTTCAGTAACATTTATACTGTCTACAAAAGGATTTACACACTATTTATTGTAGCATTAAAAATAAATATCTTTGAAAATGGTTAATAGTTTAGCCAAAAGCGGTCGGAACTAACGCACTATCGAACAATTTTTACACTCATTAAATCTCCACCCGCAAAAAAATACTTATTAGCATGTAAGAAATATATAATAAAAATAAACTTACATTGTCATCTTGTTTTAACAAAACATGTATTAAAGAGAGATTGCTGCTCAAATATACAACTATGTGTGTGTGTGTGTGTGTGTGTGTGTGTGTGTGACAGAGACAGAAAGGGAAAAATTTGGACATATATATATGAAAGCAAAACTCAGTCAATGTAAATGTGTGTATTTTTTGTATGCATGTTTGTGTACAGACGTCACAGTGTGCATTATTTTAACAAAAAATACACATTAGAAAAAAACAAAAAAACAAAAATGGGTGGGAAAAAGAAATTTATTTTCGCGGGTCGGCAATATTTTCGCTTTTGTTTCGATTTGAGAGCCTTAAATCAAGGCGTTTCACAGACAGGTAGGTAATTTTCAAGGGGTAGTTCAAGGTTTTGGCCTTGCCCTGAAATATTCGGTAAAACACCCGAGGGACAATGTATCTTATTTAGTTTGCTGTCCTACTCTCCTGAGACGTCAGTCTTTGGGTGATATCTCAAGACTTATATTCCTTCCCTTTCAAAAGGTTACAGCTTTTGAATCGTCAGTAGATTACTAATGATATCCTATATACTATTATATATTACTCGTAGAAATTCCATTACACACAAACACACACACACACACACACACACACACACACACACACATATATATATATATATATATTTAAGACATTTTATGTTTATACATTCTTTTTATAGATACAAATATTTAAGTAAATGCTTTGTTTATAATAAACAGTATTAAACAACAGGATCCTGTCGGAAGACGAATATTTTCTATGAAAATTTCTCGGACATTCAGGTCGGTAAATGTTATTTAATACTGTTTATTATAAACAGACCATTGACTTAAATATTTGTATCTATAAAAAGAATGTATAAACATAAAATGTCTTAAAAATAATTGTCGGACTTTGTCCATTTCATAATATATATATATATATATATATATATATATATATATATATATATATATATATATATATATATATATATATATATATATATATATATATATATATATATATATATATATATATATGTATATAAATAAAAGAAAGAACAGTAAGATATAAAATCCGGTGTTCTTATAGATATTTTTATTTTTACAAAATAGTGCTCAATGTAAATTTTCAGAGCATTAATATTATAAATTAATTGATTTAAAATATGATTTTTATATATATATATATATATATATATATATATATATATATTTCATTATAATTATATATATATATATATATATATATATATATATATATATATAAATCAACCAAAAGTTCATGTTGAAAAAAAAAAAATAAAAAGCAAATGAAAAATACAGACAAAAGTTCATTTTCTCCACCATTTCTGTAGTTCGCTGCTACCAGCAAGCAGAAATTTTTTCTCCCGATGATGGCCATGTTGGCCGAAACTAGTCAAGGAATCTAAATGAAATAATAATAAAAACGAAAGAATATGTGTGTCTGAAGATTTTAATTTTTTAATATTTTTTATTGTTCAATATATATATATATATATATATATATATATATATATATATAATACAGATAACTTACCTATAGTTTTCTCAAATTGCAACCAGGATTAAAAAATTAACACAACTCAACATACCCGTTCTTAATACCCTTTTAAAATATCACTCCATCAAATCGAATATATTTTTAAACATGTTTTGTATTTAGTCTTTAAGGTTTGGAAAAATGTGCGCTACTATTTAAAAGAACTAAAAACCGCATTTATTTGGTTGTTGATTGACAGATTTGTTTTCTATGTCTTATCAAAGTTTTATTTTTGCAAGTGAATATTGCCCTGAAATATTCGACGAAACACCCGAAGAACAATGTATCTATTGATACCATTTTTAAATTAATAATTTTTTTTTTAATAAGTCCTACTATTTAACTCATAGTTACAAGGAGGAAAAATGAAATGGTCGAGACAGGATTCCAGAAAAAAATCTCTTCGGTGATTTCGTCAGATTTTGAGATGTGGGTTAGACTAACAACAATTCAGCAACCATTCGTGTACACACACATACGCATACACACACACACACATCCTACATACACCTATATACATTCATGCATACACACACGTATATATAATATGCATAGATAAAGATATACATTTTTATATAATATATGCACAGATTACAGGTGAAAATCTACCCTAAGTGCAAGATTTTCAACTAGTTCCCGTGGAAAGCCTAAATTGTACTTTGACCCCCAGTATCTTAATGCATTTTGTATTTACTGGATCATTTTTAAAGCATTTCATCCCAAGCAATGCAGAAGTGCCACTAGTACGCAAGGGGTTACAGAGTGTAAGGAAAAAGGCTGGGCATGAGGGAGGGGGGATGCATTGAGGAGAGGATAAAAAGAAGAATGGGGATTAAAGTATCAGAAGATGTCAATTGACATTACATTTAAATTTTTGAGGATTATAGTTATCAGAGAAGCAAGAAAAAGAAAGAAAGTTCCACTGTCGGGAAGTACGAGAGAAGAAGCAGAAGAGGTGGATACATTTAACTGTTTCGACAGTAAATGGGTGGGACAGAAATGCCAACCTAGTAGCACGCTTAAGTGTGACAATAGCTCGTGAGAGCAGATGCCATGAAAATATTTATAAAAAAGACAGAGGGAACCCACATCACTTCTGCGAAAAAGTGACTGGAGTCGAAACCCTAAGTCAGGACCGATCATATTGCAAATCCGTCTTTGGATTTTGTCGAAAACCTCGAGAGGAACAGCGGGCGCATATATGACAACAATATTCCATGCATCGACTAATGGTAGATTTGTAGATTTGAAGGATGGACTCAGACGAGAAAAACCTCCTGGCGCAACACAGAGAACCAACTTTCCTTGCGGTAGATGCAGCTATTGATTCAATGTAGTTGTTCAACCTCAGGTCAGAGGAAAACGTGAGACCAAGAAGGTGCAGTGAGGCGCTCTCGTCGAGTTGATAACAGACTGGGAAGTTTCTCTATGGTGAGTAAATGACAACATTTTCGTTTTGGGTGCATTAATATTCACAAGCCAATTCCTGCCCCAGTCAACCACAAATTGGAGGTCGTTTTCGAGACCAACGGCCAAGTTAACTTTGTCAGCAATGACGGATTTACTATTGAGACAGGGGTAAATGGTAGTGTCGTCTTAAACACCGGGACGACAGAGGAGGACTTCCAACAGGCTGGAAAGCAAGAATCGGCGAGGCAATAGTTGCATAGTTTGAATGGAACTGGAGACAGCTCAGAGGCATATGATGTCTAATACGGGGTTATGCACATCTCACTCAGTATAGCTTCATTTCTAAGGAGAAAATCAGGTTTGGGCATATTTTGGAACTTTTGACCCATTCAAGGAAAAATATCAGTTCCAGTTATTGTAAGGAAGAAAAGGGGGACCTGTAAGATGACAGACGTGACTGGACCAGTCGATCAGATTAGATGAAATAAATCGAAACATTTGAAAATGAGAAAAAACGTCGGCAAGAAGCGAAGTAAATCGTCCACTTCAAAAAACAGAATAATAATTCCGAGACACACATTTGAAAGATTAAAAATAGAATATTGATTTGAGAGACAAAAGATTGATTCAAACATTATGAAACTTGAGTGAATGAGTTAAAGAGTGAGTTAGGTGATGATAAACAGTATTAACTACATTTACCTTCCTAGTCCAAAACAAAATATTAAAATAAGCGACCCAGACAAATCCCCCCAATGTTTTTTACTACGTTAATAAAACATGGAAAAACCGAAAAGAATAAATAAACATATACAATAAAAAATTAAAATAAAAAAAAGATAAATTAATTAAACCGAAATAAATAAATAAATGAATGAGTAAACAAGCCACTTCCGCCAAAATAACTGCCAGAATGGATTATTCACAATGCACCACTTTCCCATATATATATATATAAATAGTCGAGAAAAAATCCAACACTCGCGGCCTGACGATTGCGTCTAGCATGAGACAGCCTGTCGCTTTTGAGTGTTGACTTTTATATTCACTTTTATATCTATATTTACATACGCTCTATCTATGATATTGAGTACTTTATCCCATAAATATAGCAGACCTTAAAACTATATTTTTCATATATATATATATATATATATATATATATATATATATATATATATATATATATATAAAGAATTAATGAATTTATTTTATCCGATATTTTTATAACTTAAAAAATTTAATAATATATATATATATATATATATATATATATATATATATATATATATATGCAGTCGAGACGCAAAGAAAGACGGGGCGAAACTGGCGGCTTGCTGGTTGAATATGAAGCGACAAGGAGTGAAATATTGAAAACCAAATAGAAAAGTAAAGGCATAAAAAATTGTAATCCTTTAATGTTTTATGAAGAAATAGAAATAAAGATGAGTACAGGAAGATGCATTAAACATATTTGTGCATATGAAACTAATCTATACATAACATGCACAGGCAAAAAAGATTGGAAGGGATAAGAAAGAGAATTAAAAGATACAGGCAAAAGGTGAGAAAATAACAAAGGCATCAGATAAAGTTATAACCCAAGTTGTCAACACCCAGAAAATTTCTGAGCTCAACTCATCTCTATAAATGCTTCAACAGTTAATACAACTATATATTATTAGTTATAGCAGAAGGTATCTGTCTATATTTCTGAGATAAGGTATTGTAATTATTTACATTATTTACATTGTTCGGACTTTTCACCTCATCTTTATTGCCATATTCACAACGTTTCGCTCGTTGTACACTCCAGCTTTCTTCAGGTGAGTGGAATTTCGATCTACCTGCTGACAAAGTCAATGCGACTGTCGTGATGGACAAATCGGAATGTACAGAAAAACTGGAAGACCTCATTAGAAATGGTAGCTATAGTAAATTAAAGAAAGATTCTACAATGAATTAGAAGGAAAACTGTCGCTGATCCTAATCAAGAACAAGGACCACTTCCCACCTAAGGCATACAGGCAGTTGTCGCAGCTTTACACCAAGCTACCTCACATATACGGTCTCCCCAAAATTCACAAAGACGGTATTCCGCTCAGGCCGATTGTTAGCTGCCAAGACTGTGTGTGCCACCCTCTGATTCGCTTCCTTGTAGATATAATTGACTCATTAATAGAAAATGCACCTTCATATGTCTGAAACTCCGCCTACTTCGTGGAAATAATTAAAGATGCTCCTATCCAATCCAACCAGACACGGTGAGTTTGTTCACCAAAGTACTATCGCTAGTCAGGACAGACTGGCCTCGGACTCATCCCTAGAAGAACGGACCAATATACCAATGTACACAAACAACACACTTCAAAATGGGTTTAGACATATATATACAGGATGAAGGCTTACAATGTGTCCGCTATTATCACTAGCAATGCAAACATGTACATGGAATACTCCAAAGAAGTGGCATTAGAATCCACATCATTAAAGCCAAACCTATATCTGAGATACGTAGATGACACCTTCATACTCTGCCCACACCAGGAAGTGGTCTAGCTACTACTGGACCATTTAAACTAAAGATTATCGATACATTTCTCAATGGAGAGAGAAAACAACAAACTCGCATTCCTGGATATCTCGAACAGAGCATAGGTCCAAGACATCCGTATACCGCAAGCCAACATTCAATACCTCAACTTCAATTTCCACCATCCTTACAATGTAAAGAAAGGGATCGTCCGCTGATTACAACATCGAGCAAAAGTCATAAGTTTTACGACCTAAAGATATATGATCAAGAAATAGTCAGTATAAGCAACATCCTACAACGTAACAACTATCCTGGGTACACGGCAACAGCTCCGACAAACTGGTATAGAAGGGTACAAGAGGATAACAACACTCAGAAAACAGATTTGGTCTGTCTACCCTATGTGAAGGGATTATCGGAGAAAATACAAAAAGATCTGTGGTCCATATAACATCAGGACGAATTTCAAAAGGGATTCAACACTTCACAGACACCTCTTCCGCGTACGACCCCCACCCCCACCCCCATAGAGAGTACGAGTAGAGTGTGTACGCCATCCCATGCAGCTGTGGTAAGAAATATAAAGGAGAAACTGGCCGCTCACTTAAAGTGAGACAGCAAGAACATCGTAGAACCGTAACACGAGGGGAAAAAAAATCAGGCATAGATGACCACATATGGAGGGAAAACGAAGATCACCCCCCGACCTTTGGGATGAGGTTGAAATAATAGACATAGTACATAATTGGAAAATACGAAAACTTAAGGAATCAGCATATATGCTAGGCCACAAAAATCTCCTAAGCCAACCAAGTATAGAAATAAATACAATATGGGAACCAGTAATACGGAGTGCTAGAGAATAGAAATAATAACAGCAAAATGGCAATATGAGCTCTGGTAAAAATAGTTATAAGATTTATAAGTCACAAAATTCATACCCTGATGTCTTCAAGGACACATGACCTAGTGGAGAAAAGCGATGGTTGTATCCAGTGATTTGACTCAAAGAGTTGTCAGTTTAATATCTAGCTACTGCAAACAACTTGGAGAGTTGAGTTACAGGAGATAACTGAGACATCTGGAAGAGGTATGATACGTGGGACTAGACCAATCTAGCCTGGTGGACGAAATAAAGGGTTCAGCTCGAAATTCCAATCACCTGAAGAAGGTCGAACGGAGAATATGCCAACAAAGACGAGGACAACAGTTCGAACAATGTAAATAATGTAAATAAGCAAAAGGTATATTATGAGAATACGATTTTTATAAAATTGTATGAATCTTGAAACGATGGAAGTTCGTGATGACTCTAATATTCTCATCGACAGTTTAAAAGTTAATTAATGTTTTAAATTAGATATTCACTCAAATCTCCGTTCAGTAACAGCAAAGTCATTTTTAAATGATTCATTATTTTCCTTTAATAACTACAAACGAATCATTCTAATCAGTTCTGCTAGGAAACTGCTTCTCTGCTGCATATTTCGTACACAGCATGTTTGCATTCATCTCGATTTCTTTAACATACATTTTTGCCTGGAAATGAAAAACGGTTATGTGATAATTACACTAGCAATAGTAATGATTTTCAGAAGTTATGAGGACTAATGTCTTCATATTTGTTATTTTCGGCTGATGCATTAGACCGAAGATCCTATCGGATGAAAGATTAATCGTATGAATAACACGTGAAATAAATATAATGTCTCATCTTAGAATTTCAAACAATACTAAAGACCACAACAGCTGAAAAGTTGCGAAAAAGTGGCTCGTAAAATAATGATTTTGACTAATCTCAGACATTGTTTCTAATAGAAAAAATATTACATGTACTGTAAAGAAAGAGAAAACGAAACTGCGCTCCGTCTGTTTGTAAGATTAATGCCAGCAACTAGTTTTGCACCAATACTAGAAAGAATAATGACAGTAGACTTCAGATTCCTATTCTCCTGAAGAATGAAAACCGAATATTTCCTTATAAGGAAACGGCTAATCTCCTCATTACCATTTGAAAATGGATTATACACCTGAAGAAGTCTCAAAATGTGTCGGTCGTAAATTGGTTAACAAAAATAATAACAACACGAATAAAACTAACTTGTGGAATTCAAAATACTACTACTACGAAATAATCAAAAAAGGATGAAATGAGTGATCTATATTCTAATTGAAATAATTATGTATTTCCCACCGATATCAGAGATTGATGTTCAAGATCAAATAAAAGCCAGGAGTTCAAATGATGATTTTCTAAGCTTACAAATACTTACCACTTTAAAGATTGGCGTAACACATTCTTTCTGAAAGAAATATCAAATAGAAGTGGAAGTGGAATGTTTTAAAACATGCTAAGTCGTTGCTGCATAATATTGTAAGATCCCGTTCAAATCTCGTTCGATGCTATGTCTTTATTCCGATTGTTGAAGTATATATTTGCCAAAATGATTGCAACAAAATCTGAAATCCTTACCAAATGCGTTGGATACGAAGATACTTAATTAGAGGAAAACTCTCTTGACTCGAACATTGTTAGCACCACTGGAAACAAGAGTCTCTGAAATAAGAAGAGGAAACACTGAATTTCTGTATTCATGCAACTTCCGGTAATCATTTGTGTGGTGTGCAAACTCATGATAAATAAATGATAACTAACAATAAGTATTGCTGATTTGGAAATCAAAACAAACATTTTACTTGCCTACGTCAACGATTCCATCGAGAAATAAATTTTAGTTACAACATTGGAGTTGTAAATATAGATATTGATTAAAGGATCGAGATAGAGAGAGAGAGATACAGAAAGAGAGAGAGAAGTAATGCGCAGATAGATAGATAGATAGATAGATAGATAGATAGATAGATAGATAGAAGCCGAACAATAGATGACTAAGAAAATGATAAATTATATTTTGATATCATGATTTTTAACAAACTTGTGCGCGCTTGAGTGTATGCGTATGTGTGCGTGTGTGTTAGAGAGAGATGGAGAGAGGAGGAGAGATATTTTCTTTGAAGTGATAATCTTTTCGGTGTGCAAACTCGCTGCTTGCTTCGAATTTCAACCGTTGTCGTCGTCGGCCCTTGGGATCGTCGATTACCGCGCTTACCACCACCCGATCTCAATCCCATCTCCAAACCATCCCTCGTACCTTACACCTCTTTTTGGCCCCTGAATGAGACGCTTACAAAAACAAGTGATGATATTAGTCCCAGTAGGTGGTTCGTGCTGAGTCGCAGTCCCGGCCCCTTGCGACAACACACACGAGGGGTTAGCAGCTGGAGTCGGGGACTCTATTCTATAATAGAAAAATATAAAGAGAGAGGAAAAGAGAGAGAAAGAGAGAGTAAGGGAGGAAAAGAGAAAGGGAGGAGAAATTGAAAGAACTCTCAATTGGGCTTAATGAAATACGTCGATTTCAAAGAAAATTTCATGGTACGTTTCGTTCACATAACTTGTATTGCCTTCTTTATATTTCCTTCTCTTGTCGAGTTTTCTCTCTTGGTCTCGAGTTCTTTCTCTCTCTCTCTCTCTCTCTCTCTCTCTCTCTCTCTCTCTCTCTCTCTCTCTCTTCCTATCACCCTATGTTTTTATCTCTTTCTTTTTCTCTCTCACTCTTTATCGTTCTTTCTTTCTTTCTCACAATTTCTTGTTCTGTCATCCCAGTCTTTTTTTTAAGCTGCCTACCGTAGAGCGCCGATTAACAAGCTTATCTTGCAGTTAATTGCTTGTTCAATCGTATTATTTACAAATACAATTTTCGCTACGAAAAGGAAGACTAGATATTTACTAAGATTAGCTTACTATGGCACAAGGATAGTGAAATATGAGCAGGAAGACTCTGTAACACCAATCATCTATTGTTCGGTGTCTGTGTACTGTAAAAATCACCTTTGGCAGTGAAAAATAAGTAACTTTCTAATTTAAAAACCAGGCCAAAGTTGAATGCAATGCTCCTACCGTAGAATAATTATTTTATTTAACAAATTCTTTATTTTCTCTTTCTGTCCGTTCGTTTTTTTTTTGTTTGTTTTTCTTTTTTTTTATGAGACTTTTTTTTTTTCATTTCCTAATTTTTCCTCTTTTTCATCTCTTCTGAATTTTTCTTCAATCTCTTTTTCGTCTCTTTTTTTCCTTTCTCTGTCTTCCTTCATTTTCTTTTCTTTTTTTCTTTTTTTTTTTACTCACTCATTTCCATTCTCCCCACTCTCTCCCTTTATATATTTTCTCTCTCTACCACTCACTTTCTATTATTCTTTCCTTCTTTCACCCAACAGTTATTTTTCTTATTTTCAGTGTTTTTTAACTTTCTTTTTTCTTGCGAGTCTTCATTTTTATATTTTTTTTCTTCTTTTCTCCCGCCTTTTTTTAATCCCAGTTTTATTTTTTATTTTTTGTTTTGTTTTTTTTTTTGTTTTTGTTTTTTATCTAATCATTTATTTTACATCCTAATTTTCTCAATATTTTTCATTTTCTTTGGTTTCTGGGATTTTGACTTTTACGTCTCACAGAACAATTCGTTAGTGATCACCTCATGCGTCATTGATTTTGCCTTGTGCCAGATCAACCCAAGTAGATAACGACTTGGGTTTTCTGTCGTAAAATTTTGTTTGACTAAAAACAAAGCATTTATTATTTTAGTAGTTAACTCCACGAAATCGCTAAAAAAAACCAGCATAGCATGATGAAAAAGACGCCAAACTTGACGAAAACAAAATTTTATCGTCTAAATGCTTATGTTATTATTAAGAGGAAAGACCAAAGTTTTTTTAATAATTTTTTTAAATTTTTCTTTCTTTTTAGAACATTCTAAATTTTTATTAAAAAAAAAAACTTGTTTTTCTTTGTATCACTGGAACTAGTAAAATAACATAGACAATTTTTAGGACGTTTTTTTTGCATGAAACACATTAATTTGGAAAATCTTGCAAAAATAAAAATAATTGTCGGATGTTAATGAAACTTACAGAAACTATTCACAGATGATCGAAATTATTATAAGTTTGTTTTGTTTTTTTTTCTTAAAGTCATGGCAGAAATATTTTTTTTATATTTATTACCCCCCCTCATAACTAATTTTTTGAAAACGCTAGAAATTCGATCGCATCGGATTTAGTGATTACAATACTTAAAGCACAAAGTTTTGAGGAATGCAAATCATGTGTTTTGGAGTTTTTTTTTCATTAGATCTGCACTGAATTGTAACATACAAAACTCAATAAAACAAAGATATTATTTAATTTCAAATACTTTTATTTGCTTTCAGTTGTTTTTATGAATATGGACAATATTTTCTGAAATCAAAATATTTTTTCGATTAATTTTTAATACAATTATTTGTTATTTCTTTAATTATAATAGATTTTTACATTTAAGTTGTTAAAATATTATAAAATTAGTTAAAAAGCCACACCGGGTTTTCCTAAGTGCCCTTATGAGATAGATCTTTTTTAGCGCGTTGTAAATTGTATCATTTTGACTAATCAGAAGACCCGCAGTAATTAGGAAATCTAATTTTGTATTTATAATCGGGCTGTAATTATAAAGTACGGAAGACCAACCAGAATACAATTAAGTTACGTTATTTGAATTAAGCATTGTTCTCCGCTGGTAAGGCTTTTACTTTTGCGAAACAAGTGTGGAGAAGTTAATTTGATTTTTCAATTTCAACTGAGAAGGGAACCTACAAGTATCAGTATCATCTTATGAAATTTATATGATCTTATTTTTATATTAATCTCAGTTATGACATTTTTGCATAAATGAAATATCAAAATTAATAATAAAATGAATGGAAATATAAATAACACAGTAAGTATTTTATGCACACTTCTGATAAAATTTCATAAGAAAGGTACCTATAAATTAATTAGATACCTTTCTTATGAAATATGAAATTTAATCTCACTCTTAACAGTCTTATTTTTTTTCATTTCTTCATAATATATTTTCCATAAAGCATCGTAAGCGTAAAGGTGAAAGCTAAGTACAAAAAAATTAGAGCGCTGAAAGTTTTCCTTAAAAATAACGAGGTAAATAATTTGTTCACTAAATAACTTCACTTTTTGGCTTCCGTAGAACAAATTATGATCCCGTAAATCCGTCAATACGTCATTCAACACCTGTAAAGTGACGCGAAAGGTTATGACCTGCTTTGTTTTATTTTCAAATTACATCTTTTCGGCGCAGAAGCTAAGTCAACCCTTGTTCAAAATATTTTAAATAAACATTACAATTTCTGATTTTCTTAAAATAAGTTTTGAAAAAATGATAATTGATTTTTAAAAGAATTTCAAAGTGAGATTTTCATCTTTTTTATAAAATGGAAAAAAATGGATGCCATAATCGATTATCTGTCAATTTTGCTGACTCAAAAAAAAAGATTTTTAACGAAAATTTCGGACGTTCTCGGAACGATTAAAAAAATGTAAAAAAATACCCCCAAAATACTTTGATCTTTCCTCTTAATAATAACATGAACATTTAGACGATAAAAAATTGTTTTCGTCAAGTTTGGCGTCTTTTTCATCATGCTATGTACTTTTTTTTTAGCAATCTCATGTAGGTACCTATATTTTAGGGAGTTCGATTGATTCTCACTGGGTCCTCTAGTAATGATAGGAAAATGCGACAATTTATGTTTATATATTTGCCCAGGTTTTTGAAAGTGAGTCAACGCCTATTCGTTTATATATATATATATATATGTGTGTGTGTATGTGTGTGTGTGCCTGCACGTGCGTGTGCACGTGCACATGCACATATTTTTGTACCTGAACACGAACATCAATGTCTGGTGCCAATAGGAGAATACAACCATTTCAACTACGACGTAGTGAAGCTTTCTTTTTAAAAGTTTTCGGAAACGAAAATCATGCCTTCATTTATTCGTGCTAATTATGAGGAAGGTTTTTTTGATTTTCTATAAAATCTGAATAAAACTGAAACAAAACATTTAAAAACCTCAGAATTCCTAAGGAAAATTCAAAGTCTTCACACGCACACAGACACGAAATATATATCAAATGATGCCGACTTATCACGAAAGACATTTTTTTATAAAGTAGATAACATACTTCTGAATTTTCCAGTTTTTAAACAGATATATTTAATATAACCTAAATAACATAAAAAACATTGATATATTTTCCTAAGTTATTCAGACCGACACATCAACAGCCCAAGGGCCACTCAAGGCAGAGCGTAAGAAAATGGAAGATAACAGGAAAGATAGACTTTAAGAGGTCAGGATTTAATTCGCTAATAAAATTTCAGACTTCAGGGGGAGAAGGAACCGGAAACCCAATCCTACACAGGAAACAGGGTATGTCCAGCTACTTCTGTTGAAAAGACCACGGAGAATTCTGAACCGGACGATACACAATATACACAATTTACACGATCTCTCTCTCTCTCTCTCTCTCTCTCTCTCTCTCTCATAAATATATATATTCAAGAATATTGTTATTTCATTCTTTAATTAGATATATTTGAGGGGATATATGATTATACATTTATTTTTATCTGAAATCACCTTTGTAGATTATGATTTAAAATCACTTAATTATTTATTAAACAATGAATATGTACCAAACTTTTTCGATGTTACTGTTATACACAGTCATACAACACGAACACGCACACATACACTTATATATATATATATATATATATATATATATATATATATGTGTATATGTGTGTGTGTGTGTGTGTGTGTGTGTGTGTAATTTCAGTATTGAATTATATATACAGCCCATCTGAACTTATGTAATTCACATAAACATATATAATTACATCTGTGTTTCTTATGAAGTATATATTTTTCAACTGTTTCTTTTTTTGGCTTTTTTGTTACTTTTTCTTTTTTTTCTAAGTGTATATTTGAATAGCTTCTTGATATTTCTATTTTTGTAACACAACCGATCGTTTAGGCATTAATATTGAATATTTATATCCAAGTTTAAAACGACTAATGCTTGGTTTTATATCTGCTCAGTGTACCTTTCTGATCGGATCTTAAAATCTGTCAAAACAGAAAATGGGAATTAAAATAAGTACAAAATATTGTACCTGTTCATTGTACCTGTTCATTGTCACACACTAAAAATGTATAATTTTGTCTTCCCTCATAAAATATTGATATTGAGATATATTACGAAAATATTGTCAAAATTTATTAGTTTTCTCAAAATAAAATTCATATTAAATAATCAATTCTGGTTGGATAGATAGATAGATAGATAGATAGATAGATAGATAGATAGATAGATAGATAGATAGATAGATAGATAGAATATGTAACTTTCAGCTAATAATAACTGTCTTCTTAGAAGTATTTACAATAATTTATATAGGGGTGGAGATTTTACGCATCTTGAGAATTGTTGATCATATCGCAAAAGAATATATACAATAGAATAGTTAGATATTTATTTTTAATTTGTGATATAAAACGATTGCCATGGATCGTAAGAAAAACATGACCTCAGATAGAAATAATATATTGTCAAGTTATTTGGTGATGAGAACACAACACCGGAAACAGCGAAAGGTTGAACGGAGATCTCGGAACAATGAAAAACGAAAACAGTAAAAAAAAAAAAAATGAAAATGCCTTTATCAATGTCACTAAAAGAGATTTTTTTGATAAAAAAAGAAAATAGTAATAAGAAAATATTTAAAGTATCTGTTGCTGTGAATTTCAACAAAAATAAAATATGCCGTAACATTGGCTAAAGATATGAAAGCCACCCCAAAACTACGTATAAGCTGGGCAAATAAATACATTCAAATCTGATAAATCTGACTAGAGCTGGTGACTGTGGTTGGCTGCCTCACCGAAATAGTCAACCAACAAAACTTAGAAAACAACTGATAGACGACTCATGTAATTAAATTGATGATGGTATTAAGATAAATGCAGTAAACAGATTTTAACTTCTAGAAGAAGACATTTTTCTTTTTTTTTTTTTTTTTGTTTTTTTGTTTTTGTTTGTTTGTTGTTGTTTTTTTTGGTTTTTTTGGTTTTGCTTTTTTTGAATGGTGCAGGTCACAAGCAAAAAAATTTAAATTGAAGATAATATTGATGCAAGACTACTTATACACATTCTACAAATTTGACTATTGCCCACCTTGCCAAATAATAAATAAATTGAATAATTCAATTAATCTGATGTATTTGACATTAGATTAATTGAATTATTCCTTGCTTCACTAGATATAAACTTGAAGTCCATCAGTGTATATGAGAATGGAAAATAATGTTCAAGCAAAGAACATTTCTTAGAAGCAATCAAAATTATTACAAACAATGTTAAAGTCGAAATAATAGAATAAAGAATGTCAAGGAACCTACATTGCCATGAAAAATTATATGATAATAAATGACTCAGATATACAGCATATTAGCCTAATCATAAATTGGTTTTATGGTCGATAACATTTGGTTGTATTTATAAATACAAATCTTTATTGTTCGTACGTTTCCAAAATGAACTCGACATAACCTCCAAAATAAATTATGATCAATATTTTAACAAGGATAGTTATAGGAAGTTAAAACTCAGTGGTGCTTAATTTTTTATTTTGTTGTCGACGATTTTGTTTTTTAAAAGCGTTAAATTAATATCTACTAGTCTAGAGGTCGAAATTTTTACTAAAGAATATGTGCTCCTCGGCTGGAATTGTCTAGCAATAAGAAATAAAGTGTCGGTATCAAACCTAAAATCTATCATGGGTTCAACGCAATTAAGTCTATTTACAAAGTGTGGTAAAATTATGTCAAGTGAATACATCCCCTACATGTCTAAAGAAGAATTTTGAGGTAAAATATTTATGAAAGGGCCACTTTGTAAAAACTCTAAAAAGAGACACGCCGCTAAGCTGGAACCCGATGGTAAAAACAAATTTTTGTTTATAAAAGTTTGTTGTCATTGATGAAAAAACATTGCTTAGTAAGTAATTGAGGCATTTTTATGATCTTATGTGTGAGAAGAGGTAATTTTATTTTGGATTTCGTTAAATGCATTTTGAGTAAATTTAATAATTTCTTAGAAGAACATCTGTATACAAAGATTTTATATCAAAACTGCCCATACATTTGTTTTTTATATTTATGTCTTTTAATCTATTAATAAGAATTTTTATGCGTGATAAACTAATTGTACCGAGTATTTGGTGTAACATTTTGTCTAGTTTGGCATGCTACCTATTTGAAAACCAAGATCTTTGAAATGGAAAATAACTTCTTCAGATAAAATGTTCGAAGAAGAAATATTGGAAAACATGATACATGGCAAAGAAAGCCTTAAAATACGAGACTATCTAAAAAGGAACATGGCATTCATTGTTTCGATTTTAAATCAATATTTATCTTCGCATTTGAGTCCTAAATCATTTGCTTTTCTAGTGACCATAACAGGCATTTTTTCTTTTACCTAATTTTGTTTAATGCTGTGCCTTTGTTGGTCTATACCTGATGTATAGACGAACAAACCAAGGAGCGGCAATGATCAAAGAAGAAACAGAGGTGTGAAAGAATCACTTGTTGGAAGAACTGATAATCACCCGAGGAAGGCAGAGACCGACTTTATTCACCTGAGTTGACAAAACAATCATGTCAAAGGTTAACACACAAAAAACGGTCAACGGTACCAAACAGATCCTTACACGTTGATGTAAAAACTTTATTCAATCAGACATCTAATCAAAAACACGTATATTTCATAATGACTGAACTACTTTGGCACATACATATATACGCTCAATGGATACCAGCAATTAAACGAGGTTTAACAAGATATTCACGAAGTCACTGCTGCCATGAGTTTGATCTTCACTGTTGCTGCCTTGTGTCAGATAAACCTAAGCTTTTTAAACATCGACATATACTGGTTTGATTATAATTCTATATTGATGAAGAATTTTCTCTCTTATTACATATAAATAAACTAAGATAGATAGATAGATAAATAGAAAATGTTACTAAAAACATCCCGGTTACTTATTGTAATAAAAATCCCATATTAATTTACTTACACTAGAAATTTGCTACACTGAAATTCTTATTAATTTGTCGACTATTTTTCATCTTAATTTCACTTGATTTTTATCGCAACTCTCAGATCGTTATTCTACGACTATAAGCAATATAGACTATAAAATGGCAATTTGAAAGTTACGATAAGAAGCAGCTGAACTATTCGAAAACTCAATAATAGACATTGCATTTTCAAAAAATAAATAAGTAAATAATTGTTCTAAATTTTAAAAAATACACTTTTATTTAAGTTTTTAATAAAATTAATGAACCATCATTTGTAAAATTTATTTGTGTATATCAAAGTGTCCTGGGATTGAGGACAATAACCGAATATTAGATAGGATTCTTGTTCTGAGTGCATTTTTATTTCTGGATATTTCATGATTTTGACTTCTATTAAAATATAATGTCTTGAAGAACTTACAATATAAAAGTTTTTCGAAGCATCATCAGACATGGATATAAGTAAATAAATCAATAAGATGAAAAAAAGTATTTATTTTAGATAAAAATATTGATTTATCAGAATACCCCACTTTTTGTCAATGCACTTCACTAGTGAATATTACTCACATTGATTGAATATTATTCAGTGAAAGTTTTAAATCAAAACGTGTCAGACTACAAACATATTGATCGATCCTTGTATATTCTGGAAAGGTTCTGTTTGTGCATGCATACACGCCACTTTTTCATTTCTGAAGAAACAAAAAAAACTAAAAACTATAAATAAGATGACGGAAATTACTGTTGAGCTAAATGTTGTAAGACTGAAAAGAAAACAACAGGGATTTGATAGCACATGATCAGCGAATTCTGATGTAAATAAAATTATTTCGCTATTGATAGAAATAATATGAATTTCTTTTAGACGGATGCATATTTGACAATAGCTACTGAGTCACGTGATACCGATAATGGTTTTTACAACACTGCAGGCTTAATAACTACAATGCAAAAAAAGCGCACAAAATGGATAAAGAAAACGAAGGAAATCAAGTAAAGGACAAAAAAAAATGCCCTAAGATTCTGTTTTATATGAATTTGAACGTTATTGGCAGTACAAGGGAGATCATGTCATAAAAATAAAGAATGTATGAACAAACTGTTAGAGTGTATAATAAATACTGAACCCTGTGCGTAAATGCAGAACATACACGCACGTTCGCATACATAAGCACACATGGTCAAATATATGCATATACATTTATATGCATGCAAAACTGCAGAAGTCCTCATACATAAACCATCATATAATATACGCGTGTGCGTGTGAACTATTTAGCATACGAGCATAGAGGAAAATACATGTATCGGTATTATTGTTACCCTTATCAAAACCACAATGACTCAATTTTGAGTCTCTAATGGCGCTTGATGCACACATTCCGCGTATTGTGAATTAAAGTTACTCACATTTGAATCTAATATATGTACATCTATATTGACGAAGATTGCTTCTGTTGTATTGTGTGCGTCGTGAAAATTCTGTAAGCACTTAAGGGCACGTTTTGAACCTTGACACAAGGAAATGGATCAGAATAAAATGACGTTTGTATATGAATCGCTTCGCATCTTCTGCTTTATTTGTCTGTGTTGGGGATTTCATAATTGTTTTTTATTATTATTATTATTATTATTATTATTATTATTATTATTATTATTGCGCGAGAGAGAAAAATAGAAATAAAATTATTTTATGAATCCCGGATAAAGCGTAAATTATGGAAATGATTCATAGATGCGTGGCTGCATGCGCGCGCGATATAATGTGTGTGTGTGTGTGTGTGTGTGTGTGTGTGTGTGTGTGTGTGTGTGTGTGTGTGTGTGTGTGTGTGAATATAAGAAAAAGAATGGAAAAAAAGAATAATGCGCATATCAATGCATAATTATCTATGTCCTGAGAATGAAAGTCTTCCAATAAAGGAAATAAACAACCAAGGACACCACACACACACACACACACACACACATGATGGTATGTTGAAAAGTTCTCTGCTTAGCATGAACAGACTTTTAAAAATTATCTGATGTTGATCATTGATCAAATTTTGGGAAGTTGGTTGGGTTACTAACATTTCAACGCTCATCACGCGTCTCTCTGCGTGTGCATGTTTACACACGCACATCAATAAGTAAATAAATATTTAATCATAATCTCCTGGTCAATGCACTTTCAGTTCAAAATTCAACAAATAATTATACTAAATTATGACCTTATTACTTCATACACTTGTAAACACACACACACACACAGACATATATATATATATGTATGTGAGTGTGTGTGTTTGTGTGTGTGTGTTATTTTTACTATAAACGTTATTTTAGTGTAGGTACCTCCAATAATTCGTATACCTAAGTTATACCTAAGGTTTAAATGTATTTTTCATAAAGAAAAAATCATTTTCGAAGCTTTCCCCCAGCTTCAATTGAAAACTAAAGGATTAAATTTTCTCATTCCAGAAAAAAATAGACCGTGGAGTATTTCAAATAAAAATTTGAATGATTTTTAATTGATTCTTCCGAAAAAGCCAATCGAAACAGTTATCTTTAACTTTTTTAGAGAAATTTATATGAAACTTTTTTTTTCCTTTTTGAAAATACTACTAAATTAAGATATACAATTCTGAAACGTTACTTTCGTAAAATTAGCAAATTTAAAGTTAAATTAATCTGTTCTGAAGCAAATATCACTTACTTATAGCATCAAATTTTCTTGACAAACATGTCTTGGCCTCGGTGTATTGTTATTTTCCCCTTTCCATCGATAATTTGATGACTGAATGTGTTGACAGGTTTAGTACGGTGCACCAAAATTGGCATAACGATTTTTTTGTTTCTTATAATAATTTAAAATACTATACCTCTATAATAGTATTTTATTATTTAATAGATAAGATAATAAATAATTTTATTTATTATTAATATATTTTATCAATATTATAATTAATTTAAATTTAATTATTATTAATATTATAATTAATTTAATATATTAATATTACAATTAATTTTATTTTATTTATTATTAATATATTTTATCAATATTATAATTAATTTAAATTTATTTATTATTAATATTATAATTAATTTAATATATTAATATTACAATTAATTTTATTTTATTTATTATTAATATATTTTATTAATATTATAATTAATTTAAATTTATTTATTATTAATATTATAATTAATTTAATATATTAATATTACAATTAATTTAATTTTATTTATTATTAATATATTTTATCAATATTATAATTAATTTAAATTTATTTATTATTAATATTATAATTAATTTAATATATTAATATTACAATTAATTTAATTTTATTTATTATTAATATATTTTATCAATATTATAATTAATTTAAATTTATTTATTATTAATATTATAATTAATTTAATATATTAATATTACAATTAATTTTATTTTATTTATTATTAATATATTTTATCAATATTATAATTAATTTAAATTTATTTATTATTAATATTATAATTAATTTAATATATTAATATTACCATTAATTTTATTTTATTTATTATTAATATATTTTATCAATATTATAATTAATTTAAATTTATTTATTATTAATATTATAATTAATTTAATATATTAATATTACAATTAATTTAATTTTATTTATTATTAATATATTTTATCAATATTATAATTAATTTAAATTTATTTATTATTAATATTATAATTAATTTAATATATTAATATTACAATTAATTTTATTTTATTTATTATTAATATATTTTATCAATATTATAATTAATTTAAATTTATTTATTATTAATATTATAATTAATTTAATATATTAATATTACAATTAATTTTATTTTATTTATTATTAATATATTTTATCAATATTATAATTAATTTAAATTTATTTATTATTAATATTATAATTAATTTAATATATTAATATTACAATTAATTTAATTTTATTTATTATTAATATATTTTATCAATATTAAGTTATTACATTTTTAATTTAATAACTGAGGTAATAACTAATAAAATTATTATTATATTAATAATTAAAATATCTCACTCTGTTATTAATTGTTTAAATTGATAAATGAGATAATTTTATTATCCCAATTAATTTTTAATTTAATAACTGATAGTGAGATAAGTCAAAGACCTTTATATGTCAAGGGGCTTTCACTAAAGAGGAGACAAGCCTTGAAACACGTGACCTTTCAACCATAATGTCACTTACGAGATATCAAACTAAAAAAAAAATATAACATTTTGACGCATAAAAAATATCTTTAATTATGGTAAAAAGTTTTGGTAGCATGATTTGTATTAAGCTTTTAATTTTCGCTTAATAAATAGTTTTCACTTAAAAACTTAATAATCTACCTCGTTTTCTCTTTGGAAGAATTTTAAAATATTTTTTAAAATTAAAGAGAAATGAAAAATAATAAAAGAAAAATGCAAACAATTCTTGTAAAAATTCTTTATTCAACGTAAAATATTGTCCTTAATGAATATTATTTATAAAAGCAAATAAAAGCCAATCTAATTCGATAATTAGATAGTTTTATTGCAGTTTTTATTTTACGATTTGGATCAGATTTTTAAAAAGTTGGCAGTAGTTGTGAAAAAAAAATTGATGATGTAATTTCTCCAAAGAGTCCTGCTTATAAGTAATATAAAACAATTTGCGAACTGTTTGAAATTCTATAAAGTTTCATAAAGTTGGGTGGGGGAGTAACAGATGTAAAAAAAATATATATATTTCTACCAAGATTTTCCAAAAATAAAAATTTCTAAAATAAATTCATTCATTTTTTAATAAGTCTTGAAGGTTTCATTAAAATCAGACAATTATTTGATTTTTGCAAGAATTTCTAAATTAACGGGTTTTCCCCCGGAAACTGCTACACGAAAATTGCCATTACCACAGGTAGTATAAAGTTAACAAAAAAAAAAACGATATTTTTTACTCAAATTTAGAACGTGTTAGAAAGAAGGAAATTTTTTTTTTTTAAATAATTAAAAATACTTTGTTCTTTCCTCTTAATAATATCATAAACATTTTAACGATAAAAGTTTGCGGTTTTTCATCATTATGCTATACTGATTTTTAGCAAATTATTGGAGGTACCTATTTTAGTGGATGTACGAGTTTGAGTGGACAGCCCCGATCATTTACAAACAGTGAAATTATCATCAGCCCACAGCGTCAAAATGCAACACCTGTGGGGGAAATGGGACATGCGTTCTGTTTTTTAGTTTTTTTTGGGGGGGGGGTCTAAGATATCGCCTGAGCTAGTCTTGCCCTTAACGTTTCGACCATAGCAAGGCAAGGCACATAAGTAATTTAAGCAATTAATGGATTTTCTAATCAGTCAATATTTAATTATTATTATTTAATATATTACTAAAATAACGTTTATAATAATAATAATAAACTATCAAAATAAAAGGGTCTTGAAGTGAAAATCAATAATTCCAGTTGTAGTTGGAGCCCTCAGATTGATTGGAAAAGGTTTCAATAGAATCATTGAAGGGATTCCTGGTAGCCCATGTCTTAAAGAAATACAAAAACATTGTACTCACAAGTACAGCTCACACTTTTATGTAAAATATGTGTTATTTTAGGTTTTTGGCGGTTTTTATTTTTTCGTTTTTTTTTACAAAAATGATCAGTGGAAAATATCATGAATCTGTTTCTGACCTTAGTTATCTGGTTGGGACCCAGAATGAAATGTGTATACAACAGAAATCCAAGGAAGAAGAAATAATAATAATAATAATAATAATAATAATAATAATAATAATGTAAACTTTTTTTTTTTTTTTTTTTTTTTAACCAGCGTCATTCTCTTTGATTTCCAATCGTGTCTCTGTCTATTGTTGCTTGGCAACCCATTTAGGAGAAGGAAAACTCCGAACAACAACCCGCAACTCAAGGTGTTAATCGTGCCGAAGAGTGAATGGCTACTGCGTTATGAGGTCGCGAACGATCCCCTACAGGCTTCGGAACCCTGTCTGTAAAAGACCGTTACTCAACGTGCCGGGCAACTTTGGGTGGACTTTTGGACCCGTGCGTCACTCGTGGGATTAATATGAAAATTAAAAATAGAAACAAAACGTCCAGTATGGCTCTTCCAGTGGATAAACAGGGGCCCGTCCTTCAGGAGGAACCTACCTGAGGTCGAAAAATCTGCCATAGGAACAAACTCCTACACAAAGAATGAATCTTCAGGTCCCCACAACCAGGATAATCCTAATGATGGTCCTGTAAATTCTCCAGCTAGATCCATAACCGTAAATTTAAGGAAAGAAAAAATAAAATGGTCTCGTGAGGAGTACAAAGTTGTTATGACTGCATTCCATGAAGCGTTACTCAAACCTCAGAAAAACATCACTCGCCAAACATATGACATTTGGCGAGAGAAGGTTGGGCAAACAATTAGAAAGTACATAGACAAAAATAAACTAGCCAATGTAAGAAGGGACATCATGCGAAATAACCGATTGACAGAGGCTGAAATTAATGAAATAAAAAGAATTGCAACAAGAATAGATGAACCAACAAAACATGAAAAGGAACCGGAATCAGGAAAAAAAAAGTAGTAACATCACACAAGCCTCAGGTCATAATGAAAAAACCGAAATACACACAAATCACTGTGAAGATAATGCTGAAAATTTAGAAATGTTGGAAAGGTATGATCTTAGTCAGTCACAAGACGGTAATAAAACGAGTTCAAAATTCATCGAACAGAATTATTTCAGAAAACAAGATTAATATACAAGAAGCCAAGGATGAAATCATGAGCCATATAAGTCAGATACAGAATATTGCAATGGAGGAACGAGAACAACTCCCAAAATTACAACCAACAAAGCATAACCTCAAAACTATTAAGCTCTATAATGCAGCACTCAAATTGATTCTGGATGAAGAAGACACTCATATAAATCTCAATGAAGCAATATATGCATCAGCAATAGCAGCAACAAATAAACTGAACATCAAAGTAAAAAAAAGGCAGTCTCACAGACATGAAGATCCACCTTGGAAAAGAAAAATAGAAAAAGAAATTGAACACCTTAGAAGTGAATTATCAGTACTCGATGAACTAGCAAGAGGAGTAAATGTAAGAACTAGAAAAGGCAGAAGAGTCGAAAAAGAAAATACGATATCAGGAATGAAAATGAAGTCCTATCAACTAAAGAAAAAATAAAGCAAACAATACAACTGAAGGCTCAAAGAATAAGACGCTACGAGAAAAGATCAAGATTCTATAGACAGAACAAGATCTTTCAAACCGATGCAAAGAAATTTTACAGGGAAATAGGTAAACAAAAGAATTGAAGTGACAGTCCCCCTAAAATGGAAGAAGTTATACAGTTCTGGGGAAAATATGGGCTTGCCCTAAAGAACACAACGAAGAGGCAGATTGGATTGCGCAAGAGTTAGAACGAATGAAAATAAACCAGAACAGACATGGGCGGGAATCACAGAAGAAGATGTTAAATGTGCACTGAAAAAAAAGCACACAACTGGAAATCTCCAGGAATAGATAAAATTCTAACTTCTGGCTATATTATTTAAATACAGCACACAAAAAACTCGCCAAAAGAACTTCAAGAAATGGTTACCGATCCAACTAAAATTCTGCATGGATGACCAAAGGAGTTACCTTTCTTCTACCCAAAAATAGTGACACAAATATTCCGAAAAACTATAGACCAATTACATGTCTTCCAACAACATACAAACTGTTAACATCTATTTTAACAAAACAGACATATTTCTTCTTGGAAAGAAATGACATACTACCACTTGAACAAAAAGGGTGCAAACGAGGCTGCTACGGATGTAAAGACCAATTACTTATTAATAGGATGATCCTGGAAAACTGCTTCCGTGGAAAAAAAAATCTTAGTATTGCCTGGATAGATTATCGTAAAGCATTCGATAGTGTACCACATTCCTGGATCTTAAAGTCTTTAAGTATGTACAAGGTATCACCCGTTATCATCAATTTCATCAAACAATGTATGTCGATATGGAAAACTACACTTTACCTCAATCATAAAAATGGAACCTATAAGTCTGGCGAAATAAACATCAATAGAGGAATATTTCAAGGTGACTCTTTGTCTCCTTTATTATTTTGCATATCACTTATAGCATTAACCAGCCAACTTAACAAGACAGAATGCGGTTGAAAAATAGCTCAAAAGAAAATAAACCATCTATTTTACATGGATGACTTAAAATTGTATGCTAGGAATGACAATGAGCTGGAAGGTCTTCTGCAAACTGTAAAATGCTTCAGTGAAGACATTGGAATGAAATTCAATTTGGATAAATGTGCTAAAGCTATTATTTTACGAGGATCGCTACAACAAACTTCCTCTATTAGTTTAGACCCTGCTGTAACAATAAAAGATTTAGAACAAGGAGAATCTTATAAGTACCTAGGTGTAAATGAGAGTGAAGGAATTCACCATAAGAAAATGAAAGAAATAGTGCGTAAAAGATTACTATAGAAGGGTACGACTGGTATTAAAAACTGAATTGAATTCTCAGAACAGAATTATGGCCATTAATTCTTTTGCCATCCCAGTGGTCCAATATAGTTTCAACATCTTGAACTGGACTCTAAATGACATCAGACAAATGGATTCTAAAACAAAAAGCTTCTTTCTAAGTATAAGATGCATCATCCAAAGGCTGATGTAGACCGTCTATACATACCCCGTAAAGAAGGTGGAAGAGGTCTTATTCAGCTAGAATTGTCATACAAGACAACAACTATTGGCTTACTAACTTACATGGAAACAACAAATGACTGGATGATAAAATTAGTGAAACAACATGAAAACAGAAAGAAAAAAATATTCAATAATAAAAGAAGGCAGTAAATACAAACAACATTTACATTTAGTAGATTCTGTAGTAAATCAAAACAGAAGCCAAGAACCAACTATTGCAGCAAAAGATATGAAAAAGAAAGCCAAGGATAAAGCCCTTGAACAGATGAAACAACGCTGGCAAGACAAACCTCTGCATGGCCAATATCCAGAACGTGCAAATAAACCCAATGTTGATAAAGTTAATACTCATCGATGGTTACGAGCATCTGGATTAAAGTCTGAAACTGAAGGCTTTATTCTTGCAGCGCAAGACCAGAGTCTTTTCACTAGGAATTTTCAGGCAAATATCATACATAATAATGTGGATCCAAAATGCAGGTTCTGTGACAAATACCAAGAAACAATAGACCATCTAATCTCAGGATGTTCTATACTTGCCCCAAATGAATATAAAAATCGTCACGATAGAGTGGGGCAATACTTACACTGGACAATGTGCAAACACTTTGGAAAATTTGTAAGCAAACACTGGTATGAACATCGGCCAGCGCCGGTTACAGAAATAGAAGATGTCACCATTCTATGGGATTATACCATCCACACAGACAGAAAAATTGAAGCAAATAGGCCGGACATTATTGTCAAAAACCAGAAAGAAAAAACTTGCCTACTAATTGATATGGCTTGTCCAGCGGATTGTAACATAGCAACCAAGGAATTTGAAAAACTATCAAAATACAAAGACCTGGAAATTGAAATAGAAAAAATGTGGAAATTGAAAACAAGAATAATACCAGTGGTAATAGGTGCACTTGGAATTATAAAAAATGGAACAAAACAACACATTGAAAGAATCCCTGAAACCCCAGCTTAAGAGACATACAGAAAATTGTCTTATTAAGTACAGCACACACACTAAGGAGAACTTTGTCTATGTAACGCTAGCAACTTCATCGGAGATAAAAAAAAAAAAAAAAAAAAAAAAAATTAACATGAAATGTGGCCATAACAACACACCACGACCTGCCTTAGGTCTTTCCGCAGACTTGGTAGGTAGTGTGTCCATAGCAGAAATCGAATGATGATGATAATAATAATAATAATAATAATAATAATAATAATAATAATATACACTCATACACACACAAAACACACACACAATACCGTGTAAAAAACTTCGGTCATTTTAAACTACTGTACATTTCTAGTAGTTGCCAACATATAAGTGGATGTTTCTCATTTTGTTTTCTACAGATAAAAGTTGGACCCTGTCAGAATGAACTATGAACTTTTTCTTTTGGATAGAAATTTCCAATAGGAAACCTCACAAAGACTACCTTCGGCACTAATCATTTCTTTCAGTTTCAATCGCATTATCTTTCTAAAAATAAAATAATAATATATTAATTTTTTTCATCTTTAATAGTAAATAATCTAATATATGCCAATTTTGACATTATTTTAAATATACGCTCATATTGCAGTTGTCACAATACAATCGAAAGCGATCTTTTGGAATGATCGTACAAAAATATCAATAAGAATTTCTTTGACAATTTTATAGTCATAACTTTTGTGTGACGTATGGATACTGTGGCGTTTTCCCCTAACTTTCATGCTCATAGCCAAATATTCTCTTTGGTTCATTAAATAATTATCCAATAATACACTGAAAGGTTCTCGGCCAGACCGATTTCAGTATTTTGGTATTTGGTCATTAAAATGCTTACTTTGAAAAGTGGATCGAGCTGAGAACTTTTCAGCACTTCCTGATAAAACCTATTAATGTAGGTAATCCATTTTTATGTTTGATAAGTGAAATGTGGTTGTTTTTTGTTGTTTAATTTTAATGTCTCCGACCAAACTTTTGAGCTAATCCAAGTCTTTCTTATCAGATCGAGAAATGAAAGTTATCCTGAATGACCACTCTTCTAGATCCTTTTGTACTAATGCAGGTGTCCCCCCCCCCCAGGGCTCTATCCTTGGTCCTACTTTGTTTTTGCTTTTTTTAAATTTTCATTAACAACCTTCCTCATGGCATCAGCTGATGGCAAAACCATTTACCCTTGTCTCGATAGTAAGTCTGATCAGTCAGATAAGGTCAAGACTGATGTCAAAAACGACCTTGAGTCTGTTATTAACTGGAGCAAAGGATGGTTTGTTAATTTTAACGCCTCTAAAACTAAACTGCTCTCCATTAAACATTTGAGAGACTCCTTTCTGCCCTCCATCAGCATGGCTGATGCTATCCTCGAAGAAAGTGACTCATTGCGCTTTCGCGGATTAACACTCTTGGCTGACATGAAGTGGAAAGCCTATGTTGAATCAATTGCTAGGTCAGCTGCTGAGAAAGTTGGTTCACTGTGTCGTTCAAAACAATTTCTCTCTCTAGAATCTATCTTACATGTCTATAAGTCTGCCATACGTCCATGCTATGAATATTGCTAATACATTTTGTCCTGCTATATACCTAGAGATATTTGATAAAATCCAAAAAAAGAATCAAGAATATAATTGGTTCTGATCTGGCGTCTCGGCAACAGTCACTTTCCCACCGCCATAAAAATTGCACTCCTTTACTTATTCTATAATTACTTTCATGGTAATTGTTTGAATGCGCTTTCCTCTATCGTACTTAGACTTTATGAATTTAAGCGCAGTTCCAGACTGGTATCAAGACCTCATCAATTTAAAGTTGAGTTGGCTAAATGTAACCGTTTCTTTTCTCGTACTTCTCGCTTCCGGCTCCATGCTTATCAGCCAACTTTAATCGTCAAAAATCTAAATGGCGTTATGTCATAGCGTCATTTAATGACATTGTCAATCGTTATCTACTGTCCTACTGATTTTTCCTTCTATTTTTCTATTGCTCCTTAATAATGTTTCTGTTTTCTAATTCTTCCACACCCAGTAACCTCCTGTATCTTAGTGGCTTTACTGCTTTCCTTGCAGTGAACTCGATTAAAAAAATGATATTTTTATATTTACTCTCAACACTCTCCTGAATAGAATCCCTATTTTATATTATACAAGATCCCTATAAGTAGCCAAATATTTTGATCCTGTGCCAGCCTAAGCTAAGCTTATCTACCTGAACAAATTTCATTTCAACGCATATTTCTTGATATTTTATATTATTTTATTTTAGTTTGTGACAAGATTCGGGCATGGCTAGGCTGTATAATACAATCTAAACATCTCCAAATTTAATTCATTTACCAAGTTGAGATGGCTTGCTTCATTCGAAATCTAGGGATATTAACTGGATGCAAACACCAAGTACTGGTACGTTTGGAATCATGTTACTCTTTTTACCTTTCTTTTCTTTCTCTTCCTCTGCGTTGTTTTTATTATTATTATTATTATTATTATTATTATTATTATTATTATTATTATTATCTATCTTCTTTCAATTAATTATCTCTCTTTTCTGTTTTTATTTATTTATTTTCTTTATCTGTAATTTTTCTTCTTTAAAACTTTTTGCTCTTTTATTATTCCTCCTTTGTTCCCGTTCCTTCAAATTCCGATCGTGTTTATTTCTTCTCTCATGATTCTTTCTTGCTTACTCCTCTTCTCCCTTTTTGCTCTTTTCTTTCTTCTCTTTCTTTTCTTTCTTCTTTTTCATATTTTTCTTCTTCAATTTATTCTTTTCACTTTTTCTTCTTTCTTTGTTTCTTGTTCTATTTTATCTCCCCCTCTCTCTCTCTCTTTCTCTCTTTCTCTCTCTCTCTCTCTCACACACACACACACACACACAAACATAAATTTGTATTCCGTCACTTTTTGCACACTTTTATTCGTTTCTCTTTCATTTCTTTTGTCTTTTTTCCATTCTTTTTTCTTCCCCCTCACTTCCTCCTTGCCCTTTTTTCTTTTGCCTTTCGTCTCTGCCGTCCATCATGGCTGTCAACGGCAGACGAGTGGTAAGCAAGAATTAAATGGTAACGGTTGCTGTCCGCACAACAAGCGGGAGACACCAGAGGAAGACCCGATAATTGGTTGTGATTAGATAAAAGTAACACGAACTATCAATTCGTTGTTCCTTTACCTTTAGAAAGTAGACAGAAAATTGTAAACAATCTCGTCCCTGTATGGCGGGACCACCTCCAAACATGCCGGAAGTTGGATTACCGCCATTTTATTAAGACAGATAATAAGGCTAGAAGTTTCTTATCGCTTCAACTCAAGCAATTGGTTTAATTCAGAGGACCAAAACAAAAAAAAATATATTTGCTTTATCCCTTCATTTGTAACTTTAGTCAAACTATTTGTCTATGGATTTTTCTTAGTTCTCCTTTTTTAAGGAATTTGACAAAGCAATTTCACTTGATCAGTATTTGGTGTTTTTAAATAACTTATTTGTCTGTATAACTCCAAAAAAGAGGGCACCAAAAATCCCTTGAATGTTTGATATATTCCACCAAAATCTAGGAGCTAAAAAGTATTTACTATGGTTTGGGCACACAGACCGTAGTTTATCTCCCGATAAAACTCGCTCCTTAAATAATGGGCAGAATAAACCATCTTTATGCAACTACCTTACTATATAATACGCCACTTGTAATTGTATATATTTTATCGCTAATATCTGTAACTTTAATATTGTCAGTACAAGGGAGATGACTAGATTTATCTCCCTTACACGGGTGACTATATGATAATTATAACCTATTCGAAGACGTTTTCGAAGCCAGGACATATAAAAAACGACTCCGTGAAAGAGCAGGGTACAACAATGATAATTAGAAAAATATACTTAAAGACTCAGGTATGAAAACGTAATAATTGTAAGGTCTTAACAAAATATGTAGTCATTTTTTATTGTATGTCTAAACAAATAATATGAAGAAAAATTATAACTATATATTCTTTGATGTGGTGTAATGGTTAGCAAGCTTCTTTCGCTAGATTAATTTACGGCCGTGCAGTGAATTCGATCCTTACAGGTTGCTCCATACTTTCGGTCTTGTGTCACATCTAAGCTATGTATTGAAAAAGTTTTATATCTGATATCGCTAATATGGTGATTTTCCAAGCATAGCTGAGATGTGGAACAAGGTCGAAAGTATGGGGCACTCAGTGAAGCTCAAACTCACTATCCAGTCGTAATTGATCTAGCGATAAAATCGAAGTGACCTTGATGTCTCTAATACGTAGTGTTTATAATTAGTCATTATGATATGTTCCTTACATGAACAGTTGCTCCTATTCAGAATATAGTTTTAAAAAATCAAAAATCCTGATGTGGATGATGCATATGATATATGGTGGGCATATAAATATATATGAAGAAAAACAAAGGTATTCAATGTAAAAATGTAGCACATGATCAACTTAGAAAAATAACAAAGATTATTCATTAAAACCGCCAACAACTTCGAGGACTGACTCGATGCTGCTACATAGCCGGGTAAGATGGTTTTCGTTTCGAATTGACTGTCACAACTGATGGTGGATTTCAATGAGTCTATGGTATTGTGGGACCACTCTCCAACATGCTGCAGAGTCAAAAGAATTCACATCAGGAGAGTTAGAAGTCTACATGTAGATGCTGGGAGCGAGACATGATTGTGAACATTCTTCGCCAGCCACACTTGTATCACGTGAGCCACGGAGAAAGAATATTGTTACTGGAATACGTCACTCCCTCGACCCAGGGATTAAACACCTAGTACTTCGATTTATGTGGAATAAACTCTGATGCCTTGAAGGAAGTGGGGTGATATGACACAACACACAGATCTATCATAAACGACGTATATTGGTGAGCATCACCATCAATATCTCCGTACATGTCCTCACAGTGCCACCTGTATTTCCTTGTGTTCATCTGAGCGCTTTCAAGAAGTTCATTATCTTCGAGTTTCTGCGGTTGGTAGATAATGCTACGAGTACGGTGTGACTTTTCATTTCTATGTAACTTTCGAAGCTGCATTGTCAATGATCTTGAAACGTCTGAAAGAAGAAAGATAACGTCAAACTTTAGCATTTGCCTTGTTTCATTTATGGCCAGCTAATGATACGTTCTCAAATACACGTCAAACTGTGTGAATGTGGACGTGTGGAAAAAGAATGGTTAATCTATTAATATATTGAAACAGTGCTATATGTGAACATAATGTTAGATAGATAGATAGATAGATAGATAGATAGATAGATAGATAGATAGATGCAGCGCACATGGGGACAGACTTCCATGAAATAAAAGAAGCGCGCACAAGAAAACGCACTGGTAGGCATTAACTTTTTTCTTCTTTTTTTTTTTTTTTTTTGGCGCACCAACTTCTTGATAATTATCCTTCCGCTGTCGACTTTAATCAAGCGTCGAGCGTAGCCTTCAAGATGACAGCTGCCTTGATCCTTAGCTCTTCGAAGCTGTCGCCATGTTGAAATTTTCAATGGTGTCCTTTGAGGACAACTGGCCCTGAGACAACACGTAGATCCGACAGAAAGGGTGGAATATTTCCCACGACCCCTTGAGTAATTACGCTTCTTTTTCAATTCCTTTTCTTTCTTTCTTTTAATCGTCGCTTCAGTTTTATAGTTATTGTTGTGCTATTGTTCATTTTATTTTATTTTTCTTTCTTTTTTGAATTCGGTCTTTTTGGGATAACGCCATTTTTCTACTGGTTGTGATAGAGTTTTATAGCTTTATCGTTTCAGGTTTGTTGGGCGTCTCGGTGTATGGTGTAATTATTAGTAAACTAGACACGCAGATCATTACAATTGAATAGTGAATGTCATTATCACTAGGTGCTCAATACTCGTGGCCTGTTCTTAGTAATTCAGGACACCCCAGGGTTTGATCAGGGTTTGTAAAACTGGTCTTTCAGATCATTACAACAAAATAGTAAATTTGGTCATGTGCTAAAGTGAATATAAGATCAACAATTCTGGTGCTAGTTCCAGCTTCCACATATTCCAATATTTAGTCCCTTCATCAGTTTTGGGGGAGCAATTCGAGCTGAGAACTTTTCAGCAAGAAGTCTCATTTTAACGATCGAGGGATAAGAAATAAACGAGTGCTATGTGTTGATCAGAATTGATTACCAAGTAAAAATTATTCATGGAATTACATCCGCATTATTGTTTATTTACTAACCCTGTGTGTGTGTGTGTGTGTGTGTGTGTGTGTGTGTGTGTGTGTGTGTGTGTGTGTGAAGAGAGTGCTGAAAAGTTCCCGGTCAGTTTCCCAGAATATCCGATGTCTCGCCATTAAAACATCGATTTGGAAACATGGACCAGGACCACCAAAATTTTAATCACGCACTTTTTAATTAAATTAGACAGATTTTATAACTTAAACGTTATTTTTAGTCGATACTCATAATTGAGTAGACGCTGCGTTTATTTATTAAGCAGTAGATTTATTTTCGTCTACCGTCCTGAATATTTGAGAGAACTTATTAAAGAAAAATGGAGTGTGCATAATATTTTTCATTGAGATTTATTGAAATAAATAAATGATGCGTCTTCTCAAATATGAGTATCCACTAAAAGTAAGATTTAAGCGATTATATATATATATATATATATTAATAAATAGACATATTTTCTGGTAGCACGACTCGAAGTTTCATATATATATATATATATATATATATATATATATATTTGTGTGTGTGTGTGTGCGTGTGTGTACTAAATGAAACATTCGCACTGGAGATATGTGGGAAGTATGACGAATGACAACTACTACGGTGCATGTCAATTTCAAAAGTATTATAATAATGGGCAAAAATGAAGATTTGATTGACCGCGTTGAAAGTCAAATTGTCATGGGCAAATGACATTTCCAAAACTGTGGTGATAATCTATTAACAGAAGGGGGGGAAAATCATTAATCATAGACATGCCATTCGGCGTCCAAATCGATGTGAGAATCAACAGAGATTTTCCCGCTAAGTACCAACAAATAAATGGGCTACTGTGTTACAAATTTCAGATAGCTTTAATGAAGGTGGAGGCTTAAGTTAGTCAAAGTACCTATACCAACCATATAAAGTAAATGTCAGAGTACCTATACCAACCATTGTCTATAGCTGAAAGCTTCTACAATGGATACACGGTCGTTAGAATTGAACCTTGTATCACTAGAAGAAGGTCATCCCGTTTGATGTCTCTATTTCTCCTACATTCGAAAAACACTGGGATAAGTGTCTGAGGTTCCAAGAGAATAGAACTAAAGCATAATGACCTAGGCTACATTTAGTCCAAGTATATTGATCAAGATAAATAGCTAGATAGGAAGGAAAAACTTAATTATATATAATACTAGCAACATTACCCGGTGTTGCCTGGGTTTATTAAAAAAAAGATCACGAACCTCATCCAATCTGTAAAGTTAAAATAAAGAAGATTTTTCTTTCGTGCCACTTATCAATATGGCGAAAAATTATAATGACATGAAGTGTAAAAACATTTATAACAGGAGAAAGTTGTTTTTTACAGAAGCACAGAAGATACAAAAAATATTTGTAAGCAAATGAAGAGTACATTAATCGCAATCGATCTTCGCAAATTCTTGAGGAGAAACGCTTTGTTGACAGCTTTTGCTCAAACTTCATCGATTAATGAACAACATGCATTGGAAGGAGAAGAAATTCAACAAAGACTTCTAGCAGCCGTGCCAAGGCTGAAAACCACCGTTCACAAAGACTGTATAGAATTGTTTTTGCCCCTCAGTTTCGACAGCTCGAGTAGCAGTAGTTCTGGCAGCGTTTCTTCCTCGTCTAGTTAACCGTTGCTCATTATTTTCTGCTGACCCTGCATTAGCTGTACGAATAGCATTTTGTGTCAATCTAATTTGAGTTTCTTGTTGCGAAGCGTTTCTTCTCCGTGCTTTCATGCGTTTGGCTGTAGTAGTAGCACGTCCAAGTGAAGGATTTCGCTTTCTTGACATTACTGTCAGGCTGTAGTTGGAGGGGTTTGGCTAAGCTTTTTGAATAACAATGAAGTAATCAATTAAGAAGAAGAATATTATACACATTAATGGAAATATAGCCACAATAAATTAAATGCAAGTTTATAAGGGAGACCACGGGAACGTGGTAAACAATTATAAGCAAGCTCGTAAAGCTACCAAAAACGTTCTAGTGATAAAAATAAAAATTAACGTACAGCTAGAAACCTACTCACTATGAACGTTAAAACGTACACGCTAAGTTTAGCATAATTATAAATGAATCGAAATAGGTCTTTACATTATTATAAGTGCATTTTTCAAAATAAAACAGTCAAAATTTTAGTTTCCAAATATATGAGTTAGTAAGCATTATTTAAACGCTGATTAGAAGATGATAAATGCATAATTAAAAATTGGCATTTACACTTAAACTTTTTTAATAATATGATTTTCCCAAATTCAAATTTAAAGTGTCAAAAATTCAAAATATACATGCATGAAGGAAGCCTACCTTTTTACTGGATAACAACTTTGATGAGAATGAGATTTTTTGCATTTATTTCATCACATAGCACTAATGAACACTACACGTGAAGCAAAATCGATAGTACGCACTACATAACTCGATCGACCATTGCACGTGGAGCAAAATCAATTGTACACACTACACATCTCGATCGATCTCGCACACGCGTCTTATACCTACGTGCACTTCTCTCATCGGTGCACACTTTCGTTTGCACTTATTCTTTTTTTCTCAAGGAAGGATATAATTTTTGCCGTCAAGTTAATGCAAACTAAATTATTTCAGTACCAAAGCGGGAAATCCATGGGAAAAAACTGATATTTTTCATAATGTATTTATGACACATGGGGTGTCAGTATTGATTTTGAGTTGATTGCTCTAAACACAAAATTATGTACAAATTTTCATCGGAATGCTGCTAACCACTACAATTGAAAGACTAATGGGACAGCAAGGTGTTCATCTGTCATCTTGGGGACCCATTATGTAGTTTTCAAAATCTGATAATCGTTTTTGATTCATTTTAAAATTGTAACATACATGTAAAATTCCGTCGAAATCGAAGCAATTTGAAAATTTAGGGGTTCCTTTGGTCCACCCTAGGGATCCCAAATTTCAAGCCAAAGGACAGGTTTAAGACTAATAGTAATTGAAATAATAAAGCACATCTTTTTAAAGTTTTCTATTTAATCGACTGTTGACTGTAGACTTAATTTCGGGGTTCCCTGCTGGTCCCCTAACTCGTGGGGGTCCCAGTGTTGATTTTCAGTGAATTCCAAGTGACTACTTCAGTTACTCGATATAATCTCAATATGTACTGAAATTTTCGTTGAAATTGGGAAATTCTGCTACTGAATACACTTGAAAAGCAATTGAGGCATCAAAGAGTTTATAGGGTCATCCTGCTCCCCACCTCATGCATTTTTTAAAATCTGACAACTGATTTCTATCTCATTGTAAGAGTGTAACAAACATGCAAAATTTCATCAAAATCGAAGCAATTTGAATTTTTGGGGGTCCCTTTGAGGCACTCTGGGGATCCCAGTGTCGAGTGAAACGAAAATCAATACAGAGTAAAATAAGCGTAAACAGTAAGTTGCATACACTTATAAAGTTTCATTAAAATCGGCCTTAGTGTATACACTTCAAAGCTGAAAGTTTAAAAAAAAAAACTAATGGAAATTCCCATTTAAACATTAGATTTATCGATTATCGGTCATTGATTTTTGAAAAATAACTATTTTTTGCCCAGACATGCCTAGTATTGATTACAATCTATGTTCCAAATTTGATGGAAATATGCCTTATGGTTCTCGAGTAGTCCGCGAACACACATACACACATACGCACACACATAGTCAGTTTTATATATATAGAAGATAGAAGATAGATAGAAGATAAATATAAAAGTAGATATTGAAGTCAACAACCGGGATATTGATTCAATGTCCACTTTTATATTTCCATACCCTCTATCCTTGATGTTGAGCGCTTTAATTACTTCAAACGTTATTTTAGTGGATACTAGTCTTTGAATAGATGCGCTGTCTTTTTAATAGTGTATATTATGCTTACCAGTCAGCTGAGCACTCGAGAAAACTTAATAAAGATGTAATCTACAGTACGGTTCGAACCTGCATTTCCCTTTATAGAAGAAACCACCACCTGATCCAGCGTGCTTTAAACCGCTCAGCCACTGAGAGCATCACGGGCCAACAAGGTTAGTATATATATATATATATATATACATATATATATATGTGTGTGTGTGTGTGCGCGCACGCGCGCTTGAGCGCGAAACAGCGTAATAGTCATCAGCACGGAAATCACTATCGTCACATCGAGTTCGAATTTCGGATGAGATTGTTTTTTGACTGATTCACAGTTGTGAAAGGTATTAATTTGCTATTCCCCGCGTTTCGTGCTATCGCAAGAATTCTTGAAAAATGTCTGGTTATTGGTATGTCACAATGGTTTATGAAGTGATGAATGTGTGTGAGCCAGTCGCCCATTATTACTTACAGTTAATGTAGCAGTAACAAAAATAAATTGTCAGACCCATTATCAATTTTCATGAGATCAGTTAATATATGTGTACATGCGTGCGTATGTGCGTGATTGTATCTAGTACATTATTGTGCTGTGGTTAATGAGATGGTTTCAAAATTAAAAAGCAAATCTCAAAGCTAAACCTATTGTGTAGAAAGACGACCGACCTTCGCTACACTTAATGGCTGAACATAGATTCTTCCATTCACTATGAGAGGATCGCCCGCTCATAAAACAGAAGCCGTAAAGTCGTCTCACTACCTATTCGTTATTATTCTATTATTAATCCATGTGATTAAACAGTTTCTTCAATAATCTTTTGTTCCAGTGTTCTCATTGGAATATTGTTAACAAGCTTTTATAACAGTGATGACAAGTGTTAGAAACTCATGTTTGAAAAAAAAAATCATAATGCTGACATTGTAAGGATTTTGAACTCACGTCAATCAAGGATTTGAAAAACGCGCAATATGGAAAATTTAAAAATCGTGGAACAACAGCGAACACTACAAATATTGAAACATCCAACAAGGATGTTTGAAGCAATTTTGTAGTAAACCAAATGAAACTAGTACTACAGTTTTATTCACACCTGATGCGGTCCCAAACTCTGTTGGCAAAATTTTTATATAACCCTGGAGAAGGTGTTATGTTTTTTTGTCGTATTACAGAAGGTAGGAAGAAATTTTCAAAAACGATTGCCAGGGCTGGCCAAATGAAAAAACAAGGTATATTTACTTTTAAGGAAATATGGTTTCTGCTTTGCCCGGTCTACTGCTGACGTGTTTTAACTGAATTTGTATACGAAGCTCTTAATAATAACGGCGAAGCTCGAGAAGTGGCTCTAGATATCTCTAAGGCATTTGATAAAGTTTTGCATGTCGGCCTTCTATGTAAGCTTCAGGGATACGGTATTACAGGATGATTGATTTAATCCAATCATTCCTGTCAAACGGTAAAATGGAGGTCATCCTAAACGAACGCTGGTGTTCCCCAAGACTCTATCCTGTGTCCTACAGTGTTTCTGATTTTAATCAACGATTTTCTGATGTCATCAGCTCTCCAGTAGACATCTATGCAGGCCACACTACCATTTACTTCTGTCACAATAGTAAATCCGGCATTGCTGACAAAGTTAACCTGGCTGTTGGTCTCGAAAAGGACCTCCAATCTGTGATTGACAAGGGCAGAAATGTCTTGCAAACTTTAATGCCTGCAAAACGAAACTTCTTTCATTTACCCACCATAGAGAAAACTCCCTGCCTCCTATCAGCTTAGCTGATGCTCAACTTCACGAGAGCGTCTCTCTGTGCCTTTTTAGTCTCACGTTTTCCAATGAGATGAGGTGGAAAAACTACATTGAATCAATAGCTACATCTACCACAAGGAAAGGTGGTTCTCTGTGTTGCGCCAGAAGGTTTTTCTCGTCTGAGTCCATCATTCAAATCTACCATCCGTCCTTCCATTAAATACTGTTGCCATATACGATTTGGTGCCCCCGCCTTTCATCTCGAGGTTCTCGACAAAATCCAAAGACGGATGTGCAATGTGATCGGTCCTGACTTGGGGTATCGACTCCAGTCACTTTCTCACCAACGTAATGTGGCTTCCCTCTGTCTTTTCTATAAATATTTTCATGGCATCTGCTCTGACGAGCTATTTTCACTCATTCCCCGACTGCGTGAATTTAAACGTGCTACTTGATTGGCATCTCGGTCCCACCCTTTTACTGTCGAAACAGTTAAATATAACTGCCTCTTCTACTCCAACAGCTTCTTCTCTCGGACTTCCCGACAGTGGAACTCTATTCCTCTTACTTGCTTCCCTGATAACTATAATCTTCAAAATGCCTTGATATCTTCAACTTCTCTTTCCTCAAACACCCCTCTTTACTCTTACTTTCACTCTCTATAACCCCTTGCGTAATAGTGGCACTCCCGCCTTGCATGGGGTTAAATGCTTAAAAGAAAAAATCTTTAATTTGGGGGCAAGGGTTAAAGATTTAGAAATTTGTTCGAATATTTTAACGAAACTTCAGCAAGACCCAAAATTAGAGAGTGACAGAGACTATCAAGACTATCAAGGAATTCCAAATTTAAGACATGATACTGCAAAATGAAAGAAAGGGGTATTGTAAAAGGGCAGACAGTGCGATCAAAGGGAAAAATGACTCCACCGAACTTGTGTTACGGTTGCAGAGGACCTTAAAGCGGATTAACCATTCAAAATAAAGTGTTTCAAATATATAAAACTGCATCTGAAATCAAATCGAAAAAGAAGCGCTAGCGATTATTTTTGCAGTGAAAAAAATTCACAAAATGGTGCAAGGTAAGAAATTTATTCTGAAAACGGATCACCACCCATTTATTATTTTGGATTCTAAAACAAGGTATTCCGACACATACTATCAACAGGTTGCAACATTGGGGAATTATTTTACTAAATTATGGTTTTAAGACGGAGTATTTATCATCAAAGAAAGTGGGACATGCAGATGGTTCGTCCAGATTAATTCCAAAATTTAAGGAATATTTTGAGGAGACGTTGATTGCTTCTTTAATTTCTAAAAATGAGATAAAAAGTATTTTGTGTAACACAATAAGAAAACTACCTGTGACTTTGAACGAAATAAAAGTACAATCCAAGAAGAATGACTACATTTCGAAAATGCTGAGTGACGTAAAAGTGGGGTGGAAAGAAAGAAAAAAAACAGGTGTTACTGAAAATAAGTCTTTTTTTCCCATTTGTAATGAAGTACTGATGTACGCTGAAAGAGTAGCAAATTCCGCTTCCTTGCAAAAGAAGATTTTTAAAGCAGTTTATGTTGGACATCCTGGGATGCTAAGAATGAAATCTATTATAAGTTGCGTATATTCGCCTAAAATGGACAGGGATATTCAAAATTTGGTTGCCATGTAGATGTTGTGCTCTAACAGCAAAATTGTCAACCCTGGCCTAATACTGATAAACTTTGGCCTAGGTTGGCTATTGATTACGCGGGACCTTTGAATGATGCGTATTACTTGGTTGTCGTAGACAGTTTTTCAGGTGTTATGTAGAAAGACGACCGACCTTCGTTGCAGTAAATAGACTCTTCCATTCACTGACAGGAATGTCCACTAATAGAAACAGGAGTCTCAAATTGGGTCGCACGTATTGCCGCACTAACTATTGTATTCGATATTATTGTATTATTAATCGATGTGATTGAATGGTTTCTTCAATAATCTTTTGTTCCAGTGTTTTCCTTGGAATATTAGTAATCAGAAATACGAGCAATTATAACAAACCCCATTTTGTTCCTTTTTCTCTACTCTTCATTTTTTCGTCTGTTCTTTTATTCCCAGGATGTCTTCCGTTTTTTTTTCTTTTGTTTTATCTTTACTTTCTATGTCCCGATTATTTGACTTTTCGGTTTATATCTCTCCGACATACATTTTCAAACTCCGTCAACACTCTTTCTTTCTTTCTTTCTTTCTTTATTTATTTATTTATTTATTTATTTATTTATTTCTCCTTATCTTTTATTCTCCATATAAGACTTTGCTCAACACGTTCTCAACAATTCTCTTCCTTTTCTGTGTCTCTCACTCACTCACTCACTCACTCACTCTTTTTACGTTCTACCTCTCGACTCATATATTTTCCAATTTTCACTCTACTTTCAACGCCTTCATTTATCTCTCTGTCCCTCTTTCAGATTCTCCACGTTTTTTGTTGTTTTTTTATTTTCGTATCTCCACCCGTTCCTACAAATTTTTCTCTCTTTTTCAATTACATTTTTACTCGCTTCAAATCTAATATCTCGTCTTCTTTCGTCTTTCCGCAAAAGCCTATCTTCGCTTAATGAAACAAACAAAATGCCTCGCTCTCCGATAAAAAGAGAGAAATGTTAAGGAAAAAATCAGTAGCCTTAAAAACAAATATAAAATGTTTGCAAATTTCTATTTTAAAAGAGTCTCGACTGTTTTAAATGCGTCTTCCGTTTTCGGGTCTATTTTCTCTTAAAAAATAAAAAAAAAACAGATGAAATGTCTGTGGCAGACTTCGCGTCTCTCTTTCTTAATCCGTTCTTTAAGTTTATGATTGATAAAAACACCCAAAAGAAGTCATATTGGCTCCGGTTTATAAGTTCTAATTAACGGGAGACAAAAATGTAGGGAAAATTTTATAGGAAAAACTGTGACAAAATTGCATGTAGCGCAAACCTGCTGCATCGAAATAAAGAAAATGAGGTTGTAATTGTATATATTTGTAGGAAAGAAAGCGGAGGATTGATGTAGCATGGGAAATAAGAAGAAATAGAAGATAAATTGAAAATTAAAGGAATGACTTTTAGAAAAAAAAAGTAGAATTAGCTAAAGTTGGTCAATCGAGTCTTGAATTGAAGAAATAAATGTTGGTTGAATGGACGGCCGTGAAGTTGACAGGAGAAAATATTGAAATAGAGATGACTACTACTACTACTACTAATAATAATAATAATAAAAGCTGTAGCCGTACTAAATATTGTCGGAGTGCTGGGAACGGTGTTGATGTAGAAAATGCTTGCATACTTCAGACCATCAAGACAATGCTAGAATACTAAGGCATGATAGAGTGGGAATTGGTCATAAGGTTTATGTTCAAACAAATGGTAAATTCAGAAACTGTTTAAGAACTCTGAAATACAGACCGACATCTTTACACACAAGCGAAAAAAAAACAATATCAAATTGTAATAAACACTAACTCTAAAATTGACTTCTCTGATGAAGCCGATATTTCAAGCTTCATCGTGAATTTTTAATTATATTCAAGTTGTGGAATTGACAAAAAAACCATCCGTCAATTGTTTCAGACTTAGATCAAGGGTCGTTGATTATTACACAACTTCGTGATCTGCAAGGAAGATTTTTTCATACAAAACGAACTGATTTGTCGCGAAAAAAATGTTCAATTTTCGTTTTGTTCAATCAAAAAACATTCTTCCAAACATTATGGAATTTCTGTAAATGCTCATGAGAAATCCGGTGACATTTTTCGACAAATAGCACGGGATTTTATACCATTCCTGTGCATAATATTACTAACAGTTCTTTTGGTAACTGATGTTCCAACTGCTCTTAAAAAATCTTGGATTTCCATTCAAGTTGCCACTGGTTTTATGTTGGCTTTACTTAGCATTTTTCATGTTGCTCGTTAAGAATTTTCCGATGACAACCATTTCAATGTGTTGATGCCATATCTCTCGTCTACTTGATAAAAAATCTATCCAACGATAACTGATATATGATATCTAATCTCCCGGCAATGGTTCCATAGCTCAATACTTCATTATGTTGCTTAATTATATCAATCTTGTCTTTTACGATATGTCTTACATTAACAACAACAGTTTCGTTACGAAAAGGTAAAGTAGTTAATCCTATCATAGCCGAGTGAAGTATTGCTGTTAGATTCAAAATGTTTGCAAAAGGTGCCAAAAGCTCGAAACCTGCATCCCTTTTGAAATAACATTTTTAGAATTTAGTGTCCAAATACTTTTTGCAACTTTACTTTTGTTTAGATTTTATCCAGCATTGTTTGTTTAGGAAATATGAATATTCTCATTTTTTCCTATTGTTAAATTCATGTCAAAATTCATCACCTGTGTAAAGGAAATGCATCGGAGGCCCAGGAGTATTCAAGATTAGAAAATGTTGTTGAAGTATCTAAACTTTCTAATTCTACAAATTCGATTGTGTTAAAACTTGTAAATATTCTTAAAATCCTGTTGTACATGGTCGTAAATTTGCTAAATCTATACGGTACTATAGAATTTTTAAAAAACTTTCATTCTCTAATACTGTACGTTAGTGTATGCTATTTTAGTTTTAAATCAATTCACCCCAAGCAAGGCGATAATGCCACTGAGACGCAAGGGACTACTGGAAGTAAAAGAGAATGAAAAGAAATTAGAAGGAACCGGAAATCAAATCCTAAACAGGAAAAAAGGGGTAAAACTCTACTCCGGTTCAAAAGACCGAGGAAAAGTGTGAATCGGACGATAGGTGAACTTATCTATCTCTATCTATGTGTTTGCAATTGTCCAAATATTTATTTAGAGTCACTACACACGGTGGCGGAGTGAGGAATCGGAGAGCCGAGTTCGAATTCCAGTCGAATCCATTACATTCACATGCGTGCTAACACCCTTGGGAAAGGTATGAATTCTATTCTTCTCCTCCCAGCTATGGGCAAATAGCAAGATAAACCGGGTTCTATAGCCATAGATGACAACTGGTCTACCGCAGAAAGAAATGGCAACCTACTGCGGGAAAAATGTGCCTCATCAGTCATGTATTGAAAGATACATGATCGCCTACACGTGTGTCATGGCATGTGCGCGTTTGTCAGTCAGCTGACTGACAAACGCACACACACACACATACACACACGCACATAAACACACAGACACACACACACACACACATATATATATATATATATATATATATATATATATATATATATATATATAATTATATATATATATATATATGAGAAACAGAGAGGTGGCTTTAATGTTTTCGTAGATCCTAAAAAAATGAGTTGTAAGATCGAATCTTATTGAGTGCCTTTTGCTTATGACGAAAATAAGCAGAGCTCAGTAAATGTATAAAGAGAATGTGTGAGAGAAGAATAGCGGTGCTGTGTCGTTCTTATATTTTCTCCCTGAGGCTTAGGACAATTTCTTTGATGGAAGCGTGCGCGTGTTTGCACGTGCGAGAGAAAATGACCTTCACACCTATCTCTACTCCTGGATGAGTCAACCACGCAAATATTAACAGAAACTAATCTTTACTGACACATATAAATTTCTTCTGAATACTTTTTAGCACTCAGATGCACGAAATATACTTGTACTTATATTCATAGGGCTTAACAAAAATGCAAAAACATGAACACGTGACCACACACACACAAACATTTATTGATCGCTCTATCCAGCAATCCATTCTTGCACTGCCACACACTTACGATCCCATTCATTCTGTATGCATATCACTACATCTTCTCTTTATTTTTACAAAATGCCCGCTGTCACTTGTGGCCAACAAAAAGAAATAAAGCAAAAAAATAACTTTCTACATTTTTTCTTCCTTTTTTTAACACCTCCACTTCACCACATTTCAAAATTCCTTTGGGCCTCTCTTCTTAGGTTGTCAGCAATCAAACCTTCCATTCCATACCTAAAGTGGACATTATTTATTGGCCGTAATTACTGACCGCTAATAACATTCAAATGACCTGACAACTACCATCATTCTTGTCTGCATGTTCTTTCTGTCTGTCTGTCGAATGGACAGACGGACGTACGGACGGACGAGACGTGTATACGATTGCATAACGTCTTACTTCCCGCCTATCGGTGTCTGCTTTAAAAAGAAAATAAAAACGTTACAACCTTAAACACTGTCTATAGGAGAAAAATTTTTGAATTTTACAAGAATGCACACATATATATTTCTCTTTCTCAATCTATCTTTTGGGATAAACAAATATGCTATTTAAATAACACATATTTTACAAGAACACCACAAATATACTGACCCCCTATGAGTATTGAAAGCGTGCGTGGGCAAATCTTCCTAGTTGGAATCTCTGTCTGAAAACTCACCATTCGAAAATAATGGTAATTCCTTGAATCGAACACCAAATTATCTCCAAACATATATATATATATATATATATATATATATATATATATATATATATATATATATATATATATATGTTTGTTTGTGGATGTGTGTATTTTATTATTTATATTGCAAATATATATTTGTGTTTCGCTAATATTTCCCAATTGAATTAAATACACTAACAAAGAAGGAGATTATGTTAAAATAAAAATATTTCTTGTGTTAAATGCGTTTACATTATCAGGGTGAAGATTTATAGATGTGGATATATATATATATATATATATATATATATATATATATATATATATATACACACACATATAATTACTTCAAAGGTTATTTTTAGTGAATAATCATTTTGTTTTGTTTTATTATTATTTTAAACAGTGTGTATTACGTCTACTGGTCTGCACACTCGTCTACCGGTCTGAAACTTAGTAAAGAAAACGAATCTCCGTCTCCATTTGTAGAAAAAACCACCTCTCGACCAGAGAGAGCGTCATAACCCAGCACCCTTTGAAAGAATGAATTTCAGATTTTCTCGGAATTCTATATTTACTCAGAAAAGTAAACAAAGCAATTTAATACGAATTAATGGATTTCTATTTAATCCGACATTTTTATTATTTTATTATTAATTTAAACTATGTATATTACGTCTACTGGCCTACGCATTCTAGAAAACTTAATAAAGGAAATGTGCTTTCCTTTTCTCCTAGAGACGCAGATTCGGGCCTTATCTCTCGCAATGAAAAACAGAATAAAGACATTCTTCAAATTAAAACAGCTTTCGTTAAATGCAATAAATAGATCATGACCTTTTGAAAGTAGTAACTTCTTTTCCTATATTCGGACAGCTCTCCAAAAAATATGATTATCTTTATATTAAATATGTTTGTTTCCAGGGATCGAATGGTTTCAAAAGCTTTTGATGTCATTATCAATACTAAAGCGTAAAAGTAAAAATTCTGTCCGGCATTTCTGTTCTGTCTGTTAGTGGGTTTTCATAAAAGGCAACGATTATTTCATGCTCATTGGCCTATATGAATTTATTTACTCAAAAAGAAAACATCCGAGAAACATGGAATGTTTAGCCAGATTAGTGCACAAAACTCATTAATTTTTTATGATTAACATTTTGATTATGTTAATCTTATTCTTTCCATATGTTCGAACAACTCTCCCTCGATCAGAATAAATAGGTGGCGATATTTTTAATTCAAAATAATATTTTATAAAGTTATAAAAACTTTAATTATTCATATGTATTTGCAGAAGTCCTATTAGGATTTATTATCGGTGGGCAGATACGGAGATTATACCATGTTGATTGCAGGTACAGAACGAAAACAACAGAAGTTTCTAGACAAGGTATTAAAGGCAAACGGTAAGAAAGGACTAACCATCAAGTATAAGAAGATAAAATAGATTGTGGTCAGCAAGAAAAACAGTTCAAAATGTGAGCTACGGATAGGAGACATCGAAATCACTTAAGTAGAGACATTTACCTATCCAGCATTTTAACATACGACACAAAATCCGACGAAACATTCGATCAGCGAAAAATGCCATCGAAAAGTTTTAAAAAATATTAAGAAACAGAAATTGTGAACTGATGTGAAATATTTTAAGGGAAGTATTCGTGACAACAGCAAGTCATCCTGAGGAAAGAAACAAAAGAAAATATCATGGATGACAGGTCAAATTCTAGCCCTCATAAAAGGGATACGACAGGTAAGAAATGCTACAAAATATATGAGATTAAACAAAAATAAATATAAGTTCAAGTAAGCAAAAGATTAATGAGAAATTTGAAGAGATAGAAAAATTACAGAACAGAGATGAAGCAAGTATGTGGGAAAAAAATAAAAGAAATAAGAAGTCAGAAAATATACCCTTTGGCAGGGTGCATAAAATTTTTTAAATTTCTAATTTTTTTTTTTTGCTATAAATTATAAAACAACTATAAGGCTAGATGAAAATATATAAGTGATCATCTCTTTTCCTATTTGTAATCCTCTTTCAAAATGGCTTCTCCTCTACGTAGAAAGTAGAAATGGCTTCCCTTCTACGCGTAGAAATCAAAGTGCTGTTGTCGGAGTTACCTCCTCCTTCTATCCTTGAACCAGCAGAGGAACAGGTCATTTCGACCTTGACCTCTAATTCATGCTCCTTACACACTGTTAACACGTCAGAGGGACTAGCAAACCCCCCTTTTTAGTTAGGTTATATTACAAACCTAGTTGTAATATACTACTAGTCATTTTTAGACATTAGTTCTCTTTAACTAACCTTGTAGTATTTTATTATAGAGACTTTTCGGTTAGCTCGGCCAAATTCTCTTGCTGGTCTCCCGCGTCACAAGATAGTGATTTCTCCCTAGATTAGGGGAGGCTGTGTATTAAGTTACGCTCCCACTATTTTTTTTGTCTGCCAACTTGACGATAGTTGGGAACTTTCTCTCTCTTTCCCAACACGTCAAGTTGGCATCCCGGCAATGACAAACATGTCAAGTTGGCACCCCGGCAATGTCAAACAACAAGTTGGCAACACGAACTGCAGCAACAAGTTGGCACCCCGGTAATGACAATCACGTCAAGTTGGCACCCCGGCAACGACTCAGCTTCAACAACGATCATCCTGGCATCAACCAACGATCATCCTGGCATCAACCAACATCAACTTCAACAACCACCAAGCGATCATCCTGGCAACAACCCACATCAGCTTCAACCCCCAACAACGATGATCCTAGCAACTACCAACGCCAACCTCGACCATCAATGCCTGTAGCATCCAGCTCACTCCTGCAGCTTCCAGCACCTCCACCGTTTCCGACCATCTTCATTTCCTTTTCCTTTTAGAATAAACCTCTATATATCACACATATCCTCGTTCTGTCGTCCATATTGTTTCACCGTCAGATTTAACGTCTTCAAAAATGTTAGCGGGCCTCCTGTGACCTCGTTCACCCTTGCGTGATACGGGGCCGCATGGACCGCCCGCTACACTGTCATCGAATTTTGTTTTGAGTAAAAGAGATTACTAAAAACATTCACGGGAGTTTGGCTAGTGAATCTTTACGTAAAGGCTTCACTTGAGGAGATGAGTCGGTAGAGTTAATCGTAATCTTAAAGAGAATAGATAAACCAACTTTAGTGACGGGCCCTGAAGTGTTAAGGTGCTATGAAGAAGCATTAGACCAGACTGGATAATCATTTCATTACAGCTTACAAAAAAAATACAAAATTCTGTGAAACTTTTCGTGCCTAAAACTGAGAGCTACCTTTTAGCCATACAAATCTCTGTGTAAAAGTTAGTTCTCAGAATGCTGATATATTGTATAAAGGAGCGAGCACTCAGTAGACAGTAGTTTTCCAACGATAGGGATGAAATAAAAAAATGCAATTCGCATACAGCTAAGAAAGCAACCAAAAAGTTTCGATACGTCTGGCATACACGCTAGAACATACGCTCAGAAGGCATACATTTCACTATCTCAGTGGTATAATAACAGAAGCGGATATGTGCCAAAAATAGTATAGTAACAGACCATGGTAAATATGATATAGAAATCGGTAAGAGTATAGAAAAATGGAAGGTACTTGACAACGTATTAAGGAATCGAAAAATGTCTTCAGAAGTCTAATGTTCTCTATGGAAATAAATACGGGTTATTTTTTTCATAGATGAAGAAAATACTTGAAGCAACAGTGATGTGGTTTTAATGACGATTATTGAGAATTTCATGGACATCGCTTATGAGGAACGCTGAGTTTTAAGGAGAGAATATGCATGAATATCGCGAGCGTCGTAGTAAGTACACCACGTGACTCTTCCCAACCAATGTGAACATGACAAAAAATATTAAGTTTTGGTTTTCGCATGAAGCCTCAGCCGATTTTAGAACTGACCAAAAGCCACACAGGAGGACTCAGTGAAAGCACACAGAGGAACACACGCAAGAAGATTCACAGTAAGTACACATGAGAGTGCTCACAAGAGTACCCACAGCAAGCACAAACAGGAGAACACATGGTGCTTTCACTTTGCTCACACCACGCCTCCCCAAAAAAGTGTTATCATTCAGAAACTCACGTCATACAGAGAGATCGACAAAAGCGAGATAAAATTCTTGTCTAAATAACCAACAACGTCGGCCACTGTAAAAACAAAAAAAAAAAACTTCGTAAGCGAGTTACATAAATTTGTTACGCACACCCTCACACATAAACGGACATTTTATTTTCACGAACTTTCGTTAGACTCTTTACGAACTCTCTTTAACCCTTGTGAGAACGGCTTTTCTTTTTCATTTAATTGTCACCATATTCGTTATTAAATTCTAATCAAATTTGCTCCACAATGTTTTATTCTTCGTTTAGGGCATACTAAGAAGCGTTCGCTCTTTCTTTCTCTCGTCTATTTTCGAACAAAAAATCACCTTTCTTTTCCCCTAAATGGATTAATAGTAAACGTCTTCATTCAACTGTCAAAACAAGGCCAGCAACAATCAGCAGGAGTAACCCATGCAACAAACCACAAAGACAGAGCGTGGTTGTACAGGGTCAAAAATTAGAAGAACAAAGACAGGAAGTTATGGAGAGCCATTATCGCTCACACACACACACACACACACATATATAAATATTAAACTATCAAAATTTAACAATGATTTTTACTTACGAACGAAAGCACAAAGTTATTCATTTATTTTAATAATGCTCAAATTAAAAGCGGTAGTATTAGTTTCACAGATTTAAAACAAAACAACTTCTCCATTCAGAATTTTTAATAGTGAAAAATACTCTTCTTTTTCTTTTAGCTTTCTTCTTTTCCCCATTCTATTTCAACTTCTTGTTTATATTGAGTGTACAAAGACAGATTTTGAATCCAGCAAGTATATTTCATGCGTGTTAAAGTATACTCTCAAGTAAACAAAAGCTGTGTGACCATCCTCTAAGCGTGATGATTCTTTAATTTTCAGCAGGATATATATATATATAGTCAAACCTAGAGAGCCAGACAAACCTACCAAGGTTTCACCTAAGCGGATCGTCAGGGAAAGCTGGCTAAAGAGGTAAAGAAAACTGTATACTTATAGGCGATAAACAAAAGACCAATACCACGTGACCAAACAAAAAAAAAAAAAACTACAACAATGGGGGGGAGAAGAAATTTATTCGAAACGGCTTAAAAGGGAGGGGGTGAATTAGAGACAAACACGGGCAAAAACGGTTAAACAACTATTTAATCAGGGGATACGACGAAGGTTTTCTGAGACGAGTGTAGTTATATATATATATATATATATATATATATATATATATATATATATATATATATATATGCATAATACTAAAACTCTAAACTTGTATGTATTTATATGTATGCAAAAATTTAGCTTAAACGATACATAATACCCCAACCAATTTAGGAACATATTGTACTTTGAACTCCTGTCGAGTGCAGTGCCAAAATCCATTAAAAGTTTACAAGTGGTTCTTGAGCTCGGCCCGTTTTTTTTTCTGTTTTTACGTCATTTTTAATAGGAAATTCAGTATTTGTTTTTGATAGGCATTCTTATATTAATTCACGTATATAAACAAACACTTGCATATTATATTGCGGCTATTAAGTGTGTGAAAAATAATAAACATTCATAATACATTATAACAACATTATTAAATAAATGTAAATATGCATAATACATATATTTATAGAATTCACTACATTATAACTTTTTATAAACAATTACTTGAAAGGTGAAAAGGCTATATGTGTTACATGAGTTGATGGTAAATAACTAGATCTGCGCTGATTTGCTGTATTTTGAAATAAATGCGAGTTAAAAACAAATATGTATAATCAAAGATATTCTTATTATTTTGAAAAAGACTACATTTAACATCTACTACTACTGTTTAAACTATTACTCCAAATTTTCACGCAATCAGTTAACCATGAAGCCCAATGGGACAATAAATCTTTTATCGTATTTAGTATTATTTATTAATTTTGTATTCAAAGCACATTTTATAGAAGAAATTTCTTTTTTTAATATATTTGCATTAACGCATTTTGGGAGTTTTTCATTCATTTGTTGCTTCCACTTTTAGCAGTTAGTTTCAGACAGTTTAATCTTCTACGATAATCCCTATCTTCTTTAATCGTATTTAGCATTAATTATTAATTTTGTTTTCAGAGTACATTTTTGACGAAATTATTCTTTTAATGTAAACATTAAACATATATCTATTGATATCATAAAATAATTTATTTTCATAAATATATATGAGGATATATTTGCGTTGAGCGCTTTTCATTGGTTTTCGGCCGTGCAAAAATTTACTCATTATTAACTATTAATTAATAAAAAAATATACTTATTATTTTGAAAAAGTCCACTCCTGTTTTAATCTATTACTCCAAATTTTCGTGCAATGTGTTAAGCCTAGTGGAACAATAAACCTTCTTTTCCGCTCTTTAAATACAAATTAAAATGTGTAATTAATAATAAAATTGATAATATTGTCACCTCATCGTTTTATGTCGTGAACTGCTTTTAAAGAAACTCAACGGGTTTATGGGTGGTCCAGTATATATATAAACTGTTATTGATGATGAAAATAAAATATTTTGCAAAGATGCTATTAATAGGATAAAGTGAATATTTTTCAGAATTACTGTCATATGCCAAACCGAATGTTTCGCCTTTTAAGTAGGGGAGACTTAAAATTAAACATACCCCGTGTACTTGCAAAACTATTTGACAAGGTACAGCACAAGGATCTATTTGAACTGTTAGGAAAACTCGATCTACTTAAAAAGGATGTTAGAATAACCTAGAACGTATACTAAAAGCAAAAAGGCTACATACGAATAGAAAATAAATTGAGTAGCTATACAAAAATAGAAAGGGGCGTAAAACAAGGAGACATCTTCTCCCCAGATTTATTCAACCTCTACACACCAACGCTATCCTATGGGAACTGGAGTGTGTGTACGTAATCTTAACAATACGCAGATGACATTGTATTGATGAGCAACTCGCAAAGCGAACATCCTGGACAGCGTGAAAGTCTGAAAACAGGACAAAGCATCAACTGCAATAATACAGAACGAATGATCATCAGCAATAGAAAAGTCCAAGATGCGAGTTACAAATCGTAGGTATAAATATCAAGTAGGTGCAGATGTTCAAATATCTGGGAAGCATCTTAACAGAGGATGGGAAATACGATAGTCAGGTCCGAACCCGCGTGTTCCCAAACAAAGTGCTGAAAAATGTGGAAAATTCGATAGAAATAAAAAAAGAGTGCTGGATTGTTGGATTGCTATGTGTCATTCATCCTCTTATATGGCAGTGAGTGTTGGATAATTTCCATAAGGATGATGAAAAAACTAGAGGCAGCAGAAATGCGGTTCTGCAGAAGGATACTGAAAAATTCTATGGATGGAACGAGGAAGCAACAAGGAAGTCTTAAAGAAAATGACAACAGAAAGAATACGTGTAATCAAAATCAGAAAAAAAAGACAGCTGAAATTCCTTGAAGACATAAAAATTGAATATAATTGCTTCAGGCGAAAATGCTCTAAAAGTGCCATTATCTATGAGTCTCCTACAATGATGTTCACCCTGTACAAGGCCCGAGAGCCATTTGAGGTAGAGTGTTACAGAGTAAAAGGCATAGTTTATGCGTCTATGTGGGGAAGATAAACGGTTAACCCTAAATTTGAACAGGTCAAGATTGTAGTGATCAAGGAAACATCCTCTTGGGAGTCGGTTCCACAAAGCAGCGGTTCTTGGAAAGAAGCTGTTCCAGTGGAAATTACATCTCACCAATGGAATAGGAAGAGAATGGGTGTGGTTCTCTATAATGTGGGTGGCATGGCAGGTCTTAGCCGGGAAGGTAAGAAGTGGTGGAAATAAGGAAAGAGCGATAGATCAGTGAGAGGCTTGCGACATTTTGTCTGTGTAAAAGTTATTATAGGGTGAAAAACAATTTGTCAACCATAAGGACGCGGAGACACTTTTGGACACTATTGAGACTGAAGAATGGACAGCCCCTGTCCATATATGGCAGCAGCACTCCATTGTCGGTCTGATGTGCCTCTTGTAAAGGTAGAGAATAAACAGGAGGTGTGGTACAAGGAAGCAACCATTTTCCAGCTTCTTTAGCGATGAATCTACTTGAGGTGTTTATGCCAGAACCTTGCCAAATGTTTTTTTTTTTTTAGAATATCTAATCGGATAGTCTTTGAGATGTATTTATTGTCTAGTGCCTCACTGATTCTCTGAGTAATAGCAATTAGGATATCAAGAGTGAACAGGGACGATCAAATCCCATACTGTTTGCCGTTCAAAACGTTGTTTCTATGAAGGTCATCAACAACTTTCTTGTTGATTATAACTTCAAAAAGAGGTGGATGAGCGCTCAACCGCATTCTTGAAAACCGAGAATACACTTCAAACATTCTATAGACTTGGGAAGGATTTCTTCTTCAAACAGTGGTTAAATAATTTCGCTAAAATCGTGGACAACCCCTGGGATATTGTCTGGACCAGTGGCCTTCTTTGGGTGAAGACTTTCGATAAGTCTTTTGACTTCCCGGGCTGTAATAAAATTATTATTGAGATTAAGTTCAGTGAGACAGCACAAGTCGAGAAGCAGATGGCTTTGTCATCTAACGTTGAGTTAGAGAGTAAAGAGTGAGGTGAAGATCTTCGCCTTATATGGCGAGAATGAGATGATCATGAAGTCATTTATAATAGTTGGCACTGACCCTTTTCTTTATTCAAAATTTGTTGGAGATTTTCCACAACTCCCGAGATCCAATTAGTTTGCTTTCAACCTTGGCCTGGACTCTGCTTGTGCATAGCTACACTTTGCATTTTATCGAGCGCTCTCTTGCAGTGATTATGGTCAGTTCTGAATGGAGCAAGTGTCTTATTATATTACTTCCCGTGATAGATATTGTAGTAGTGGTTACGATGAGCTAAAGCTGCAGCACATTCAAGAATGGATTATGGATGGCTGTTCGGTTTTTCTTCAAATTTTTGCCTGGGGTATAAAACTCTCCATTCCAATAAGGATCCATTCTGAGACTAAGATAGCAGTTTTGAAGGCAGTATCTTTGAAGAAGGCCGAGGGAGAATGTTTCTGCCATGTAAAATAAAAATAAATAAAACCAGAAAGCTTTACACATGTTTGTAACGTTGTAAATATAATATATACAGTACTTGAGCTTTTTTTTAAAGAAATCATTTTTAATGAGGGCCACAGTGCATTTTTTATCTTGTCTTTTCCTCCTTTTTCTTTCTTCCTGTTTTACTGTTTCTAACTTTTATGTTAGTCATTCGGAATGCTTGGATCTTGGCCGGCCTTTCTTCTGTTTAGTATTTTTTAACGCAACACCGCCACAGCCCATAGCCTCTGTCTAATTTCTGTAACGACCGGTGTTGCTACCGGCCCTTCACGTATCGACTCAACTGACTGTTTCTATAGCAAAATTTCCCTTAATGACGCAAAGGCCCACGTTTCTCCTACCCAAGCCCTTTTTTCTTTGTCTCTGTTTTTCTCATGTGTTTTCCTCTTTTTTATTGTTTTCTTTTTCGAGTGTAACCTTCTTTATTTCTTTAGAAGGTGTATAAACCGTTACAAATTTGCAATTACCGGACTGTCACCGCTTTCTCTTCTAACGTTTCCACTTTTTGTGTACGTTTCTGCTCGGTTTGGGTAATGGAAGGGCTGGGTATTTTTTTAAGATCTCTATGGTTGAGGAATTGATGCAAATGCATGTTGAGAAACAGGGTAGTGCTTAAATATCCGAGTTCAGTGTGTTTATTTGAAAGCGAAAGAAAAAAGATAGACTGAAAGAGAGAAAAAATGTGATTGTGAAATGAAGGGAAACATTGAGAATAAGAAAACAAAAATTCTGAGTGCAAGTGAAAGAGAGAGAGAGAGAGAGAAAAGATAATGTGAATGGGAGAAAAGTGATCGTATGAGAGTAAAAGAGAGAGGAACTATTAATGCGAAAGCGAGAAATTCAATGAACGAGAGAGGAAGAGACGCAAGTGTATGAAATTTGAAAAGGTAAAAAAAAGGAGGTGAAAACAAAATATGGAAGTTTTAAAAGAAAAATTTCGTTTACAAAATCTTATTTTTATGCAACATATAAATAATTATTTTGTTTATTTTGCAAAATATAAAAATTTATTTTGTTCTGTACGTCACCTCTTTTATCCAGACTCAACTACTACTGGAAATTTAAAAGAACAAACATTTATTGCAATTCATTTAAAACAATAAAACAAATACAATATTTTACAAGATGGGAATTTTCCTTTTGTTCGCCTTATTAAAATTTATCTATATTTTAAAAATAACATATCGAGTAATATACATTTGAAAAAGATTTCAAAACAATTTTCGAAAAATGAAAAAACTTTGAAAAGTTAATGCAAATTTGGGATAAGGCAGAAAATTCACCCACCTAATAGTAAAACGAAAAAAATATCACAGCACGAAGGGAGGCTAGATAATATCGAAGTATCAATGTCTGGGGGATTTTTTTGTAATGAGAGTGAAGTGGACATAATCATGAAATGCCGAAATTCTGTTCTAATCTACAAGGAAGAACAATGGACCAAAAAGTCTTGCAACAACAATTTTGACATTTCGATGGGTTCTCTAGATTCTGCGGAAGCTTCTGACCTGGTTGGATTTTTCTTTTGTATAATTTAAGTGCCTTTGATTGTCTAGATTCCGATAGTGTAGGATTGTATAGAGATGATGGCTTATTAGTTGTTAAAAACTCCACTAAAATTAAGGTCGACCGTATTAGAAAATGATACATAGGGTATTTAAGGATTTAGGTCTTAGGACAATAGTCACTACTAATGTTAAACAAGTGGATTTTCTAGACGTAACCCTAAACCTTGCTAGCAACTCTTTCCAACCATATGTGAAGGTTAATTCCAACCCGATATACGTACATGCAAATTCCAACCACCCCCTTTCAGTTATCAAACATATACCTTCTTCCATTGGATTTAGAATTAGCACTAACTCCTCTAACAAAGATGTTTTTAATAAACATCGTGATTTTTACAATTCTGCACTTAAAAATAGTGGATACAAAGATGTCACTATTCAATATAAAAACCCTATCGATTACAACCATAATAAGAAAAGAAGATCTAGAAAGATCATCTGGTTCACTCCCCCTTTCAATATAATGGTTAAATCTAAATTAGGACGTATGTTTCTAAACCTCATCAAGAAACATTTCCCTAACCCGGAAACTAACCCACTTAGTAAAATATTTAATCCTAATGCCCTTAAATTAAGCTATAGTTGTGCAGATAACCTAGAGAAAATAATTAAAAAACATAACAACTTAGTCTTTAACAAGTATAGGGACACAAAAAGCTTGATTACTCAAAAGGTTACTAACAGTGATACTAAGTATAATAACACGAATAACAA
>CAHIKZ030000735.1:2420000-2427500 GCA_903632075.3 Acanthosepion pharaonis
CAGAAAATGGAAGTAAATCCAGACAGTAAATTCGGAATGGAACCCCGAAGGCGGTTGACGTTGACATTGACAACCAACTCCTGCAACCGACCTGGTGCTAAATATAATGCCTTGTATTCCTTTGGATCTTGTCTGCACGGCTGAAATGAGGGGGAACATAATCTGGGCTGCGCACGACTTCCATATACCATTGCCCAGGCCTGCACCCTGGAGGGGTCACTCCAATATTGTTACCTAAGGACTGAATTGGACAAAACAGGGAGCTACCATTATCTTGCGAGATAAGCGGGTTCATACTACTACTACTACTACTACTACTATCTAGGTACCGCCAAAATAGATGTGTTTTTTTCCGACACAAACGTTATTCCCTGTTTTAAAAATAAATCATCGAATTATCCTATTTAGACAGAATTTTTAGAACCTATTCATTAATGAATGGCCTGTGTACCGAATAGGTTAATTTATTATAAAACTTTGTAGAAATGTTTTCTTGCTTTTCGTTTTTTTTTTTGTTTTTTTTGTTTTGTTTTTTTCTGGGTATCCGTTACTACCCACTATTTTGATACATCATGAATACTTTTAAAATTAAGGGTGGATGATAAATATTTTTAAAAAGGATATATTTTTATAAAGAAAACATATTACTTCATTTTTGTTGAGAGTTGATGCTTGCATAATTTAATAAAACATTTTCTTTCAGATTTGACAGGGAAAAATTTCAATAAATATTTCTTTTTAAAAATGTACTTGCCTCTTTTCAGTGTGATTTTGAAATTCTTCCAGTTGCTGATAACAAAACAGGTAATTTTATTATTTATTTATTAAATAAATATGTGTTTGAAGAATCGTTAAATATAAAATTGATGATATTTTCACATCAGCAATATTTTTAAAAGAATATTAATTTATTTATTATTTTCACAACTGTTAGATTATTCTTGTATGGAAGATCAAATACAGAATAATTCAACAATTCTGAATTCCCTCCCAATTGGTTATAAAGTTAAAAATAATTATATATGATGTCTGGGGGGGGGGGCGTCTAGAATATTTTATGACATTGGTAGCTGAACGAAAGCAAAACGATGACAATGAAAAAACTGTATAATTCAATGTCTTTATCATTATTTTTTTTTATTCTTTTATATATTGTTTTAAATACTTTGGTTTAATAAATTTTCTTAAAATAATTTTTGAAAAAAACTGATTTGGGGTAGTTAAATATTTGCTGACATGAACTAGTTAAAAGACAATAAATACAGAGCAAATACCAGAAAGTATAAATACAATGGATAAAGACTATTACATCATTTTTTATTTTATTTTTATATATTTTCATATTCCTATTAACATAAAGTAACAATCTGCTAAGTTTCATATAGAATATTTTATTTATAGAATAAAAAATATATTACTACCTTATTGTTTATAGAAAGTTAAAATTATCATTCTTAAACATAAATGAAATCAGTTTCTTTATTTTGACAAGTTTGGACTTTCATATTTAAGTAAATTTAAAGTTTTTTTTGGTTGTTGTTTTGTTTTTTTGTTTTGTTTTTTTGTAAAATTAGGTGTTGTAAGAGATATCTTCTATTGTTTGATCTATGAATTTGTTGAAAGAATATACTTTGCTCTGTTCAAACGTGATTTTCGCTATAATTTAAGCGTACAGTACGTAACATTTTTCCAAAATTCTGTTAATTAATCTTTAATTTTACTGATTATCTTTCAAATAGAACCAAAATTTTACTAAAAAGGAGACATTTAAATTATTTTAAAATAGGGCTAAAAAAACTCAAGGAATTTTTAGCTTAAATTTTGGTGGTACCTAATAAATAGGGACTATATTTGTTTCCTTTTTTATCACAGTGGAAAAAAAAATGAAATAAATATAAGGATTAAGGGTTAAAGAAAGACAAACAAGACAATAAGAAAGATAAAAAAAACAAAAGAAATAGAGTTCACAATTTACTTAAACTATGTCTTAATATAAATCTTATGGTGTTTGCGATCAAATCTAAATAAATTGACATGTGAAAATTCAAAAGTTTATTTAATTTTCTTTGAATTTTTTTAATTTTGTCTCTTTTATTAAACTTATTATTTTACGTTGTATTCCAAACTGGCAAAAATATATCGCATATTTTTAACAAATGTTTCAAAACAAAATGTTATCAATAAATAATATAAAAGATAAAAACAAGTAAATATTGACTTTTGCCCGTCATTCTTGAAAAAATTACAATTTAAATGCGTACATAAGTCAGAAAAATAATGCAGTCAGGAATGAAAACTTCTACGAAAACTCTTTAAATTAGTGATTGACTAAAATCATTTCTAAAATATAAATCATCCCAATATGCTATTAAAATACGGGTTAAGACATGTCGAATTCAAAACTATGGATCTGCTTAAATATTGTTTCAATTTATAAAGTGTAAAAGGTTATTACAAAAATACTATTCGTTTAACTGAGACCTAAAATAATCTGACGTAAATAAACTGTGGCATTTATTTGTCAAGTTTATAATAACAAAATATTTATTCACCCATCTGTATGCCAAAAAGTGTTACACACACAATATACATGTGTGTGTGTGTGTGTGTGTGTGTGTGTGTGTGTGTGTGTGTGTGTGTGTGTGTGTGTGAAGATGATGTGACAAAGTGGAAAACCTATAAACGACGCGTCTGATCCCTCTGGCTTCTTCAGGTTAGAATAAAAGAAGGACAAAACTGTAAGAAAAAATGCTTTGTTATCCCTGAGGATAAGTGGGGGCCGCCATAAATCAAATTACCTTATCGCATTTATCGCCAGACTCAAAAGAATATCTGTCCGCTTTATATAGATAGATAGATAGATAGATAGATAGATAGATAGATAGATAGATAGATATCTGTGTCTGTGCGTGTGTGTATCTGTGTGTGGGTGTATACTATTTATGCACACCCACATTTCTCGACCGATTTCGATGAAATTGTACATGTTGCAAATTTATCATATTCAAATCGGTTTTTGCTATTTAGCCAATCGAACCTTAATATGATTCCATCCTAAATTAGTATTCGAACCACCTTTGATGCAAAGATAGTTTGCGAAGGATTATTGAAACGTTTCCCGAAGTATCTCTTATTAACTCCAACTTTAAACGTGCAAAGATGGAGGAGAGGGGGGGCGCAGTTGAATCAAGCTCTGACGCTTCATCCCTGCTTTTTGTTTGATTATTAGATTTGTAAACAATGCTATAATATTTGAAGGTTATTACCGTCATAGGAAATTTACTGATTATCTAAAACTTTGAAAAGAAGAAATTTTTATCAACGGAATTCGTTTATTAAGAACAATCAAACACTTGCGAAGGACATAAAGTAATAAAAAAAAATAACAAGAGAGTAGCTTAGTATACCAACGGATGATGCATGCAAGCGGAGATGCAGGCAGATATTTCTAGATTGGGGGTACGAGTATACAGGGGGTGCGGTTATAAAATTGCAGCCATGTAACCCCGGGCAACGCAGGGTACCTTCGGCTAGAATATATATATATATATATATATATATATATATATATATATATATATATATATCTTACTCTGTCCTGGACATTGAGTTCTACCTGGATTCTATCCTCTTGAATTTTTTTATTCAAAAAAATATATATGTATGTGTATACATGTATGTATCTATATTTATATATTTTGCATAAGTATATGTATATTTACCAGTAATATTAAAGCCGTTTTGTGTCTGTTGGATTTTAAATCAGTCCACCGAAAATAGAAAGCGTTTTTATGTATACGTATACATACATACACTCCCAGCCGGGTATAAATCAAATTACCTTATCGCATTTATCGCCAGACTCAGACTTTTTATTAGTGTATGTAAGGCTCTATAATTTGAGCCTTACACACACACACACACACACACACACACACACATATATATATATATATATATATATATATATATATATATATATATATATATATATATATATATATATATATATATAAGGCTCTATATAAGGTATATATATATGTGCCCTTTCTCTATATATATACCAATACATACACGCACGCACACACACACACACACATATATATATATATATAAATTAGAACTATTTTTTTAGTTTATAGGGTTCACAGTTTTTCCTTGATATTATGGGTCGCATTGGGATGCCTGGTTTGTATGTTTATATATATATATATATATATATATATATATAATAATAATAATAATAATAATAATATATGATGTTTGTCACTTCTTTGCAGAAGAAGACTATCTCTTCACTTGGTAGCTTTGTTTGTATTCATTCAGAATTTAATTATTTCCATCATTTATACCTGAGCTAACGCTCTGTTATGGGCTCCTAAGTGATTCTTAAGGCCAGCTTCGCTTTTACAACCGCCCTTACACACAGAGCAAAAATAAAGTCTGTGTAACCTATGTTGGGAGCATATGCATATATATATATATATATATATATATATATATATATATATATATATATATATATATATATACACACACACACACACACATATATATATATATCAGTGCTATTGGGGTTTATAGTTTTTATTCAACTGACTCCAAGTAGGTCTTTGTTTTTTGTCTCCACTAGATCAACCTCAGATATCCCAACACATTTTTCCTTACATTCAATTCTGTCTTTATTTTAATTTGATGAGGCCAGAGGGAGCAGACGCTCTCGGCGAAACGCGTCGTTTACAGATTTTTCACTTTGTCTCATCATCTTCCCTTTTGTTTCGGATACTATTAGACATCCTACAAATCACACGTACACAGACACACACACACACACACACACACACACACACCACATACAAACACACACACCAGCTTAAAAGTCGCCCTATTGGTCGGTATTTAAGCTAGCTCCCGCGGAGGACTGTTGATTGAGCCTTTATTACCTATAGTAGGAGTAGATGCAATAGGCAATAATAAGCTACATAAGAACTCAAAATTGATCGCTGCATTTAAGCATTGCATTAATATTTAAGCTTACTTTTAAAAGTTCACTTAATTTAAAGACAATTTGGTGTACGTAGGTCCTTACTTTCCATACAAACCATTATTTTTATTTCATGGGTGACTTTCACTAGATTTCGCAATTAATTTCGATTATTACCAGATTTATTTCCAAATTATAAAAATTGTTATCGTACAAAAAATTTGTTGCAAAAAATCACGTAAAAAATCGCCGAAAACAATCGCAGTAATGAAAAGTTGAGGATCCAAAATTTCAGGATTTCGCGTCTGGATCCGACCTGAAGTGTTTTTAATTTACACACGAAGTTGGCCTGATTCTAAAATGGTATCATATGCCACACTGACATTCGCATTTTTATATATATATATATATATATATATATATATATATATATATATATATATATGATGCGGTGGGTAAATTGTCGCTATATATATATATATATATATATATATATATATATATATATATATATATATATTTAATTTCTTGCATGCGCCTTGTTTAGATTTTGTCGACTGCACAGTAAGTTCAGTTGGGCACCGTCTTTAACAGAAAAAAGAACACCAATGATGCAATAGAAAAGGGCAATGCTGTACTGCTTGGCATTCTTGCCGGAAGCTCCAATACAAACATTTCAGTGTGCTTGGGTTTCAATCTGAGGAGAGTAGAGAGGATTTGGAAAGAGTTGGATGAGTCTAATATTGATTACGAAGGTACGGCACCTCGGAGAATTCACTCTTATCGTTCTGATAAGAAAAGAACTCCCGAATTTGTTGGTGAGGGCCTCAGACTCAACACGGAGGCCTACATCTTGAAGAAGTAATGCTGCCCTGGGTCAGAAGACCTTATGTATGGCAACATGACTCTGCACCATGCTACACAAGCAGGAGTACTCAATAACTTTCTCTTATTTATGTTATTCTTTTAATGCTTTGACCAATCTATTCCCCGGCCTTCTTCACGCGAAGAAAACCGATCGGTCGAAACCTAACCTAACATAATGAATTAGTTCCGTGGTTCGAATAACTGCTGAAATCTCTTAATTTTTACGAAGTTTTCCATTCTTTTGAATAAAAATCATATTTAATTCATAATAGTTGTAACAAATATTTTACGCTGCACTCCATCATAGGCTCCTATAATGGTTAAATCAATTGTTTGGTAAATACTGCTTAGTGAGTGGCCTTATACCAAACAAAGTTAAGCTTAAGTAAACAGCACTAATCTATGTAAGATTTTATTATACAAATTAATATTTTCACAGTAAACTATGATGATATCATTTTCAAGATTTATTGGATTATGAGCTTCGCGTTATCGTGTGAGTTGCAGCTTATAATATGTATCCATATTAAAAAATATTGATACTAACTTGTTTTGGAGGTGTCAGATTTTATTATAAAGAGAAACTATGTATAATATATCAATTTTTATTTATAAATAAATCTTAGGATTAATAAAAATATAAAATTTGTCACTTAGCTGAGCTACGGAAGCGTACATTTGATTAAGAAAGTAACACCTGAATAAACATTTTATTATTTTACGTATTTCTAGACATTCACTCATTATCAAGTATTTAGCTATTGATGGGGTTAATTTTTCTACTGCTTTGACTTTAATATTACGAGCAGCTCCTTAGTTTTTTTGAACAGGAGTAGAGGTTCATCCCTTGTTTCCTGTTTAAGATTGGGTTTCCGGTCCCTAACAAATTCTACTTCAACTCTATATTTCTAACGTCTCCGACTGAACTCTGAAATTTTATTCGCTAATTAAATCTTAACTTCTTCAAGTCTAGAATGAACTATCTTTCCCGTTATGCTGCCTTTTCTTATGCTAATACAACTCCAAACTGTAACCATCTACCTTGATTGGCTCTTGAGCCTTGTATAGAGTGAATATTAGTAAAAAAAATCGTTTTATTGTTCTTCTTTGCTTGAATATTGTTTCTTTTAATATGGGATCACATGTTTTCTAAACTAGAATCCATTCTATTAATTTTTTGTCTTTGAAACCTTTTTGCAAGTAGCCAGAATGTAAAGGAACATTGTCATGCAAGAATAAATTCTTTAATTTTTTTTCGTTTTGACTTCTAACTAAAAAAAGTCTTCTTCTAAAACTTATAATAATTCTTGACGTTTATCTTGAGAATATCATTTACTGTGAAGAGAACCTATAATTTTACTACCGGCAATATTCAAGCCAGAACATTACTCCATCTCTCCCGCTGGTGTCTTCTAAGTGATGTTCGTTGACTAAGGCACATCTAATGTAGCTCTGTATTCATCACTAAGAATTACTACTGAGTTTTCATATTTAACTGTTGTGATTTGCTTAAAGAAGGTACTTTAAATTCTTCCATATTTGTAGCTAACGTTATCAATATTCAGAATCTTTTTTCTTGTTTTTTATATCCGCAACACCAGCTTCTTCAAATATGTTCTTGTTAGTCAGTTCACTTTATCAATGTTTTC
>CAHIKZ030000735.1:2432500-2467500 GCA_903632075.3 Acanthosepion pharaonis
AAGCTGTAATTTCGAATGCTGATTTTCAAGAGAGTCTCCGGATGCGCAGAAAGTGAATTCGGCGTGACAAGTTCAATTCCCGGCCGTTTTTGTTTCGTTCACTTCACTTCATGCTAATGTCGTTTGAAAAGCTATGAATTCACCTTCTCTCCAGCTGTGGGTTATATATCAGACCAAACTGTGCCCTCTTGCCTTGACTCAACAACCGATCTCGAGGAAGGAGCACTCTAAATTCAAAACCTACCTGAAGAGGGATGGACTCCATCAGGCTACCTTGTCTTAGATGCACCACTTCGGGACTAGTGGGTTATGGGATTGTGATAAACAGTGAAAATGTAAGATCAAAATTAAGTTGATTATTACAAATTAGGCTGTAGACTTATTGATGCACCTTCATATCTATATCTGTTTACTGATATATATTTACCTACTTTGTTTTATCATTGTCTTTCTCTTTTCCCTCCATCCCACTCACTCATATCTCTCTCCCTCTCTCTCTCTCTCTACATTTGTGTTTGTGTATGTGTGTGTGTGTGTGTGTGTGTGTGTGTGTGAGAGAGAGAGAGAGAGAGATCTAAGAAAATATCATGTTATATCAAATAAAAATAATTGCATACGCATACTGTTGCAAAGAATAATCACTATGCCGTCAACAAAAGCTATATCAGATGATGAACTTTGGGTGAAGAATGGTTTTGAGACTGAAGCATCATTACCATTAACTTAGAGCGCCTTACAATTCTGTTAGTTATTCTGAGAGAATAACAGATTAAATACAGCCTCATCATATATTTCTTTTTGTATTCACAATTTTCCCAAAATAAAACTTTAATTCAACAATTTCAGATTATCTATTCGTATACAAATATGAAACAATGTCGAAAAGATCATAGAAAAACAGATGTAATAATTGACAAGATGATAATATCAAGACGCAATATCAAGATGCTAATTGACAAAATGATAATATCAAGACGCTGAGCAATGAAAATGTTGATACAGCATTCAACATGCTCTAATCTGCATCGACAAGTGTTCTTCATTTTTCAAAATAGAATTCATTTGTTGTGTATTTTCCTAACAATGTTTAATCTATTTACAATCTAATCCTCATATATATATATATATATATATATATATATATATATATATAAAAACAACCAATTTTTATAAACTTGATCCGAATGATTATACGGCATTGATTCGTAAAGATTTAATGAAGAATTATAAAAATGTTAATACTGATAACTCAAATTGTGTGGATCTTATCAACTCTTCTGCTAAATAATGATAAGTTGAAAATCAGTGATAGGCTGGCTAAACTTTATTAATCTATTGCTTAAGGATCAGAAGCCGGAAATTTCAAAAACAAACTTACAAGGATTATAAATCCGATCAAGTCAGAGAATGAAAGAATTAGTAAAGTTATCTTAGAACGTGTAAATCTACAAATTAAAAATCAACTCGGTTTTATCCAATGAAGTAATTAACTGGTTCAAAGGCACTGACAACAAGAACTGTACCTTCAGCCAGTTTGATATAGTGGATTTTATTCCTCAATATCTAAGGACCTTTTTACAATGGCATTGGAATTTGCTAAAGTTTATTCTGATATTTCATGTGAAGAGATTAACATCATTAGGAATTGTAGGAAATCAGTCCCCATCCACAATAAAGAACGGTGGCTTAAGAATACTGATAATAACTTCAATATTTCTGTAGAATCTTCTGATGTGATTGGATTATTCATATTATATAATCTTATGAAGAGATCACTTTAGGTAGGCAAGGGTTGTATAGAGACGATGGTCTCATGATTGTAAAGAACTCTACAGGTAGTAAAATTGATAAACTTAGGAAATTAATTCATAGAGAATTTAAGTCGTAAAAATTAGTTCTAATATCAAACAAGATGATTTTCTAGATGTAACATTTAATTTAGTTCATGATAATTTCCAATGCCAACCCTATCTATATCCATCCTAATTCCAATCACCCACCGTCTGTAATCCGGCATATTCCATCTTTGGTAGAACGTCGGACGAGCCAACTCTAATAAAGAAGTGTTCGAAAAGCATACAACGGTGTATAATAAAGTTCTTAGGGATAGTGGATATAAATTCTCTGAAATTAATTTTGTAGAATATGATGCCTGTTCTAAGAAAAAAATAGAAACAGAAAGATTATCCGGTACACACCTCCATTCAATCAATTAGTTAGTACCAAGTTAGGCCACAAGATTTTTAAATTTAATTGATAAACATTTTCCGAAGAGTAATCCACTTAGTAAATTTTTCAATAAAAATACTTTAAAACTTAGCTATAGTTGTTCTAACAATCTCGAGAAAATAATAAAGTTACACAACAATAAAACACTTAAGTTATATAACAATAATAAACGTAATACAGGTACTAATTCTAATTTATCTAAGGACACCAACCTATGTAACCCTGACCAATATCCATGTCTAAGAAGTGCTTAACGGAATTCCTTGTATATATGCGTTCTATTTCTTCAATAGAAAATCCTAAGATCGTAAAGTTTTATATTGGCAGTACCATGAATACATTCAAAGATCGTTGATATAACTATATCTCCTCCTTTACTAACGCTACTTACCGAATATGACTGCACTTTTAAAATATTTTTGGAAGTTGAAAGAAAAAGTAAAACCCCTAAAGTGAAATGGAAAATCCTTAAACTAGCTAGAACCTGTAGATCTTTATATGAACCGTGTTTTCTATCTCTACAGAAGAAAATGCAGATAATCAGATTTCTGAATAGCGATCAGTTATTAAACCAAAGATTTGAAATTACCATTAATTGTAGGCACATTACGGCTCTGATTTTACAATCTTGCTAAACTTTAAATTTAATAATCACTTCTCGTATGCTATATAACCTTCTTATAAACATTTTAAAGTTATCCTTAGTAAGTTTGATTCCATTTAATGCGTTAGATTAGTTATTACTTTAAAATTACTAGTATAAAAAGTTTGGTATAAGTTTTAAATTTATAAATGATTTATATTTGGAATTTATAAATTTAAAGGTTTGTATGGTAAATTGTGTATTTTATGGATTTGTAGCTTATGAGTAGTAAATTTTATGGATTTTGGAATTTATGAATTGTAAATTTATGAATTTAAGATTTATAGGTGTTGAATTTATAGTTATTTAAAATTTTATAAAAACTGGTTAGTAAAAATTTGGTTTATTAGTATATAAGTAAGGTTGATATCGTTACATTTTCCATTGTTTTATTTTATCATTTTTTTTTTTTATTTTTTATATTTTGTTTTTATTCTATAATTTTCCTTCTTTTTTCTTTTACTCTTCTTCGGAAAAGGATTTTTTGATAACTATTTTTTCCGGAGAAAGGATATCTTATGCCTTTCTTCTCTTCCACCTTTCCTTTTTATTGATTATATCTTGTCTTCCTCTTTTCTTTTTTCTACTATATCTTCTGTATTTCTTCTTTTTACTTTTGTGAAAATTATTTCTTATGTATTTTTTTAAATAGATGAGATACTGTATAAGTAGTGTCTGAAAATTGTTATTGCCATCATTTAAAAAATGATGAGATGCCATGTTGTGCATCGAAACAATAATGCATTTTTGTTGCAGTAATATGCATGTTCGAATGTATTTGAGTAGCAATCCCTTTTTTATCAAGGATTTTTATTTTGTTTTTGTTTTTTAACTGAATGGGTAGATTACTTTGTTTCTAGAATGATGAGGATGTTTTTATTTTCCAAATGCGGTCAACCCATTGTGGCCGTGTTCATAGTTGATGTTATTGAATGCTGACTTTTTCTGTTTCCATTATTTTAAGTCATTTTTTTTACATGTGGGTGAGGCTGTTATACTTGTATTTTCTACAAGTATGTTGCATCTTTGTAGGTTTCCGTGTTTGTTAGTCCTAATTATGAGTCCTAATTATATATATTACTTAAAGTTCTGAAGTGCCTGTTTGTGTCTGATATCAATACTGTGTCATCTGCATATCTTATGTTGTTAACGTTGTGGCCGCCAATAATGAATCCTGGTAGGAATTCTAATTACCTCAGAATGGCCTCGCTGTATTGGTTAAAAATGTCTGGCGAGAAGACGTATCCTTGTTTTACACCCCTTTCTATTTTCACATTTTTGCTAAACTCATTTCCTATCCGTATGCAGGTGGTTTGCTGCCAGTAAAGGTTCAGGGTTATTCTAATATCTTTCCCATATATGTTAAGGTTATATAGCAGCTCCAGGAATTTTGTATGGTGCACTTTATCAAACACTTTTGCATAATCTATAAAATATAGATATACAAACTTTTGCATTTGTATTGCTCTTTCTGATATCATTCTGAGCATAAATATCGCATTCCTTGTTCCAATGTCTTTAATGAAGCTGCACTGTTCTTTACTTATTTCGAGTTTGATTCTGCTGCACCTTCTATTTATCCAGATCCGAATGATAAATTTTGTTACATGGTTTACTGGGAAAATTGTCCGATGGAGTTCACATTCGTTTACATCTGGCTTCTTAGGCATTGCTATGAAAATGGATCTACTTAAGTCTTGCGGTATATAGCCACTGTTTATTAGGTCTGTCATCATGTCTAAGGTTGCTAGCATCTCTATTATGAATCCATTTGGGTCTGCTGCTTTGTTTCGGTTCAATTTAGCCATTGATTATTTCACTTCAGATTTCAATATTTGTGCTCTTTCGTTATTTCTGTGTATTTTCGGCTATTCATCGTGGAAAATTTACCCGACGTATTTGTTCCATCTCTGAAATATTTCTTCTTTCTCTAATATCATTTTATGCACCCTGCTGGTGCTGGTGAATATAAGTAAAAAAAAAAAAAAAAAAACTCATATTACCCCGACTTTGTTGAGTATTTATCAGACCCGAGATTCAGGCAACTTGCATTAGAAAAACAGGATTTTTGTTTCAGGGTCAAAGCTGTACACCCATAACCGCTTATGACGTTTATGATGACATTTAGGTTATTGTTAAGAAGCGACGCGGGACAAAATTAGCAGCTACATTTTTTTCTCTGAAACAAAAGTCTGTGAAATCCCCTCATCTTCTAATTCGGGTCAATTGCCGATTTCTTTTCATTGTAGTCAGAACGCTTTCGGTATTTTCAAATGTTCTGCTTATTTAAGGTCTCTCAGAATATAAACCGATTTTAACAGTCTCCTGACCAACTTTAAATTAGCGGAACCAATATGGACTTCGCTCATTGAATCATCTTCGAAATCATTCGAATACTGATCAAATTTAAAGTAAAACTTGAATATTTGTCGATATACTCGCTCGGTCATTGTCAATCTGGAAAACTATCTGTTCATGCTTGCGAATGTAGTAGTCTCTGATCTCAAATTACATCATGGCTGCATAATGGATGGATAGATAGATAGATAGTTTCCGAACAAACATCGTATCGAAAAATGAAATAATATATATATATATATATATATATACGGTATTTCACGTCGTCATAGCGCGATAAAATTCTGTACTTAAAATGCCCCTGCGCCTTATATGTGAAGATTAAATGTTTGACAACACTCAAAGCAATGATGAACTACGGTACCATAACATAATGAAAGATGACAGTCATCAATTTTCACTATTCAAAATATCACAAAATAAGAATTGAACCCAATACGTCAGTTAAGAGCTTGTAAGGCTCATTCGCAATTCGGTGGGCAACAACCGAACGATAAGAAAATCTATGCAGTCATAAATTCATTCAAATAGACAGAAATTGATTGAATTCATAAAAATAATTAAGCTCTATGTAAGGTAAAGTGATTATTGGAGTCTCAAGAGAGTGACCGTTGACTTTTTCTAACTCTATGCAAATGTTTGTGGAGCGAAGACGGAAATAAACACCAAGACATCAAACAGCAAATGACATAAAATGCTTTCTGAGTTGGAGGACTGCGCATTTCTTTCGGTTAATAAATTAATGCACTGAAAATAAATATTTAATATTTCTCAGCCAACAGGTCGCGTTCTTGCCAACAGTAAAAAAAAACAAAAAAACATGATTCGTGATCCCGTTGATTGGGTATTTAAGCAAAGTTTTTAGACTAGACAAGACAGTAAGAAGAGACAGACGGCAACAGTTCACGACAGCTCAGTTTAAATGAACTTCCCTCATTTATTTACTTACACTTTTCTCGTCACTTTCTCCCTAGCTTCTTTTTTCGCGAAGAAATCAAATTTCTTTTAATCTTAACAAACAACTACAATCAAGTAATGTATGAATTTTAAGACTAATACACGCTAAGAAAAATTTAGTTGTAAAAAAACACGAAAATAAAAATAGCTTATATATTTAAACAACTTTTTCACCTTTTTCTTTGTTGAGTTGATTCAAAACCATAACATGTTCCTCTCTCAACGACAAGAGTGATCAGTTAAACGCAAAATCTCCTCAAAATATCCAACACCCTCTGGATTATTTGTAGTTCTATCTCAGTTCCTGAATTAATTCAAATTATATTCATAATTTTTGACATCGATCCAAGTGCACCAAGTATTATTATTGATATGAAATTTATGTTCCATAGTGTTTCCAGTTTCAGTTTCCTAATATTTTTCCTTTTTTTTTTTTTTTCACTTTCAGCCAACACAACCACGTTCACGAACTGGTTTTCTTATTTCTTTGTGACAATCATTTCAACTGGCAATTTCTCTTGGGGAAAATGATTATTCTGAATGTCAAATTTCCTGAGTATGTTAATATTTTAATTTCTCGAAATGTCTTTGGCTTGTGTTGATGCCGTTTGTCTACATAGTCAAAATCAAGTCATAATTCCCAGTGTATAACTGCCTTTATTATTTCATGCATTTGTGTCATGGCTGTCGTCACTGGAATCGATTGACAGCAATCGTTCTCCAATCTCGGAGAGATTCCTCGGAATACTTGCAGACGTCAGCACTTTGACGATCTGGATGGCCACAATCTTTCCTTGAATTTTCAATTCCTCATTGCCCTTGCCTGGGAAACAGTTTCAATTATACTAATTAACAATAGCCCTAAACTTCATGTTATAAGTGAATGTTTTCCTTTTTAGATGGCCTCTGTGTCTCTTTTGAAATGTACTCCGTGATTATTATTATTATTATTATTATTGCTGTTGATGTTGTTTACGGCATTGTCTAGAGCAGAGGTTTTGAGGCGATGGAACCTTAAATAATGATGACGCTGATAGAATAAAAAAGTTGTAAGTTTAAATAAAATAATCATCAACAAACTAAAGTTAAATATGGAGTATGTAATAAAAAAAACATGGCCATCTTAATTACGCTCTCAATAAAGTATTCTTTTGTTTTCTTGCTTTCAGGTTCTTTTGCCTTGTAAAAAGAATAATACATCTACTTATAAGAATAACAACATTGCTACACCGACAACAATAACCACAGCAAAGACATACTTATACTACTAATAATAATGTTTTTATTTTTTTTTACTTCCAACTTCTGTTTGCAAGAATTTAGTATACAAACATCATCATTTTCTTAAAGGCCTGTCGTTCCGGTCCGGTGATACATCTGTTAAGCAGGATAACTGAGCCTACATCTAATGGACTACGTGAATTAATTTGGTTTGAATCCACCCCCGGTGCATGGGGACGGGGGTTAAAAGAAGGGAATGTAAAATGGGCTCGAACGGGTAACATGAACTCCCCTACCTACATACACAGCACGACGGGCAAAAAGAATTGGGAAAATAACCATAAAACGAAAAGGACGATACAATAGTCTAACAATAGCATACCAAAGCCAAATTTATTAAATACTAACAATCGATTCTTTCCTGTTGTGCCAGTTCATTCAAGTATTGTGTTAATATAAATTGTGCCTTTATTTTGCCATCTTTTGCAGTGTTAGTGAAATCGTAGATGTCTTTGAAGTTTATCTTTATTGATTGTGAAGTCAATGAACTATTGTTGGTCAAACCTTCAGAAAAAAATCCGAGGTTAGAAAACTGCGTTTTCTTGTGTCTTGCACGACACAAGAACATGTCATTATGAGAATCTAAAACGAAAAAAAAAATCATGTTTAGATAAAGAAGCATCTTTAACATTTACAGGAAATCTATTTGAAAAAAAGTTCTGTTTGTTTTTCTACGAATTAGTGGAACCTGAACAAACTGTTACTGCAATAAACCAGAATAAATAATTTCCTGGGTTGAATTACCTACTGGAAGTGTAAAGACGATTTTCTGAGCAAGAAAAGCAAACGGCAAATTTTGCTGCATCACTGGAAAGATTCTCTATGAGTGAGAAGCTCTCCCGCGAGTGGATAATTCTGCTGACGTTTCGCTTTTACGCGAAGCTTATTCTGATTACCATTCACGTGTCGCTTATTTTCAAACATGTCACTTTTATATGTCACTTTTTACTATTCTGTTGACCTATCATTTTCACATGCTGAGTTATACTGGTGCCTGTTGCTTTCACAAGTCGCTTTATTCTGCTAAACTGTCACGTTCACATATCGCTTTATTTCCTTGACCTGTCACTTTTAAATGCCGCTTTATTCAGCCGAGCAGTTACTTTCACGTGTTGCATTATTTTGCTGACCTGTCACTTTCACATATCATTTTATTCTTTTTGCCTGTCACTTTTACATATCACTTAATTTTTTGCCCTGTTATTTTCACATGTCATATTATATATAATGTATAGTGTATGTGTATGTCTTTGTGCGTGTGTGTGTCCAAGCAACTCCACCGTTCTCACTGGTCCGATTTCAATGATTTATAGCTCATTCAAAAGCCTTAGAAAAGTTAGGCACCGGGAACGATTTTCGTTGAACTCAGACTCAGGGTTGCCAGATTATGGGAGGTTAAAAAAATATATTAATATATTATACAAGCCATTATCGTTGCTTTCATGGTTCAAGGAGAGTAACTCTTATTTTCCTTTTGTATCCAAAGTTGATTCAAGTTTAAAATTTTAAGCTAGCTAAAATTTTAAGCTAGTTTAAAAGCCGCCATATCGGGCGGCATTTAAGCTAGCTCCTGTGGAGGAGTCTTGGTTTGACCATCATCACAATAGCTAGGTAGGAGTAGATGCAATAGGCATCAATAAACTACAAAAGAACTAAAAATTGATCGATGCATTTAAGTATTGAATTAATGTTTAAGCTTACCTTTTAAAAGTTCAACGATAATTCTTCTGCTGCCACTTAATATAATGACGATTTGATGTATGTATGTGACACTATTTAGCTATGGCAATTGGCTAAATAATCAACCATAGAAATTAAAACAGGAAATACTTAAGTTGAAAAAGAAAGATACCCCGATCGATGTTAAAAAAAGAAAGATTTTATTTTATTTACGAAAAAGATACTTTTCACAAAAGACAGTAAACCCGTGGAAAAAGCCATATGTGAGGTTTTGTCAGGTTGATTAATGTCTTGCTGAGGGAGATGGGAAGAAAGGCAAATATTAAGATATCGGCCAAACCATGGCGGTCATAAAAATTTCGGCTCCGCCGATACAGGCAGGGAGAATCAATGTTAATTATCTTTCCAAGATATCGTTTTTGTTTTTTTTTTTTTTTGGGGGGGCACCGGCGAGGAAAAGCAATGTCGCAATTATAAAATACCTTATCAACGTGTCGCTTCAGACGCAGACACGTTGAATAGCAATATGGCGTTTGTAAATATTTGGCATGAGACAGAAAATAGAGTGGAGAATTGAGATTTGGCGAGATAAAAGAATTTAATTTCTCAACAAGCCAAGGATTCCATTATAAAGCTAACTTCACGAAGGGACCAGATGGCAAACTTTGACAGTGATTGATAGAGTCGGTAGAGAGTGCTGGCTAAGTGAATTCTGCGTGGCCAAAAGATATGTTAGAAATTTAATTGGCAATATGGAATTCGTTAAAATTTTGGCCGATGGGAAAAAGGAAAATTTTGTAAACAAAAATTCTAGATTAGAATTTTAAGGAGGCCAGCTTAGCCACAGCCACACGGCCGGGATGACATTGGTCGAGTGGTAGCAATGGTGATAGGCGGAGGTGAATGGATGAGAAAGACGGAGAGGTTATTAACTCCCACTGAAGGGATTGGTATGAGATATCAATGTGAGAGAGAAAGAGTCTAGGAGGATAGCTCTTCTCCGACCTTCCCTCACGAATGACGAAGACCCCCCTCCGAAATGGAAAGTGATTAATTTTACAAAAATGGGAAGTAATCAAATTTCCTGTCCTGACAACAGAGAAATTTCTTGTTAGAAATCGAGAACCCCAGGCCGCGTCCGGACCCACACCGGGTTTTGGTCGGTACCCATATAAACGAACGTCTTCGGGTCGTTCGGAGAGTTCTGAGTTGCAGTCGCACTTGAGCTGGTTTTGAGTTAGAGTCAGAGCTTAATCAGAGTGTTGCCTCGCAGAAGCTGCCCGAGAGATTCCACGACCTCCGACTTCGCCTATCCTACCAATAGCAAGTTATACTGACGAACGAATCCAAGCCAACACCTAAGAACTAAATCAGTTGATTTAAGATATCAACTTGCTTGAAACATAGAAGTGTCACATTTCGTAGAAAACGGGTTGGGAGAAAAACACACTCCTGTATATAATAGAAGGATAAAGTTAATTTCTTATTTCTTAACATACTTGAACCTCTTGGGTTTTTCTTTTATTTATTTTTCTTTGCGCTTATGCGATACCACCTTCAGTATGGACTCAGCCTACACTACGGTCCGACGCCTGATTGATCTCGTCTACCTAAGATCTAAGTCACAACGTGGGTAGGTTAGACTTGAGATCGAAGCAGTTACTCCAGTAACCAGACGTTGCAAGTGAGCTGGGAATGATAGAGCTGGTATTGAACCGGTACAACTGGTGAAGCCGTTAACATCGACGACCAGAATTCGCCTCTGGACGGGCGAGTGTCCCATATTGGTATCCTGACCAGGGTATTTCGCCGAGTAGCGATGACCACCGATCGACCGGGACACAGGCTGGTGGCGGCGACAAAGAGTCAACCCCAAAACGCCGGTAGAAGAAACATTACAGTTTCGCGCCGCGACTGGGAGTTGACCAACAGGCCGACGGCTTGGTGTCACATATTGGTGCCGTGACCATCAAATTCGACCCTAAACTGACCACTGCCACAGGAGTTGCGGCGTCTTAAGTAGACAAACGGAAACAGGCTAGAGTGGGAACCAAAGGACTTTGGTTAATTATAACGGTTCCAGACCCTCTAGTTCGACAGCCCGGAACCGGAGAAGAACGATCTGGAAATCGTCTGTCAGGTGAGACATTTTTTTTTCGGTTAATCTCCCAATAATTTTTCGATTGTTGCTGCTCTTTATTGCGTTTTTGTTTTATTTTGAATTGTTTGAATATGTCTGACCACGATTCGAATAGGATAGACATAGAGGAAGAGGGGGTTTAGAGATTGGTTGGCAATTCTGGATAAGAGCCGCATAATCTATGAACTCTCAGACCGAGAAACCCTGTATTTGGCGTATGACGCCATGAGAGGGAAAGAGTCGGAATTCATAAAGGGGCTCTTAGCCAGTGAACCCCACATGTCATGGGAAAGGCTAGAGGTATTGCTGACTCGGAAGTTCGCTGACGTGGGGACAGTGATAGAGGCCATGATGGCCCTTCTGAAGATGGCGCAGTTGAAAGACGAAACCCCTGGAAAATTAGAGACCCGAGCAGAGAAGCTGTCGTCGTTAGCTTTCCCAGAGGAATAAGACACAAAGCAGTAATGCAGGCCCAGTTGGCCGATTTATATATAGAAGCGCTCAGTAACGATCGTATTCTCCACGACGTACTGAAGGAAGGACCGCTAAGGTTATCGGCGGCAGTGGCGCTGACTAAAGAGAGCCAGAGAGTTTGGGAGAAAGTAAGAGGAGGTAGGAAGGCGCAAGAGCAAAGTCGGGAGGTAGGAAGAAAGTGGGAAGGGAAGAGAGCCCCCGCGTGGAATCGAAAGGTCAGGTGGAGGAGCCTGAGGTGTGGGAAGAGGAGCATGAAACGTTGAACATGTGGCCAAGAGAGCCACTTAGATAGACGGCAGTCCCCCCGCAGAAATAAGAGGGAGGGTGGCCCAGTTAAAAAGAAGGAGCATGAAATGTTGGATATGTGGTCAGGTGGGCCACTTTGCAGTTAACTGCCCAACAAGAATGTGCTGATTTTGTGGAAGACCAGGGCACCTGAAGAAGAAATTGTGCTTTCAGAAACGGCAGAAAGGGACCACCGAGGCGGAAAAAACGATGAACTCCCCTATGTGAGGAGGATGGCGGGAAATTGTTGCTGCCAGCACCTATGCCTGGGAAAACACAGAGATGGGAACCCAGGAGAAGGAAGGCCAAGGTGTTCCCTTCGCTGACGCAAGAGAAGGAGCTGTCTTGTAAGGCAAAAATAGGACGTATGGCAATGAAAGCTTTGATAGACACAGGAGCATCTGTTTCATTACTGAGAGAGAAAGAATACAGACGGGTAAAACCTAAGGGAGGGATGCGGGAAGCGGGCATAGAAATCACACAGACGGATGGTGGCCTCTCCCCCTGGAGATAAAAGGAATGGCGAGGCTTCCTGTGAGAATTGGAAGATTGAGAAGTACCCAGAACTTCTACATAACGCCCAGTCTGTGTACGGAGGCAATCTTGGGAGAAGATTGGCTTAAGAGCCAGAGGGCTCGCGTAGAGTTTAACCCTACAGTGTTAGTAGTAAATGGCGAGAGAACGCCATTGGGAGATCCACCAGAAATTATAACAGTGGTGGTAGAGGAAGATATAAGGCTACCCCTAGAACAGTGGTGTCGGGTAACGGTAGATTGGTGACAGGGAAGAGAATGCAATCGGCCCCTGTAGAAGAGAAGGGCCCGGAAGAGAATGAGGTAGTTCTGTGTGAGGCAGTAGTAGAGGCAGCTGAATTAGCGCCCATTATGATGGTGAACCAGGCCCACAAGACAATAAAGGTTAAGAGAGGAGAGGAGGTGGGAAAGGCACTATCCCTGTGAACTCTGAAGCAAAGAAAATACATAGAGCAACCAGAAGAAATAGCAAACGAAGAGATATTGGCACCTGATAAATTTAGGGCCAGAGTGGGAGGTCTGCTAAGAAATAATCGGGATGTGGTGGCCAAATCAGATAAGGAATTAGGCCAGACCAACACAGTAAAAATGAAGATCGATACCGGTGATCACCCTCCTGTGAAACTGAAGCCTTATAGAACACCTGTTCACAAGAGACCCTTAGTGGAAGAGGCAGTGAAAGAGATGTTGGAAGCTGGGATGATAGAAAGATCAATTTCCCCTTGGAGCTTTCCCAATCATGATAGTAGACAAGAAAGGTGACGGGCACCATTTTTGTGTGAATTTCAGGAAAATGAATTCCATCTCTAAGCCTTTAGCAGTGCCATTGCTACTAATTGATAACATATTAGCATTATTGGGGGAAGCGAAGTACTTCTCCACGTTGGACTTGAGGTCCGGGTATTGGCAGGTTGCCCTTGATGAGAATGACAAGGAAAAGGTCGCATTTGCGTGTCACTGTTTCAGTTCAGGGTGATGCCATTCGGTTTGGCTAATGCCACGGGAATCTTCCAAGCAACTTATGTCAATACTGTTAGGGGGATGCGAGAGTTTTGCTATGGTATATCTAGACGATCTTGTGATATTTTCAGAAACACCAGAACAACACTTTTTCCATTTAAAACAAGTGTTTGGAAAACTAAGAAAGCACGGTTTAAAATTAAAATTATCAAAATGTCAGTTTCTTAAGGATGAGACGAGATATTTGGGCTTTGTTATAAACGGAGAAGCCCGACATGGATAAAGTGAAAGTTACAAGGGAAATGTCAGAACCTAAGTCAGTGAGACAAGTAAGAGGGTTTATAGGGGCTATAGGGTACTACAGACGATTCTTCCCGGCATTCTCGAGAATTGCCATACTCCTAGTAGCACTGACTAAGAAATACGCTAGGTTCAAATGAACAGAAGACTGCCAACGGGCATTTGATACCTTAAAGAAGTAGCTGACAGCCGTTCCGCTGCTGACGTACCCAAACCTGAACAAGCCCATGGTGCTATACACTGATGCCAGTGAGCAATGTCAGGCATACCAGAGGAAGTACCGATATACTTTCTCTCTCATAAGCTCTCAGAGACACAACAGAAATGGCCAATAATAGAAAGAGAGGCATATGCTATAATGTATGCTCTCCAAAAACTGGAATGGTGTTGTCTTTACTATAAACAGACCACAGGCCCCTGCAGTACCTAATGCAGGCAGAATGGACGAATAATAAGATTCAACAGTAGGCGCTAAAGTTAAGTGGCTACCACTGTAAGATAGAGTATTTGGCAGGGAAAGAAAATACGTGCCAATTTACTCTCAAAAATATCGAAACAGCTAGAAGAGAGATCTGTAGAAGTAGAGCAGGGAGTAGATGATAAAGCTTACAGAATCGGAGTAATTAACTCCAATAAGTTAATATGTTAGAATCAGACGAAGAAGGGGGCGCACAGATGATGACCGATCCTTACTGGACAGAAGGGATTGAGAAGGAGCAGGCAGACAGTGAGATAGCTGCTCTTAGAGAAAAGGTGGAGACAGGAGAGACCACCAAGTATGCAATAATAGATGAAAGGCTGCATTATCTCTCAGGTAGAGATGAGGAAGTTAAAGTTGTATGTGCACAAAAGTTTGAGGCCAGAGATATTAGAACAGTGCCACGAGAGGTTGGGCCACATGGGAATTGATAGAACATATGACCTAATAAGGAGAAAGTACTATTGGCCCAAACTGTACAGAGAGGTCACTAATTATGTTCGGAGTTGTGTAGTGTGTCAGTCGCAGAGTAGAAGGCAGGAAATGGTACCATTGGAAGGGATGGATGTGCCGAGCTTCCCCTTCGAGAAAGTGAGTATGGATGTATCAGGACCATATGGGGAAACTGCACGAGGAAATAACTATATAGTGAGTTTTATTGATTGGCTAACAAATTGGCCTGAAGCATTTGCAGTACCAGACAATAAGGCTAAAACTAGCCGATTTGATAAGTGAAATCTTCCCTAGCTATGGCGCCCCTGTGTAACTTGTCACTAATAATGGCACAGAGAATATAAACAGCATAATGAGAGAAGTACTGACAGGTTTGAATATAGAGCACATAAAAACATCTCCATATCACCCCCAAGGAAACGCTAAAGTGGAAAGGTTTCATAGAACCTTGGGAGATGTGTTAGCTAAACTGGCTAGAGAAAATACAGGAAATTGGGATCTGTACTTGACACAGGCACTGGCGGCCGTGAGGTTTACGATAAACGAAGCCTCCAGATTTTCGCCATACTTTATGTTATTTGGCAGAGACGTGGTCCTGCCTGTGGATAACTTGTTGAAGCCCGAAGAAAGTATACGGAGGAAGATCATCATCAGCTGTTGTTGGAACAACAACATAAAATATTTGTACAGGCCAGAAGAAGAAGAAAGAGGACACAGAAGAGAAGAAATGAGAGGGTGAATCCTGAAAGAAATGTAGTAGAATTGAAGGTTGGAAACACTGTCTACTATAAAATTCACCAGAGAGAAGGAAAGCTGGACCAGAGATGGGAACCATACTACCGGATAGTAGAACAGACGGGTCCAGTATCATATGTAATATGGGATCAAGTGGCAGGATGGGCAAGGAGGGCCCATGCCAATGATCTGAAGAAAGCTGAAATAGCTAATCTAGAAATGAGTGAGCCGAGGCCTAAGAAGACATGAACAAGGAAAGTAACTCGAACCGGAAGAAATGGAGACGGAAGAGGATTCCGAGGAAAATGAAGAGATAGATCGACTTAGCCATCTAGACGAAGCGATCCGAGTGACGGAGCTGGAACTTTCGGCAGGGACCAGCTGCGTTCAGTCGTCGCCTGAATCGGTGCAGAGGAGACCCTGTGATCTCACCGTCTCGCCCCCATGTCCAAAGAAAAGGAAGAGAAAATCGAGGAAATCCAGTCAAGGGTTCTAAAGAGAAACACCCTAAACAAGAAGATGAGCTCCACGAGTGGGAGGGAGAGGATCAGATACCCCTTTCCCAGTTCAGAGAAAGTCTAAGAAATAAGGGAGATCTAGACGTTGACTCAAAAAGTAATGAAGACGTCCAAAGTACAGACTCGAAGCAGAAGGAAGAATCAAGAGAGGAAGGAGAAGAAACACCCCCTGAAGAGGAGTTGAACCCTGAGAGAAGGTTAGAGGTTGAACAGGAACTACCTCTGAAGATGAGATTGAGAGGGGTGGGGAAGCCCAAATCTCAGTAGAACAAAGAAGGCTGTGAAGAATAGAAGCGTTTGGTGTCGACTGGTAACGTCACTGGCTCATCCAAAAACCTACTTGCTGACTGTGGTGTATGTGGGCGGAGGGGATGGAGGCACGGGTTGCACCTCACGAAGGACGGAAGAAGATTATTGGCATTGCTGACTGGCCAGCAATAGTGTCAGCAAGTTACGGCCTTTGGAGGAGGAGCACTGCGCGCCTCTCCGGACCAATCGAATTTGAAGAACGCGTTTATAACACGAATTAATGATAGAAATAATGTATAATGTAAATATAGTCATTTAAATGGATTTTTTTTAATGAAACATTATTTCTTATTGCGATAAATGTTATTTTAATGACTAAACGTTTGAGTTGCTATCCTTGAATATCTTAAACGGTTCTTATTAATTTCAATGATTAAGTAAATAAAAAAAAAACAGGAACAATTCAAACGTGTAGCCACTAAAAATAACGTTTATAGTAATAAAAAATTATTTAAATATATTGCTAATGATTTCATTATAAAAATACATGAAAAATCTGGAAAGGAATTGTTTGTAGTTAGAAATTAAAGCCAACGTTCCTGAAAGAACGAGATTATATCTATGTCTTATTTCCACAGGTCAATGATACACTCTAATTTAAAATTACAAGAGGTTTGCAAAAAAACACTAATAATCCGATTCCGTTGACAGGTTATTGCTAGAGATATTGGAATGTAATGAAAATGCCAACCCAATAATTGAGGGCTCTTTAAATTTGACTACTTTGCACGAATAGGAAACCATTCAGACTCAGTTACCAACCTGGCCGTATGGAACCGTTATCTCTCGCCATGAGATATAAAGGTAAGAGACGTCTATCTCAGGTTAAACACTGTGACATTGATGAGGTTTTTCTTTCTTTTGTCGGCATTACTCTTTGTTTATGATTTCCAGTATGTAATAAATTTATGCAGAAACGTGGACAACTTAGTATTTAGTACTTTCTACTAAGATCATTATTCTTATTTGCATATATTCTATTGTATACTTAATACGGAGTCATCTACTTTTTCACATCACTTTATTTCAATGTTAGTTCGGTCAACCAACTTGAATAATGCCAATGAAGGTTTATTGAATGGAATAGTGAATTTCCCCTCATCAATCCATTATACAATATCCATTAGAGTGGTATAATATTCCCCTAAGTCATATCTGTCTATTTAGATATCCTGAACTTGATAAAATGATGGAAGTAATGCTATTGTTTTTCTTAGCAATGCGTGGTTCATGGATGGAGTCAACCTATTTGAAGTAGCAACTCTGAATTTTAAAGCTATGACTAATGGAAGAGCCATAAATTCTAAAAGATGTAGTGAGATCAGCACTGGCGAAGATGAACAAAAACAAAGCAGCAAGGCCTGATGGGATCGTAACAAATGCTTTCAGCTTTAGACGACTTCGCCATCAACAGGATCACAGAAGTAATAAACGAACTATAAAGCATTGGCCACATACAGGAGATCCTCACTAAATCCATCTTCGTAACATCACCTAAGAAACCAAGTTGCAAATGAGCTCCGTTGGACAGCAGTTTAATAACTAATGATGTGAATCCTAATGAATAGATCACAAAACAGAATTAAACCAGAAATAGAACAAGAACATTTCCACTTTGTCAAGGACACTGGAAGAAGAAATGCAATACTCTTGATTAGAATTATATCAGATAGTAATACAAATACAGAACTTGCACTTACGTTTAATAGATTCTACAAAATGCGCTATATATATATATATATATATATATATATATATATATATATATATATTACATGAGGTAGATGCTGAAAATTTCTCAGAATGACCAGTTCAAAATCAATATTCTGATATTTGGTCATTGAAATACTGATTTTGGAGAATAAGTCTGGCCAAGAAATCACCTCTCTATATTGTCAGTAATAAACTTGAAAGTCTACAACCACATCGATACAACTTTGTTTTCTAAGTACAAAATTTACATGTAACTCAAAATTATAGCCTGAGTAGAAATGTTAGATAATATTAATCTGTTATTAACTTTATAATTATTCATTTCACAATCTTAGTCAAAGTATTACAACTAAATAGCATAGTTTCTTTCATGTTTTTGCTTTTAGAGATTTTTTTTAACATTGGTGTGAATGTATAAAAAATTTAATCAAAAATACAAAAAAATGTCATCCAATAAAAAACATTTTATAACTTGACAAAATTAATCTTCTATCATCAATGAAGATTAACTGTATCTCGATTAGATATAATCTTTATTTTTATTTTTCATTTCTATCCAAAAGGAATGCCTATACTTTCAGAGAGTTCTTCAAACACTGACCAACTTTAAAACATGATTTAAAAGGAAAACACTTATGGCTTTATTTGTCAAAAGTAAGAGATTTGCTACTTCATAAGTTGGAAACAATTGTTAATAATACAAAATAGAAAAAATGGGAATAGAAAAAAAAATAAAAAAGTCAAAAAGTTTAAGCAAAAAATCTTTTTATTCTATCAAAAAAAAAGTTTTTAAATTTTTATTTGCATTTTTTTTTATTTATTTCTTGCAAATAAGCCACACGTTATTGACAAAAGTATTGTTGTAAATGTTGACAAATTGAAAATAAAATTTAAATTTTTGTAAAATGTTTCTCTAAGTAAAGCTGAGTATATTTCCTACATGTCCAGATGTAGAAAAGAATTACTGTAGCTGCATAAAAAAAAATAAATAACCCATTATTACAGAAAATTAATAATGTCATGCAATTGTTAAATTTGATCAATTGAAATTGATGAAAGAAGCTGTTTTTCCTTCAAAATGACTTGCAAAAATTATTCTCAAATGGCAATTCAGTGGAATTTATTTAGATTTGCTCTTGAAAATGAGAGATTGCATTCTTGATATTTTGTCTGTAGATTTTTATAAATAAACTTAGGGGAAAGGTGTAATTTTTATTTTTATTTTTTTTAAATAAGTGCGCCACGAAATACAGAGGAAATATTTTCAAGTATGGATGGAAAACCAAAGATGATATTTTGTAGAAAAGAAGGAATTATCTTTCTTTCTACAAAGATAACAAATTCAAGGCAAATGTTTATCAAAAAAACAAGAATTGCAAGACGTGGAAGAACAAATGTGGCAGGTAATGTTTTGCCTTGCAAAGGAATGACTTTTAAATTTGTTTGAAAGAGAAAGGTAGGCAATTTTGATAATACTATAGAAAAGAAAAAAACATTTTCATAGATAACAACTTGGGAAAAAAATCTTTAATTTTTTTAAATGAAAAAAAGAAAAAGAAAAAAGTGATTGGGAAAAAAAACTGAAGATGTTTATAGAAGAGAAAAAAGAAAAAAATGAATAAGAAAAAGAAAAAAAAAAAAAGATGATTATCAGTTATTAAAAATTACATTGTAATTTTTTAAAGAAAAAAAGCGACCCCCAAAATGCTGCTCAGAAAAAAAATTGAGCATCAAAAATACAAAATTATACAAATAGAGAATCAACAATCATTGAAAAGGAAAGACAACAGTAGGTTATTAAAGCATAACAAAATAAACCAACAGCTATTTCTTGTTGCCCACAGGCAGGGTATACATGCTCATGCTTGCATTTGTAATGGATATGCACAAACAATATTTGCATACTTTTGTGTCCAGTAGGGTATAATATTTTTAGAAGTTTTTGCAAGTTTATTTCTTTTATTTTCTGAAGCTTGTAACCAAAATCCATACAAAAACTGCTAACAAGTGAGATGACAAAAATCAGAATGGTATTGACCTCTGTAATAAACTATATTGATGTACTTGTATTTGGTGTTGTATATAAAAATAGTAGGATCAGGTGTGTGTATATTATATATAAATTCAGATATGAAAATGAGATTTACTAAATCTTGTAAGTATAAACTCTCATGTTATCTTCTATTCAGCCAATCAAATGCCAACAAAATACATTCATGATAATCACAATCATTAACTCTTAACTAATTACATTTTATAAAGCACACACAAAAAAAGAATTTTGACAAACAAACCAGTAACTTGAAAATTTTAATCTACAAGTACTAAAAAATTTATGGCCCAATCAAAAATGGGTCCCTACCAGAAAATTTTTTTGGGTCATTTTAATCAATCCCAAAACTTTTCAGTACCCACTAACCTAGCATTAGTCGTACTATCCAGTACATACAGGATCTTCAAACTACATTTTGTTTATCTTCAGATGATTGTTCAAGTTTCTGATATTTTGGCTTTAATTTTGCTACTTTGAATTTTTTATTATTTTTTTAAACTACAACAAAATACAACTAAGGGAAAATTGTGTTAAATTGAGTTTATTTAAAAATCAAAATATGTTCATTCGTTTCTGACATAAAAATTATGGTCAGGTTGGTAAAGATGTTAACATGATAGTGGAATGATGAAGTAACATTTGTAATATATATATATATATATATATATATATATATATATATATATATATATATATATATGCATCAAGCATTAATACAAAACTAAGCTAATTACTTCTTACAAATACAAAAATGATTCAAATTTGGGTTCAAGAACAAAATGCAAATTATATTTAATATCTGTGCAGTCTACATATTGAGAAATTAGATATTTATTTATTTTAACAAATAAAACTCACACATATGGGAGAGAGGCAGTTTGAAGTTGCCTATACAGATTTTAATACCTGTTTTTTTCTTTTATTCTCTCAAAACAAAATAATAAATTTTCAAAATTTGATAATTACTTTTTCTTTAGAGGCACCAAATTTTGTAGAGTACAGACCCCCCACTCTACCCATCCTCAAAGTTAGGTTACCTTCCTTTCTCCACTTATTTGTTAGACATGTTTGTACATTTAGAGAACTCAATAAAAGTCATTAGACTTGTCAGAATCAATGGCTTACAAGATGAGTATCTTTTGTATGATGAAATCTCGAGTTCTGTTGTCTTTGAATATCCAATTGTAAACTCCTAAATTTATTACAGAAATTTATCATTTCATGTTTTGATTTAATATTAAGTTTTCATAAATAGATAAATCAGATACTTTCAATTAAATAAAAAATAAAGTTATCAAACATTTTTTTACATCTCTCCATATAATTTTTCAAGAAGAAAAATTGAGTAAACATCAAATTATTCCAATTTCCCCCACCCACCAAATATTTTAACGTTTACAGGGACAATAGTTCATGCTTTCTGTTCATTAAGACAAAGATTGGGACATGCTAGCTTCTAGAAAAGTTAATTAACTAAGTACACCCAAAACTAACGTGTGTCATCTCACTTACCCATTTGGCTTTTAATACAAATATAGACTTGAACATTTAAAGCTTTAAAAAGGTAAAATAAAAAAAAAAAAAAAAAAAAAAGAGAGGGAGATTACTCTAGTATATTGAAGAGTAGTTTCCCCTTTCATTAATATTCCTTAATGCTGATTGGTCCACATTAATGATGGGGAGGGTTGAAGAACATATGAATACAAAATAATAGGCACTGTGCAAGATTGCCTTGCTATAAAAGAAATTGGGAAATATAACAAAAATAGAATGTTTATAGTTGGTATTAAATTGTAAAATAAAATAAAAATAAATACTTAAGATATTTTTAGGAAAAACCATCAAACAAATTTTAGCAACAATTTTTTCTCTTAAAAGTAATCACACTTGAGCTTAAAAAAATAATTCACATTCCATTGTTATAAAAAGGACAATATTTGGCCGAAATGTTGAAAGATTCATTTGCTTCAAATGATTTCAAATCTTAGAAAATACAAAATTAAGTTTTAAAAAAATCTTAACTCATGAAAAAATTCAATTTTTGCCTGAAAAGGAAAAATTAAATTAAAACAAATGAAACGAAAAAATAAAAATAAAATAGAGAATAATCTTGAGGATTGTAAATTTTCAAATTTGTTTGTAATCATTTTTTACAAATTCTTTTTTATAAGAATTTTGGAGCTTCTTACAAAAAGAAAAAGTTTATAAATAAATTTAAAACAAAAAAAAAAGGAAAAGTTAAAAAAATTAAGTCAACAGGGAATTATTTTGAATTACACTTCTGCAAATTATATAACATTTCATAACAAATATACAAAAAAAAACTTCATTTTATTTTGTACACAGATATTATCTATATTCTTTATTGCTATAAAACAGTATTTTTTGATAAAAAATAAAATGTTGAAACAACTGACACAGTCAAGCATCCAACTTATAAATAAAATCTATTTTGGAGATTTTGGTTTGACTTCCCCACTCTACTTACTCCAAACAATATTTAAATATTCTTTCGAAAAACAAAAGAATTTTCTTTTAAACTCCTGTCACATCTACTCATATCCAAACATTATTAAAAGCTGTTATCACAAATTTCTTAAAAAGTTATTGTTCAGTAATAATTAAATTTTACATTTCTATTGTTTTTCACTGTTTCTTAATATTTCAGTTAAAGGCAGGAAAAAAATGTCTACACATATACATGAACATAAGTCAAACTATGATTTTTCTTCCACAAAGCCATTAAATTAAATTACAGTATACCACATGCAGTTCTTCAGGATAATCAAAAAAAAATTTTTTTTTTTTTAAATGTCTGGAAACTCACAAAAACAATGACCCTATGCCCTGTAAACAAAGTCAATGAACTGATTATTTCACTTTTCACTAAGAATATATATATATATATATATATATATATATATAAATAATCAACAAGCTCCAGTAAAAACCTATTTAAGTCAATTAGGATGGAATATTATACTTTTTTTTTCTTTTTTAAATTGAATCTTGTGAATAATTTTAATGCTTTGATATTAAAAGTTAATCTCTTCCTTTCCATTGTGCACAATATTTTCTTTTAAATTTGTATTTAAAAACACGTTAGTTTCTGATCTTGGATAGAGTTTTAAAAAATGTCATTCTTTTCTTGTTTTGTTTTCATTTTGGCAGATATGTCTAAGAATTATAGAAGAAAGATAAAGAATTATACAAGAGAGACAAAGAATTATACAAGAGAGATAAAGACTACATACAAGTTATAGAGAGGTGAACATGAATGTGGAAGAGAAAGAGAAGGATTGTGCCTATATCTGGATATAAATATATTTCTTAATTAATGGCAGGAGAAAAACAGAAAATATTAAAAAAAAATGCTTTTAACAAATCTGTCTTTCTTTTTTGTTTTTCATAATGTCAATATTGTTTATTTCATTGCAAATTCTTTTGATTTTCACTTCTTTGAAAGAAATTTACTAAGAAAATTATTGAATCCTAAATTGATCCCAGTAACTACAAATGGAAGTTTGAAACCACCGAAGAATCAATTATTTCTATTTATCATTTTTAACTTGCATTTCTGATTATTATAAAAAATACTCTTAAATTAAAATCTATTCACAAAACAGCAATTACATAAATATTTAAATATTTCATTCACATACATGCACACAAAACAATTAACAGAAATAATATAATATCATCCTGGATTTCAATTTCTGTACCAAGACTTAACCAGAAATTCAACAAATTTGAAAATTTATTTTTTAATGCCCAATAAAACATTTAATAAATTCAGAAGTTTTTAAATATATTTTTGGTTGGTATATTGTTTTGTTTAAGGTAAAAATATAACCATAAAGCATAATTCTGGAGAACAAAACAAAAAAAATATGTAGACTTGGTAAGAAGTTAAATAAATCTACCAAAACTACCTTTAAGTGGATCGCTTTTTCTTTCTTTTTTTTTTTTTCAAAAGAATATTTGGACGTATGGAATTGTTCATTTAAATGTTTAATTCGAAAGTTTGCAAGTAGAGGGTTGTCTATGGAATAATTAATTGCCTTTTGATTCCCTGTGTAAAGAGAAAAAAGCTTAGGATACATTCAGACATCATGATCCATAATTAGATATTGGTCAAGAATTTAAAACAAAAAAAAGTGGAATGAGTTTTGCTTTCAAAAGTAACACATTTGCTGGACAGTAAAAACTTAATCATATTTAGTAAATTAAACTTATTCTATTTAACCAATCTCTCCCAAATCTTACCCAATAAATTATTTTTATGCATATCATTTAGAAAATAATTATATAATTTTTTATATAATATTATTAAGGTTGTAGTGGTGTTGGTAGTAGTACTACAAGATATAAAATATCTCACATTTAAACAACTTTTAAGATAGCAAAAAAAAAAAAGATTATTTTTAAATCAAATTTAAGTTAAAAACAATGAGCATTTATCACTACAGAAAAATCAATTTCTATCAAAATACTTGGCTAGAAAGGGTTTATAATTCAGATGATAATGAACTTGAAACTAAATGTCACACTTTATAACTGAAGAGAACAAGTAAGGGTTGCTATACTAAAATCTGCAAATATTTTTCATTCTTTGCATCGAGATCATCTTGCAGTAAAACTTATTAGATTTCAATTAAAGGAAGAAAAAAGTGCAAAGTTTGTGCTTTGATCTTTAAGAGTAGATTAAATTTTATATATTCCCTCAAAGCACAAACTTTCTGGATTTATTAGGTATTCTACAAAAATTCTCAGCATCAATTCATTTTTAAAAATAAATAAATAAGGAATACACAACACAAAATAGAACATTCTGAAAAATTCTGCATATACCAAATATATAATTTATATGTATCAAAACCTATTTACTCCCAGATTGACAAGATTATATTTTTCTTCTATATATATATATATATATATATATATATATATATATATATATATATATATATATATATATATATATATAGAGAGAGAGAGAGAGAGAGATGGATAATATTTAATGATATTTTATAAGGCTGTTATCATTGAGCACTTTTAACTGCTGAACTTGAAAGTTGGTATGTTAACTATTTAACACAAAATATTATATATATATATATATATATATAATAAATTAATTGATTTAAAATGTTTTTTTTTTCGCTACACAGTTCTAACCATGTTTCAAGAATGGAAGCTAAAAGCCCCAATTTTAATTCTGTAATTAAATTAAAGACATTAGTTCCAAAAATTAAATTTGGGACTTTTAGCTTCCATTTTTTGAAACATGGTTAGAACTGTGTAGAAAAAAAAACCATATTTTAAATCAATTAATTTATAATATTAATGCTCTGTAAATTTACATTGAGCACTATTTTGTAAAAATAAAAAAATATGTATAAGAACACCGGATTATATATCTTACTGTTCTTTTTTTATTTATATACATATATATATATATATATATATATATATATATATATATATATAGAGAAATACTATTATCATATAGTTTTGCCTAGACACATCTTGATCTTCATGCAAAAACAATTCTGGAAAAAATGCAAAATGCATCAAACTGAAAAAAGGAAACAAAAATTAGGACAGATTTGCATGCAGATAAGCAATTAAAGAAAAGTCTTTATTTATATCAGTATTGTAAAATTAGAAGCAGATAACAATAAATATTTTAGTTTCAATGCCATTAATGAAAATTGATCCACTGACACATTATGGATAATGTATATTTTTGTATCAGTACATCAGTTCACTTAATCATCATTAGTTCCTTTCATCATTATTAAACTAAATATTATCATTATTATCTTGTTTTTCATTATAGTTTCTTAATGTTATAATTTATTTGCTTATTTATTATGAAGTCATACAAATAAAAAAAAAAAAGTGTATTATATTTTTCATTACACTTGGTGAATATCTTTTAATTATCTCAAGTTGAGTTATGATTTTATGCTTGCTTAATCCTAGCACATGATACTTGATTGTGCCAAAACAGATTAAGGAAAATATAATATTTAGAGTTCATATAAAAGGATTACAATTGTTTGAAATTGATTAGAAATAAATTAAAAAAATTCTTAGACACACAAGTGAAATCACTATATATATATATATATATATATATATATATATATATATATATATATATATATATATATATATGTGAACAAATAAATGCCCAAGTGATTTTTTGAAAGGCTCTTTATGAATATACCGAACAACCATAACTGCTAAATGCAGACACAAAGTTAATTTGAAAACCTATTTGTAACCATCCAAGAATATTCATTCAAATGAGTACAAAAAAAAACACAACATTCAAAATGTAATAAATTTTTTTGCATCAAAGTATTAGTTGGCTTTGTAGAAACTGATCTAATTACAGCAGTACAATTTATTGCTCCAAATATGTAAACAATAAAACTAACTTCTGAAAAGCATTGGATAAATGAGTTGTATTTATTTTTTATGGAAGCAACTTCAAGTGGCAGCCACTTTTAAAATGTCAGTTTTGAGACTGGCCACAGTATAAAATGAAAACTACAAAAAATTTTTTGTTTAAGTTATTTATGACAAACTTTAACCTCAATTTTTAACACAAATCTATGTATGAAGTAGTTTTCTATTGCTGTAATTACTGATCAAATTATCAAGCAGCCAAAATACATTTTTACTATTTTAGAGCTAAATTCTCATGTTTGTTCTGAAAAAGTTCCTTAAATAGGAAATGTTAATGAAAAAAAATATAGAACAAAATGAAAAAAAAAAAAGTGAAATTAAAAAGTATAAAGAAAAAATAGAAAAGTACATCCTGAAAAGTCCACCCATCTAGCCCTACCCAGCAAAAAGAAGAAAAACCTTAAAATAAACATTAGGACAAAAGAAATCAGTGGACAAAAAATAAAAGAAAAACAAAATGTAAATAAATCTAAGTCAAAAGTATTTTTGGCTTCAGGTCTTTGCCAACAATTTCTGGAGAATTTTTCAACCTAGAATTGCTGAAATACCAATATTGTTGTTGTTCATTTCAAGTCTTCAGTTCGGAGAGAAGCAATGGATTCTTTATTGGCTTCATTGTCTTCACACAAATTGTGAATGGCTAAAATTGACCACTGAGCAATGACTGAGTTGAAAAGTTAAAGAAAACTGAAAATCTTTAAAAATTACAAATTTTTTTCAATCACAAGAAGACAATGAAAATAATTATCAAAAAAATGCCCTTTTCAAACACTTAAATAAATTAAAAAAATACCTGTATAAAGTTTATTTTAGAGACATCATGTTGATGCTACCACAAGCCAAACATTAAAACCATCAGCTGCCTATTTTTATTAAAACAAAATAAATTAATAACCAGATGCTTGAACAACAAATAACTTAAAAGGTTAGCTGTTCCATAAATGTAAAATAGAAATTAATTAATTTCACAATAAAATTTATAAATCTAAATAATTATTACTTTTAATAGAATTTTTTCCTTTTTTTTAAAACTGCAAGTTAATATTTTCACTCACAGACCAATCTATTGCTTCAATCACTACATTTCAATCTATTGCTTCAATCACTACATTTCAATCTATTGCTTCAATCACTCACAGACCAATCTATTGCTTCAATCACTCACAGACCAATCTATTGCTTCAATCACTCACAGACCAATCTATTGCTTCAATCACTCTCACAGACCAATCTATTGCTTCAATCACTCACAGACCAATCTATTGCTTCAATCACTCACAGACCAATCTATTGCTTCAATCACTCACAGACCAATCTATTGCTTCAATCACTCACAGACCAATCTATTGCTTCAATCACTCACAGACCAATCTATTGGTTCACTGGCCTTCTTCATGTGCTTGTCACATCAAATAAATTCTTTCAAATTGAAGATTACCAACTGAGAAAGACCCACCAAAAGAAAATAATACCACAGATTGAATCGACTGAAAACTGGACTGAAAACTCAAAGTTTCAATTGTAAGTAAAAAAAGAAAGAAAAAAAAAAAAGGATACATGGATTTCTTCCATCAATTTTGGTCTGATTAAGAATAAGTGGAATTCCATTCAGTTCACGGACCTGTACAATTAGAGGGGAAGAATAAATAAAAAAACATAACTTTATTGCTTATAAATAAACACAAATGACAAAAAAAAACATGTTAAAATAAAACAAAAAGTGAGGTATGTCAGTATACATTAGTAATCAAAGACAATGTTTATAGAGAAATAGACAAATGTATGGAGATTGTTTATCTTAAGAACAAAAACTAAAAGAAGAAGAAAAAAAATCAACATTTTCATTATAAGTGGCTTTTGTTTGCTACAAAACTATGTTTATGAACTTCTCAGTAAAGAACAAAGTTCAAACTTAATAATTTAAGAAATATGAAAGTCAAGGTATAGAGAGAGTTAAGCACAGAAATATTAGTTAAAAATCATAAAATTACTGCAGGCATAAATAGGCATTTCATAAAATTAATAATCACATTAAAATCATAGTGAAATTAAAAACTGGTAAAAAAAAGAAAAAGAAAAACTTTACTTTGTCTTGATTGGCTTTATTCCTATAAACCATGTTACCAATAAGCCGAATAAGGTCTCGTTTGATACCGTGGGCAGGATGTTGAGGGTCCACTCTGTCTAGATCAGTTATTTTGTTTAAAGGGGCAAAAATACTCTCACCATCTTGACCAAAGTCTTGAATACTTTGCAGAAGTTCTACAAGAATTTGAAACAAGAATTTATTAAACACATAAGAATAATGAGCAGTGTGAGGATGTAAGGTCAAAGAAGTAACATATATCCAGAATTTGGTAGAGTGAAAGCAGACAATTTCAGCAGCTGTCCCAGTCCCCACCCTTTACACACTGACATAACTGAAAATATCTTTCTTTCTGACAAGTAGATATCAAATGAAGAATTTTTTTTATGTGGTCCACTGTCCAGCTAATTTTCTGTGCTAGTAAATCACTTGGTCTTATCAGTTGCAGGATTCAACCTTAACAAGTACCTTAATAACAATCATATGGGAACATTTCTTGTTTTTATTTTAAGTAGATAAATACGAATTTCATAAAATGCTAGCATTAAATGATAAAAAGGTTATTACACACACACACACACACAGAGGGAATGTCTCAAGGTTAATACTCATGGCACATGATACAATTTTGTTTTAATCTAGTTATTAAAATAAAATCTCACAGAAAATTATTAATGTACTTTTATATTTACTAAGCTTTTGCCTAGTATGGTAAAGGTTACAATAAAAGAGCACTCAATATTAAAGTATGTCAAGAATATAAGTCATAAAAAACTCTAAATACAATATTTAACAGAAAAGAAAATTTGATGAATTTAATTATTGGTCAGTATTTCTTCATATAATCTACCAATTTAATCGATGGTATAATACATGAGACAATTTTAAAGGAAGGTTGAAACCAACCTTAGAAAATAAATATTAATATTTTTATATATTTTTGTGTTTGTGTGTATATATATATATATATATATATATATATATATACACACACACACACACACATGTGTGTGTGTGTGTGTGTGTGTGTGTGTGTGTGTATTTAGTCATCAAATTCTCTTTCAGGCATGTCTGATTGAATAAATTACAAACCTTATAATCCTTTCATATTCACAAATATTTTTCCATATATTACAATTGTAATGCTCTTTCAGAGATTGTATCTCTGATACTAATAATAAATTTGTGTTGACGTAAACCACACTGTGACTAAGGTAGTATATCATCAACTATTTTCATGGTTTATATCTTAATAGGAGAACAGAAACTAAGATCTTACTTGCCGAACAAACGAGAGCAATCTCTCTATAATTACCACATAATTCCCAGGCACCTTTATCCTTATATATAGGTATCATTGTTGCATTCCTCAAATGTCCAATCTTTTGGCACTTCTCTCTCTATCAAAATCTTTATAATAAGATCATGCATAAGTTGACTTAAATGTGTTCCACCATAATTTCAGTAGGAAGGCCATCAACCCCAACAGCCCTGCCCATGTTGAGTCCCTCTATGTCACATAGAACCTCGCCCAACAATGATTGGTTGGCTGTCAAGTTCTACCACTATGGGTTTTTGGGTTATTTTCTCAAGAACCTCAGGGTCTACATTTGAAGGTCTTTTCAGTAGCCCATCAAAGTGTTTCTTCCATCTTTTGGCCATGCCATCCATGTCTGGGAGGAGATTATTGCTGCCCTCTGTCCTGAGAGGAGTGAAATAGGGGGCCAAATACTTGTTTCAGCAAGCAGTACATCTGCTTGGTATTATTTGAATTCGTTGCATTCTGTATTTCATCTGCTAAGTTCTGATCACCATTTTTCCTGCATAGTTCAAAGAGCACATAGAGCTTCTGCTTTTGCAATTTTAAACTCCTTACACAGTTTACTGTGTTGTTCTTTGGACAGGCCTTTTTTTAACAAAGAACTTATCATCTGATTCTTTCTTGCAATGATCTCCTTGATAGCATCTTCATTTTCATCAAACCAATCTCAATGTTTTGCTACCATTTTACCTTTTCCTCAGCCACTTCATATATATTCTTCTTCAAGGAGTCCCATGAAGATGTATCATTGATTTCAGCAAGTTGTTCTTTTAGTGATTCCTGCTTTTCCAAGTAGTGCAGCTTTGTGATTTTCAGTCATGCAGGAGGCTTTGCATTGTTTTGTCTAGTTGCTTGTTTAAGAACAAAATCTTGGGCATGATCAATCCAACAATCCACACCACACATAGATCTAACAATATGGACATCCTGCATATCTCTCTTGTGGATGATGACATAATCAATGAGATGCCACTGGTGTGAACGGGCATGCATCCACATAGTAACATGATCACCCATGTACTTGAATAGAGTTCTGGAGATAAAAACATTAAGCTCAGTACAAAGTTTGAGAAGCATTAAACCATTGGTGTTGATTTTCCTGATGCCATATTTCCTTGAACTAATCCAGGTCTCCCAATCCACACCAACTCAGAAATTTCCAAAGAGGACAATCTTGTCAACTTTTGGAAACATGTATATCATACCTCTCAAGGAGTCATAAAACGGAGCCTTTAAAATGTCAGTACTGTCTATTGTTGGAGCGTAGGAACTATCTGATTGTAGTTTATCGTGATCCATTAAGATGTAGGCGAAGTGTCATTAAACATTCACTGACTCCTTTGTGAAGTTCAGCAAGCCTTGGCACAAGCATGTTACATACAGCAAAACCCACACCACCTAGTCTATCCCCCTCAACACACTTTTCCTTCCAGAAGAAAGTGTAGCCACCTCCAACTTCTTGAAGCTGACCATCACCAGCTAAATGAATTTCTGAAAAAGCAGCTACATATATAGAATATCTCTCTAGCTCCATAGACACCAGAGCTGTTCTGTGTTCAGGAGCAGATCCCAAAGGATTATCTATGATAGTCCATATGTTCCAACAAGATAATTTCAGTTTCATCCTTAGTTTCTTTATTACTTTTGTTCAAAGACAAAGTACACATCCACCAGATGCACTATACTGGCCAGATGAATGAGACAGGCAATTTGTGGGTCACCTTTTCTAGAACCTTCCAGCAATATTCTGGTGAGCAGTGCTCTCCAAAGGCTGCCAAATGTGCAGGTGAGCAGATACACACTTCCATTCTGTCAAATCAGTACATGTCGCTGCATCGCCATCAAACTTGGATTGAAAAAAAAAAAAAAACTACAAGCTAGCAAAAGTTGTCAATAATGTCTGGGTGGGTTTTAAGGTTGGATGCAGCTTGCACAGCATTGCATCAACCCTCACCAAAAAACTACATTGTCCACAGACAAGCAGTTGCAAGATATCTAGCGTGGCCATGAGAAAACCCATTTCTATCACAGATTTCTTCTCCTAGAAGACTGCCAAAAGGCCTGGGATGGTCCCACTCACAGTGGGCTAACCACACATCTGGATACCGACCAAAATATTTCTATGGCCTGGTGCAGAGATTGCTAGATGTCCATTGACCTCTCAAATAGGTTCATCTGCCCTTTGACAGGTCTTGCTTTAGTCCTGCAAGGTTTCTAGCCATCCTCCTAACCAGGTAGCCCTGGTGGTGGAATCAGTTTAGTTGCCGATTTCCCGACTATGCAACAGGTAGTACTGGCTTACATGATACCAGTAGCATTCCATCAGAATGACCATTTTGGACTGTCCATCAGCCTTGACAAGACAGTGGTAATTTATACACCTACCCAAGGAATTAAGTATATAGAGCCATCAATTTATGTTGATGGTATTCAACTTGGTGTAGTTGAAAAATTTGTATACCTTGGTAACACCCTCAACAGCCACTGCTCTTTTGACGATGACATAGCGTTACGGATTAAGAAGGCCTCTAATGCATTAGCAGCAAGGTTCATGTCTGGAGTCAGAAGGGCATAAAAAAACCAGGCAAAAATTAAAATATATAATGCCTGCTATATTCATATGCGATATGGGTAATCGACTGCAGACACCTGGAGATACTGGAATATTTTCATCAAAACTGCCTTCAGTCTGTGCTTGAAATCAACTCAATGTCTAACACACCTGACACTATTGTTCTAAAAAGGGACAATTCACTCTCTATGGAAGCACTTATACACAAGCACAGATGTTCTCTGTATGGCAGATGACAGGATTCCAAAACAAATAATGTATGGAGAATTGGAAAAAGACCATAGTGCAAGGCAAAACTTTGTTACAAAGATTGCGTTAAAGAGTCACTGCACAAATGCAATGTTGGACTGGATAGCTGGGAGACTCTAGATGAAGACTGGGTTTCTTAGAGAGCTGATAGTGATGACAGCATCGGGATCTTCCATGAGGCATCACAAAAATAAACAGAACTAAAGAGAGGGGTTTGGAAGGGACCACAAAATTACCATGAGGTGCCAACCTGGCCATGTGCCCAATGCAATGAAATATGCTTTTCCAGGGTGGATCAACTCAGGCACCAGCAATCACACCAAAACCACTATATATATATATATATATATATATACAGACATATACAATACACATATATATATATAGATATATATATACAATACATATATATATATATATATATACAGACATATACAATACATATATATATACACATATACAATACATATATATATATATACATATACAATACATATATATATATATATATATACATATATACAATATATATATATATATATATATAACATACATATAATACAAATATATATATATATATATACATACATATACAATATATATATATATATATACATATACAAGCTATATATATATATACACACATACATATACATACATATATATATATATATACATACATACACAAATACCAAATATATAATATATATATATATGCATACATATAATACATATATATATATATACATACATATACAATGCACATATATGTATACACATGCATGTAATACATATATATATATACATACATGTAATACATGTATATGCACATACATACAATGTATATATGTATGTGCATACATACATACATATATATGTATGTATACATACAATACATGTATATATAAAAAAACAACGAATAAATATTTACGAAATTGAGCAAATTGGCACCTAGTGGGGATATAATTTAATTGCCATTCGTTCTTTCCGTTGCTTCTATCTCAATCTGATCTGATCATATCTATCTATCTATCTATCTGTTCTTATCTATCTATCTATCTGTTCTTATCTATCTATCTATCTATCTATCTATCTATCAGTTTGTTCCTATCCATCAACCAAAGTTTCAAACGGGTCCATCTTTTAGCTATGTCGATGTCGACTCATACTCAGGTATATCTGCTACTTTTCTTTCCCCTTCTCTCAGTCATTTGATTAATTTCTATATCTTCTGTCTGCCCCACTTGTTTGTGAACTAGACATTTTAACATTTATGATATTGAGAGATGTTGCGAGCGTTTGCTGGTTGTGTTTAAGGTTGAAAAACGTGTCTCTTGGTATATTTACAACGCAACAAAATGGCGGACTCGGAATGTGAGTCCAGTAGTAAAAACAAAGGTATACATAGACACTTGAAGACTGTTGTGTTCTAAAGAAAAGTGTTACATTTTTTGAAAGTGCAGTGCAGAAAGATGCTGGCGTGCTTGTGTGCGCGCCCGCTTTTCTCGCGTTCGATCTACATCTTACTGTCCCTGGGTGAAATAGGAGAAAGATGATGACAGAAAATGTTACTTCCTATTTACAGGTTTAAGGGTGTCCTCTGGCGACGGACTTTTAGGAAATAAATGGGGTAATTCCACAATACTCCCCTCCGGTTGGGGAGAATTTTATTCTGCCCATATGTCTATAAAAGTTTGTATATATTTGTTTTGTCCCTCGAAGGCTGAAAAGAAAAAGAAGTCGAACAGTCTGGTTGCGATGTGTGTTCAAACATGGCGAAAATGTACTTGTCTGAAGTACCGTGTCATTAGGATACTCTATAATTCTCTAGTAGGTCAGAGTCATGTTACATGCCCTGGAAGATATGTCGATAGTGTAGAAAAGGTGTTCAGTGGTTGGTATTAAAATTTTGTTTCAATGCTTTACGTTGATTTTGTTTGGAAGGTCTCATTTGTTTGCTGTGTGTAGATGATGTTGGCGCATAAAACTTTAACAAAAAGAAACTTCGATTTGTAAAGTTGTTGAGGTGATGTTAAATATTTGCTACCGCGAGTAGATATATATTTGCGAGATATCTGTTATTATTATCGATTTTTTCTATACGCAGCTATCAGTGTATTATTAAATCGTAGTTGCAGATTTTTTAGTTTTCATGTTAACATCTTTGAAGAGTGAAAATTCAGTAAGTCGCTT
>CAHIKZ030000735.1:2472500-2530000 GCA_903632075.3 Acanthosepion pharaonis
TCTATACTTGTTTTGATTGGTTATTCTAGCTTTTGTAACAATGCCCCTAGTAATTAATCTGGATCTTCAACCATTTTATTTTATTTTGAAATCACTTTAAAAACTATTTAAACAAATTTTCATATATATAATTTGAAAAGAAATATAATGGTTTTTTTTGTATTGAGCACCTTTTATATAATATATTTTGTAGTGATCTTATATACATATATATATATATATATATATATAAATATATATATATATACATATATATAAAAAGTCATATATATACATATATATATATTGTTGGTTATTGTTCATTATATATATATACATATATATATATACATATATATATATATATATACATATATATATATATATATATATATATACATATATATATATACACACACACATATATATATACACACATATATACATACATATATATATATATATATATATATATATATACATATATATATATATATATATATATATATATATATATATATATATACATATATATATATATATATATATATATATACATACATATATATATGTTAAGAATGGACAGGTCAGGCAATTCTATTTTACAAAGACATTTAAAGCTAAATAAAAACAAAAAACAGTCAAAAACTAATATGGAATTTATCCATTTCAATATTTCAGATGAAAAGCACGAAACACATGTCAGGTGAAGGTGAAAGGTATTTGTCTTAAAGGGAAGAAGTTTTATAAAATTAAACCCAAATATCAAACTTATGACATTAATTTGGGGTTATATGAAGAATGAAATATTAATTCAAAATTAAAAGAGGAATAATTTCTTAATTTTTGTTTCTTCACTTAGTTTAAATTTACGTAGGTCATAGTTGATCTAATAAAGCCCATAAACAATGTATGTGTACATGTGTGTATGTGTGAGCATGTATATATATATATATATATATATATATGTATATATTAATTAGTTTTTAGTGGTTTTTATCGATAAATATTGTTTCATGTCATTTCCTCTTTAGCCAGCTTACCCTTTCCATTTAGGTGAAACCTAGGTATGTTGTTCCTGGCTCTTTAGGTTTTATTCATTTATTTATATATATATATATATATATATATATATATATATATATATATATATATATATATATATAATAAACACACATCTTTTACACCCATATATATATATATTTCCTATTGTCTTTTACATTTATAAATATAAATCTTTATACACACACAACACATATATATATATACACACACACAGATATATATATATACATATAAATATATATAAACACACACCCTTATATGGATGTTAAAACTGTCTTGATGTCAATATGCTAATGGAAAAGCTTGTTGGCTCATTGAATATCTAATGGAATGAATCTGAATGTTTTGATAGACTAATGGTTGACTTTTTCATTGCTTCAAGGTCTTTATTCTTTTTTCAATGAGAATTAATTTGATATGATGACATTTTTTTAAAAAAAAACATTGTGGTCAAAACATTTTAGATTAATCTAAAAGTTGCTTTAAATTCTATTTGCACAAATATCATTGTAAAAAGTAAGTTTACAAATGTTGAACAAAAGCAGGCTGAATAATAGGTAAAGAATACGATTAAAAGTCAATAAATAAAAGCAAGAATTAATTGTAATTGTTATTGTTAAATGGATGGTGTGGCTGGTTCTAGAGATACTGAAGTCAGGTGAAAGTATTTAAGATACCCAATTTAAAAAAAGTTACAGGTGAAAATAAAAACAAAAATCATGTGGTAAATCATAATTGTTTCTGTTGCTATGAAAGATGATATATCTTTTTGGTTCGGAATCTGGAACTACTTAAATAGAGTGGTCCACTCATAAAAAATAGGTAAAATTTTGGTGGGAAATAACTTTTGTAGATTAGTATTCTTTTGATCTTTATTAAGCTGCAGAACTTTTCAAATTAGTATCAAATATTGATTTGTTATTGATTTAGAAGGAGTTGTAAAAAGTAAAAAAAAAACCCAATAAACTTTAAAAAAATAGTTTTTAAATTTGGCATTTGTAAGTAACAGATAAGTGATTTAGCCTAAATCCAATAACCATAAAATTTAGGGATCGATTAGACACTGTATTGATATAACTTGTTCTCACCTTTTAAATCGATAACAAATCTTTATTTTTCAATTCTGACAAGTGTTGTAAGTCTAAAGAATGCAAATCTACAATAATTATATTATTAAAATTTTTTTCCCTATTTATTATAAGTTTTCTGGCCTGTTTAAGTAGTGCTGGGAATCTTTTCACTATAAAATTCTACTCCAACAGTTTCTTTTCTTGCACTTCCCATCTGTGGAACCCCCTTCCGTTTACTTGCTTCTCTGATAACTACAATCTTCAAAAATTTAGATGCAACATCAATTGTCATCTTCTGTCTTCTTGAATCCCATTCATGTTTTGTCTTTTCCTCAATCCTCCCTATTTTCAGTCTTCTCTTTCACTTTCATTCCTTGTAGCATCCCCCTGGCATTCCTGCCTTGCTTGGAGTGAAATGATTAAAAAACAAAAACTGTGTCTGTTGCTTGTCATGCAGTTTTGACCGTTCTTACATTAGTTCTTTCTAGGCAACTTTGGCATAAGTTGAAAGCTATGTTATTGACATGAGAAGTATTTGCAATTCTATGAAATCTGTGTTTCATTTCAGTGTGAAGAAAAACAAATCTGCTCATTTGTATATAAAATAGTCACTCCATGTTCACAGTATTAATAATGATTTCAAATGTTCTCTGTTACAAACTAAGGGGGAATGTAGGGTGAGGTGGTATAATTTGGGAAATATAGAAAATAAGCTGAAATGAACAGATGTTTGGTTTCTTTTCTCTCTTGGTTACTACTGGTTCAGATTGACATTATTTTTGTGTACAGGAATTTCCTCATTTGAGTTCACAATAAGTTGTTTTCATTCTGTTTGTACACATCTGCTATATTTGTCAATGTTTCAAGAGGAGGTAATTTACTTCTTAAATCTGCAAAATGATAAGACTAAGGAAGACATGGTCATATGTAAAAAGCAAGGATTGTGGTGAAACTGCATGAAATTCCCAATGTTTTCAATTCCCTGCCATTATATTGGAAATGGTTGGCCAACATTTCCTCAAGAATAGAACAAGTGGAAACAAGATCATTGAAACGATCCCTAAATGTTTAAAGCAATCATTGAAAGTAAGCACATAAATCAGTTTAGTTCAGCATGTCATCTAGGGCTGTTGTGGGATTTGGTGCTGATAAAGGCTATATTCAGGCATGAATAGAGACATCTAAAGGAACATCTAAGGGCATAAATGTTGTGGGGCTCTCCCCTTTTTACATAAGATGGACTCGTCCAAAGTATACTTATACTGACAGAGAGAATACCTGCAGCTGAGATACGTTGAGATATGTGGAGATATGTTGAGATACATTGAGACAGGTTGAGAGATACAGAGACAGACACAGGGTGTTCTCAGAGAGTTATACAAGAGAGAGAGAGAGAGAGATGATTACGGCTTTACTTACAGAGACTTGTACATATACTAACCCACATTCCTGGACTACTAATCTTCACTTCAAGTCTGTATTCTTACGTTTAATACACTTATTTTTCTATCTCAATTACTGGCGTTGTTTATTTATTTGTGCAGGATTACATTTACGGAATCCACAACAATAAGAAACAAAGAAAAATGAGCTAAGCTGTTATATAATATAAATGCTCCTATATGGTAGCAATGAGCATATAGCTGAGTGGTTAGGACATTTGCTTTCTGAGCATAAGATCTGGCTTTGATTCACACCAGGGTCAATTTGTCTGGAAGGTGAGTTCTTAATGATATCAACCTGGAGAGGCAATCTTAATGGAAATGCCAGGAAACTATACCACATGTTGACACAGGCCTTGTGATTGAATTTGAGTAGACAGAACTATTTGGGAACCATTGATGGTTTGTGCTAGCATGGCGACACAAGTCATTGTGACCGAAAACTGTAACTAAGACCTGATCAGCATGTTTGAAGCAAAACCACAGATGGGCTGTGTTGGTGATGAATGAACACAAATGTGCCTGAGCAGGTGTTTGCAACAGGGATTGGCTAGCTGCTGTTGCAGCCAGGCATACTAGGATACAAGTGGGTAGCCATTATTACTATATAGCAGTACATTCTGGACAATCTCTTCATCAATGAAGAAAAGACTTGAGGCAATAAACATGTGGTTTTACAAAAGCATGTTAATAATACCATGAATTGAACATGTGAGCAGAAACAGAAACAAAAAAGATGGCCTATAGTTAGAATCAGAAAGAGAAAGTTGAAATTTCAAGGACACAATGAGGAGAGAGAGCTTGGAGAATTTGACACTCACACAAAATACTAAAGGCAAAAGTAACAGATAAAAGTGAGTAAAATAGCTAAAAATTTTGTGTAAATGGATGGCAGAGCACAGATTGTGAAGGATAGCAAAAAGACAAACATTGCTTAGATCTACAAAGGATGGGATGTTGTAGAGAGCCATGATCATTAATAACCTGAAGAAATATGACACATAAAAAAAAGATGACTTTAGTTTTTCAGGATTAGAAACATATCACTATTTCCATGGTGAGTATTCAAATGAATTATACTCCTTAGTTCCATGGTGAGTATTCAGATAAATTATACTCCTTAATTCCATGGTGAGTATTCAGATGAATTATACTCCTTAGTTCCATGGTAAGTATTCAGATGAATTATACTCCTTAGTTCCACCAGTCCTAACTGTCGTGGCTAAGACCTATCATGCTATGCACATTATAGTGATAACACTTATTACTTTCATATCCTCCTGGTGAGATGTAAGTTCCATTCAAGCAGCCTCATGAACCACTGCCTTGTGGGTGGTGGAACCAACTTCTAAGAGGCTTCTTCTTCTCCGATCACTACAATCTTAACCTTTTCAAATCTAGGGCTAACTGTTACCTTCTACATATATCCACTTTAGCTGTACCTCTTACTCCATAACCCTCTACCTTGAGTGGTCACAGGATCTTGTACAGAGTGAACACCACTATAAAAAAAAAAAAAAAAAAACAAAAAAAAAAAAAGAAAGAAAGAAAGAAAGAAAATAAGTAAACAAAATAGAAACAAAGAGATGCTTTTACTTAGAATCAGAAAGAGGAAGTTGAAATTTCTAGGATTAAAGGAAAGGGGGTGTGGAGAATTTAACATTAACAGGAGAGATATTAAAGGCAAGAAGAACTGATGGAAACAGCAAATAACCTTACCTAACAAGATATTGTGTAATTGGGTGGCAGAACAAAAACTGGGAGTGATATTGTAAAGACAAACATTACCAAAAGCTACAAACGATAGAAGGGCCATGATCATGCACATCTTGAAGGGGCATGGCAAGCAGAAGAAGAAGATAGGCTGAAGAAGTGGAGGAGCATTTACCTATCCAAATTGGAGAAAAGGCATGGCTAAAGTCACTTGATGTATGCTGCACATTCCAATGTGGAAAAGTAAGGATAATTCAAAAACTATCTCTTTCATTGTAAACCTGTACAAGGTTAATGTGTATGTGAACAGCATTAAGATAAGGAGTGTATTTTGGTGCTTTCTTCCTACTTTCATCACACATGTGTACACTCTACACAGACTGAAACATTTAGATGTCAGTGGTACTAAAACAGAGTCTCTAGACACATGCTTTGGTTTTGCTATCTTTTCTTTAATATTTCAGGTTTCTTTTTTTTGTACTTTTTGAATATATTCATGACATATTGCATAACTCACATAAATTGTAATATATAAGTATTTTTGAGTTAATAAAAAATGCACCATGAATATTTACATATCTATAATAATAAACACATATGAAATTCTATACAATCCAATGTGCGTGTAGAAAAAAGTTAAGTGTACTTAAACACATACAACTAACAAAACTAAACTACTCATTGGATTATCCACTGTATTTATATATTCCCTATATTTTATTTCATTTTGAAACATAACAAACACATTAGCTCATTTATATCCTCCTGGGTATGATGATAAACTACATCTGGCAGCAAGGCCTCTAATTGGGAGGCTTTAAGGAGCATGGAAACATCTCTTAATTGCTGTTGTTTCCAGATCAACCCAGAGCTGGAGTGGTAGCACCTGTTAGGGCCCCAGCTATGGGTAAATAGTGAACCATCAAACTGGGGTCAAAACACTATGAAAATAAAAAATACATTTTTAAAGTAAAAATACCAGCAATACATTTTTGTAAAAAAGATTTACTCCCAATGACCTATAAGAGGTTGATATGCCACTAGACAAACTAACAAAACAAAGAAACTTATTTATAAAACTTAAGGGGCAACAAACAGGATTACAATTTTAACTGTTCCTGGAGATTTTTATGGCTGTTAAAAATGAGGAAAACTCTTTTCCACTTGCTAGGATTTTAGCAATATATAAATAGATAAGCTTTAATAACCAAATTATGATTTTTCTGATAGGAAGTAAAATGTAATACAGGCTGAATTCACAGTATTTACATTAGTCGGACTATTGTCGCTATATTTGTCACAACTTTTCGGCCGTTGTACGCTCCGGCCTTCTTCAGGTGGTAGGAATTTCGAACTGAACCCTTTATTTCGATTACTGGGGTAGACTGTTCTAGTTCCACGTGCCATGTTTGATGGATGTCAGTTATCAGTTATCTCCTGCTAATTTTTCCTCTGAAAGTTCTCCACTGCCTTAACCAGGAATTGAACTCACCTTCTTTGGGCCTGTCACTGGATCTAACCAACACCTTTATCCACTGTGCCATGTGTCCTTGAGGACATCTGGGTATGAACTTCTGAGTATTATAAACCTAATGTTTTCAGCATCATTTTTTACCAGTGCTCATATTGCAATTTTTGTTGAAGAAGGCCGGAGCGTACAACAGCCGAAACATTGTGACAAATACGGCGACAAAGATGAAGACAATAGTCCGACTAATGTAAATACTGTACATAATACCTCATCTCAGAAATATAGACAGACTCAGGCTGAATTCATTTTACATAAACAGTAAGAGAAATGACAAGATTAAAAGTTGAAGTTGAATAAATCTGGGGAGAAGTCACATCCTTGTCTTATGTCCCTTCTATTTTATATAACTAGTCAATTCATTTTCTATCCATATGCAGGCAGTTTGCTTCCAGTATAAGTTCTAGATTACTCTGACATCCTTTCACTACCTTGTCTAAAAGTTCTTTTAGTCGCCATCAACAGTATGTCCACTAATAATAAATCCTGGTAGGTTTTTTTAGTTCTCTTAGTGCATTCAGTGTATAGGTTAAATAAATCTAGTGAGAAAAAGCATCGTCATTCTCTGTCTGTATGCAGACTGATTGTTCCCAGTAGAGGTTATGGATTACTTGAATAACTTCCCCATTTGTATGAAAAATACAGGGATAATGCAAAGGAGAAAAAACATAGCAAACAAAAAATTTAATTGTCAAGAGCAAGTTTTATAAAAAAAAAAATTATTATTCTATTTTCAATAAAACATTCAGAACATCTTGCCTCATAACTTTAGCATTGAAATATTTTTAACCTCTTTCTTTGATAAACAAAAAATTCCATACTGTGTCCGTGTTGAGCTTCTTTGAAATATATACTCGTCTGACTTACATGACTTGATGACAAGCTGATGCAAGTTTAATCTTTCAGTTTTCTCATTTTCTATCTCTTTATATGGGTAGTACCCCTGAGAAAAGAGTATAAGATGGGCCAGTGGAATAAAAAGGAAAAGTCAGAATGAATTCAACTGTTTTGAAAATCTCTGAATAATTGTTCTTGCTTTTCAATAATACTTCTCTTTTCTAATTCTTTCACACCCACTAACCCTTTGTGTCTTAGTGGCTTAACTGCCTTGCATAGGGTGAATTCAGTTAAAAAAAATTCTTCTCTAAATTATACAGAAAGAAAAAAGTTTTAAAAATGTTAAATTCAAAATGAATTTTGGGTTATTATGTTATTAGATTAAATGTAATTAATACTTCTAATCTGCAATGTTGTCTAACAGTGCAGACCTACTATTGAGTATTATAAAAGTACCAACATTTACTGAGGCTTTTAAGTACCTATACTTCCATTTATAAATGTACAGCTGGCATCACTATGAGAGTGTCCATTCATATTAAGTGCGTTGTATTTAAAGGACAAAATTAAAAAGAGATTAATTTGATGTCCAACATATACTCTATAGATGTCATATACAAGATATAAATTATGTATTCAATATGATTTACCAAGAGACACAGACTTAATATTCAGGTTGTGTCTGCATATTGGGGAAATTTTCACTGTTAAGTGAAATCAATAAGAAGAGTGAAACTAAAATTTCTCTCTTCTCTTTTGGTTGTTGCCATTATGGCTGTGTCTTCAGTCTTTACTTATTATAAATGTATTGCTTGAAAAAGCAAGCAAAGGAAATTATGTAATTGAATAAATGGCTTCTTTTAGCCTAATGAAAGCATACATTTATATTTATCTTTCTATCAAACAAGAATTCTGTTGAGATATTAATTTTCTTGTTCGCACTTTACATATTTATTCATCATTTTTGTAATTTCTATTTTTTTCTATATGTATATCTACTGAATAATTTTGTCTAACAAAATGTAATACTATTTCTTTTTATTTTTCACTTCTTTTTTCTTTTCTTTCCTGCTTTTCTTTTTTTTCTTTCTTTCTTTTCTGCCTTTCTTTTTGTTCTCTCCTTCTTTTCTTTTCTCCTATGCTTTCTCTCTTTCCTACCATTTTTCTTTCCTTTCTTTTCTCTCTTACCTGCCATTCTTGTCATTCTTTTCTGATTTTCTTTTCACTCTTCTCTACCTTATTTTTCATTTCTAGCTTTCTTTTTGGTTCTTTCTTGCTTTCCTGCATTTCTCATTCTTTCTTTTTTTTTTCTGTTGTTCTTTTCTTCTCTGCTTTATTTTTGTTCCTTCCTTATTTTCTCTTCTGCTTTCTTTATTTCCTTTCATTTTCTCATTCTCTCTTTCTTGCTTTTCTTTAAATTCTTTGCTTTCCTACCTTTCTTTATATCCTTTGCTTTCATTCTCTTCTACCTTTCCTTTCTCCTCTTTCTTTCTTTTCTCCTTTTCTTTCTTTTCATTCATTCCAGCTTTTCTTTTCTCTTCTGCTTTATTTCTTTCCTTTTCTCAATCATACCTTACTTTTCTTTCTTTGCAGCTCTTTTTTCTTCTCGTCCTTTCCTGCTTTTCTTTTCATTCTGTCTTTTCTATTTTTCTTTCTCTTCCCTGCCTTCAGCCTATCACATTTTGTTTATTCATAAATTCACCATTCATCCCACTTCCTGACTTACCCACCAGAAGGCACAAAAGTTAAAATAATCTTTTAGATGTATACTTCAGCAGGCACAACATATTATGCAAATAAGATTCTATTGAGAAGTCCCAAACATTTTATGAAATGGTTCAAGGCTGTCCTCAGCTGATTCACCTGTCTCCCTAAATCACTAGGCGTTATGATTTGCCATACTCACAGGATGGACACAATATTAACTTATATTAGTTTGCACACCCAGTCATTTGTGAATAATCCAGTGAATAGATATGGTTTATCTCAATGTCTTTTATGTATTTTAATCAGCCATTGTCTGCTATATACAACATATCTGATTAGAGCAAGATACAAAAATATTACAAGTGATGGTTGCAGGTTTGGTTTCATAAACACATCCTGGACTTTTTTATGATTTTACATTCCAACAGATTTTTCAGCTTATTTAATTTTAAATTTTGAAATAATTTAAATGGTTAAATTTTTGTGCTTAACGTGTACATCAAAATGAATTTTCTTAATTAAATCTTTAAATCAGAAAGCAATAACTGAAATTTCTAGGGCAGATAATGAGGAAAGAAGGCTTGGAAAATTTAAAAATCACAAGCCACATTGAATGCAAGAGGAATTGGAGAAAAGCAGCAAATAAAATAAAACCTAATGAGAGCTTGTTTAAATGGTTCACCACAGAACAGCAATTAGGAGAGATAGGAAAAAGACAAACATTGCTAAGAGCTACAAGGAACGGAAGATTGTAGAGAATCATGACCACTCACATTCCACATTGTTTTAGTACTAATTTAGTAGGGGAGGTGATAAACTGATATAACATAGTCATATACTAATTGTAAGGGATTCATAGATCATTGCAATTTCAATGCATATTTGCCTTAAAAAGGAAAATAAAAAAGATGAAATAAAAAACTGAGTTAAAACCAGTTAAATTCTAATTTCTACCATCATTAAATTGAATTCAAACTTCCTGTTAAAAATGACATGAATTGTGTTTTGTCTCACAAAGAAACAAAAATCATTAAATAAAATCAGTTTTACCTACTAGTTTATTAGAACTAGTGACCAGATCTTGGATTTTATAATCACTCTTTATACTCTCCAGTCTTCCTTATAAATAGTGTCCAGATCTTGGAAGCTCAGTAAATAAATGTATAATAAAATCAGTTATTAATAAGTTTGCCTTACTAGCTTCATTAAGTCAATTTTTTTCTGGAAGGAACAATTCTATATTTGTTCTGTTACTGGCTGTACAAACTGTGGTAAGAGAACCTCTTTTTTTTAAAAATTTTAGCCATGATCTTAAAAGTGATATTTTTTAATAAAATTTTCACCTCAAGTAAGGCAATAAAGCTACTAAGATGCAAGTGGGTTATTGAGTGTGAAATATATAAGAAAAAGAAAATATTAAGATAAGAGAACATTAAAAAGAACAGGAGTTAAGACAAAAGATATTGATTGACAGTGCATTTAAATTTTTGGAGATCAAAGTTGTCTTGAAAGTAAGAAGTTGAAAGAGAGTTCCATAAGTAAATGTGAGAAACAAAATTTTTAGCATAAACTTACAATCATATCTAGCCAATTCAACTGTAAAATGATAAGACCTTGCTTCCAATCTAGTAATGCACTTAAATTCATAAAGTCTAGGTCTCATAGAGGTAAGTTCATCAGAGCAATTACCATGAAAATATAGAAAAGGCAGAGGAAAGCAATGTTACAGTGGTGGGAAAGTGACTGAAGCCAAAATGTCAGGTCAGGGTCAAAGAAATTGCACTCTTCTTCTTCTTTGGGTTTTATCAAGATTCACTAAATAAATAGCACAAGATGTGGCAGCAATATTCAATGCATTGATAAATGGTAGACTTATAAATATGTAAAATAGTTTCTGACAAGAGAAACTGCTCAGCATAACAAAGCAAATAAACCTTCTTAGTAGCAAACCAAGCAATTGATAATTATAATCTTTCCACTTCCTGTCAGCAGAAAATGTTAGCCTGATGAAAGGTTAAAAAAAAAATGGTTTTCTCAGGTGATTAAAAGAGAGCAGTTTTGTTTTGGAGGCATTAACATTATCAAGAGATTTCTTGCTCAAATTAACAGACTGTCATTCATTTTTAAGATCAGCTGTCAATTTGATCTCATTGAACTGATCAGAATTATCATAGCTGTGTCATCAGCATAGATACTGAGTCAAGACCTGAAGCCATCAGGAAGGTCATTGATGAGAATTAGGAACAATGTAGGTACAAGGATAGAATCCTGGAGGACCCTGGCATTAATGCAAAAATCTTGAAGAGTGGCTGTTCAAGACAACTTTCATTTGATTAGAAAAATTGAATCAGACCAAAAATTCATCCAGAAACACCATAACCTTTCAACTTGTGAAGAAGACCAACATATTAAACTCTGTCAAAGACTTTTGAGATATCCGAGGCAACAGCCTGAACATCACTATTCATATTTAAAGCTTGATAGACTCTTTCTACAATAATCATTAATACATCAGTAGTTGACCTAGAGAAGCGAAAGCCATATTACTTGTCTGAAAGAAGAGCTTTTGTGATGTGAGGTGCTTAACCAATTCAGAGTTGATTAGAGATTCTAGTACTTTGCCAAAAAGTTGTAGAAGACGAATAGGCTGATAGAAGGTTTATCTGAGTTCTTAAAGACTGGAACTATAGAAGTGGATTTCCAACAAGCAGGAAAACTAGAAACATCAAGGCATTTATTGTAGAGTTTAGAGAGAACAGGAGACAATTCAGGAGCACATTTCTTAAGGACTATTGCAGGGATACCATGAAGTTTAAATGCTTTGTGAGGATACACCTTAGAGATGATAGCAGAAACCATATACGAAATTATATGCATATCATTTAACAGAGACTCAGTTCTTAACGGAAATTCAGACAAAGATACTCCAGATGACTCAAGAGCAGAATTCAAAAAGAATTTTTATGAGTAAAACATTATCAGCAGATGATGAAAACACCTCAAATTGAGTGAAGGAATAGAAGACTTATTCTTATTTCATACACTATTACACACAACCAACAGTAGTCATCAGAACTAAGTTTATTAGAGGGTATAAGGTGCTTCATTCTATCAGAAAACATTTACAATTATTACAAGAAGACAGAAAGAGGCTTCTTTGTGATCAGAACTATCATGCTGGTACAGCCAGAAAACAGTGATTCCTGTGGGCTATAGAGACTAAACAGGCAGGTGTGAACCAAGGAGAACATTGTGGCATTATCTAGTATTTCTGAGACAGTACAAAAGCAACAATGTTAGTTTTAACCCAATACAAAAACCCTCAATAAGAAGATTAAAAATATCAATCTAAGGTGTATGGAGGTGATGTCTTGAATAAAGTTACTAAATTAATTTCAATCAGTATGCTGGTAACAAAAATAAGATGTAAGTAGGAGGTTCCATTTTAATAGATAACTCAAAAGAAATATCAACAAGTATTACAGAATGGTCTAAATTGCCAAGTGGACAGAGTTGTGATGCTTGACAAGTGCTAGAAGAGGTGGTAAAGAAGAAATATGAAAAGAAAAAGACAGCTTTCATTAAAAAAAAAACAAAACTGATCTGTTACTTTTAAAGAAAGAAAAATCTAAAAATTAAGTATTTGTATATATTTATGTATTTATTTTCAGATTGATAAATTCTTAAACATTTGAAAGCAAAAATCAATATTACACTCTTTGATTGCAAGAGATTATTTGATACCCAAACCTGTTTTAGTATGAATGGTAAAAAATAAACTTTGCATGTAAGAAAAATGAAAAAAGAGGAATGCACTGAATTCTAAAACAATGTGAATTTTTTCTTCTATATGGTGTATCCCTTCAGGATGTTGGTGATCATGGTTCTCCACAATTTCCTGTCCTTTGTAGCTCTTAATAATTTTTTTTTCTTTTAGTTATATCTGCTAAACTTTGCTCTTCCAACCATTTATTAAAACTCACTAGTTAGGTTTTGTGTCATTTTGCTCTATCCCTTTTGCCTTCAATCTGTCCTGTGAGTATCAATTTTGTCAAGCTCTCTTTCCTCATTATGTACCCTATAAATTTCAACTTTCTCTTCCTGATGTTAAGTATAAGAGTCCTTTTTATTCACATTTTCTCTAAAACTTTGTCATTGCTTACATGTTTGGTACATGATATCCTCACTATCCTTCTGTAGAACCACATTTCTGTTGCTTTAAGTCATCTGTGAGGAGATTATCCAGCATTCACTACCATGTAGGCAGACTGATATTATATAAAAGTTCAGTACACTTTTCTTTGTTTCTAATAACATTTTTCTGTTTCTTAATACTTTGCTTAGCTTTGGAAGGTCTTTTTCACCATGACAATTCACCTTCAGATTTCAGTGTTGCACCTTCCATCCTCTGTTAAAACACTTCCCAGATATCTAATTGTTGTACTTGTTTGAGTTTGGTATCTCCAATTTGTAAATTGCTTGTTGGGCTGTTTCTTTTGTTAACAATCATGCATTCTGTTGTCTTACAATTGATGTTTAGTCCTTTCTTCTTTCTTTCCTTCATTACCTTCTATAGGAGTTTCCTTTCCATATCTACTATCATCACTGTGTCATCTGCATATTTTATGTTTTTAAGATTGTGGCTGCCAATAATGTATCCTGCTAGAACATTTAATTCTGTCAGAATCACCCCACTCTATAGGTTGAATAAGTCTGGTGAGAAGACACATCCTTGTCTTACACCTTCTATTTTTGTATATTTATTTTCTATCTGTATGTAGACAGTTTGCTGTCGCACTGTAGACTTTGGATTATTCTAATTACATTGGTTATTCACCAATTCTCTTTGACCCTCTGTCCTGTGAGTATCAAATTTTCCAAGCCCACTTTCATCACTATACACAACAGCAATTTTTCCTCCCACTTCCATAAAAACACCAATATACACAAACCTACATGAATCCAAAATTTTAAAAAATTAATCAGTTTGTCTGACGATCGCAAAAGCGTGAAACACAGGGTCACAAACTCGCACCAATCCAACTAAATATGTTAGCTCTATCACTGATATTGAGTGCTTTCCAATAAGTACTGTGCATATATAATATATAAATAATATATATAATAGATTGCACATATATATATATATATTTATATACATACACATTTCACACACACACACACACACACACAGTGTAACAGCAAAATTGTCCAATTGTTAGATTAAGTTTTGAACTGTTGTATCTTAGAAAAGGTATCTTACTTGAATTCTCTGAGGATTTTATAACATTATTGGACTCTACTTTGAACAATAAGAATGCATTTAGTTCTAAGTTGAATGATGATCCCTCTTATTCTCTTCATGGTTTGAAGGCCTGAATGATGATTTTTCTCTCACCATTGCTCAGTTAGAAAGACAAAGTGTGGTTGACACAAAATAATTTTAACCTGTTATTTTTCTAGATTAATAACTCAAAGGGTTTTTCAATGATTCTTACAAAAATGGTATCAAGATGGCTAAACATCTTATCTGAAAACTTGGGAAAAAGAAACTCAATTAGTTTAGTGTTTTTTTAGATATTAAACATTTTGTGGGGTGGACAATTATTGCACACTGTCAAACCTGGTATATATATATATATATATATATATGTGTGTGTGTGTGTGTGTGTGTGTGTGTGTGTGATCTCCCAATCGTGAGAAATAAAAATTGTGTAGTGATTTCATGATCATGATAAATAAAAAAAACAAACAAAAAAAAAAAAACCAACAAAAAGACTAATTTCCCATGATTCTCTAATAAAAAAAGAAACCCACCTTACTGGTGGAGGTGGAGGTGGGGGTTGTCCTCAGAATTTGAAATCTTTCTCTTTTCAACAATCTCTTACCAAGAGAGCCTGTAGATTTGGGCAGCTCTGGGGAATTAAGACCAAAGATAAGTTATACTCAAATATCACTTTTCCCTGTTGAATATGGCCGTTTAATGACAGACTTGTCACCTGGAAAATAATTCAATCATTCACAAAGGCAAACACAAATATCAGAAATATTTAGCAACCATATTACAAAAACTTTCTTATATCTACTGAATAACCAAATCATTATGATAATAAATCCTTCTAGATATCTATAAATGTCTCACTTTCTTGTTATGATGTATACCTGTATATTTTAATAACCAAAAACAGGAGTCAAACAAGACCCATCATAAAATATATACATATATACACATATATAAGTTTAGAGTTCAATGCCTGGGCATAGTACAGATTCAGTAGAAACAAGGTGAGCAATAACTGAACAGTAGATATCCCTAGATATGGAGAGTAATGATGAGAACAATGACGTCCCTATGTTTAAATAAAAGCTTCAGAAAGTCAAAGGACAAAATGGGATAATAGATGATAACAACAAAGATGAGGAAATATAAAGTGTGTGTGTGTGTGTGTGTGTGTGTGTGTGTGTGTGTGTGTGTGTGTGTGCGTAATTGGCATTCACATCCTAACATCTTCCCTCCATAAACACACATATATCTCTATCAATAAAAACATTACATTAGTCCAGTGAAGTTCTTCACAAGGACAAAACATGTTACACATAATTTTTAAACTTTGTTATTTGACTAACATTATTCTGGTATATAAAAATTTATATGCCATTTCTCCCCCCATATATATATATATATATATATATATATATATATATATATATATATATATATATATATATATATGAAGAAATATACTCTTAAGGTGTGCTATATTTATAGGATAAAGTGCTCAATATCAGAGATAGAGCATGTGTAAACATAAAAGTGAACATTGAAGTGAACACTTAGAGGCAACAGGCTGTTTCATGCTAGATGTTCACTTTTATATATATATATACATATATTTATTTTTCCTCATCGGTAACACGGCTGAGTTTTATGAACAACCCAATCTTAAGGTGCTAAACTGAGACTGACCATTACATAATTTAAATTTTGATATATATCGAATTATCCTAATGGTGAAGCAGTTCAATCTTTGCATCACAGTCTATTCTAAAACTTGGAATGAAGCTTTGAGATCACTTCCTTTGTTTCCTGCATTGTCTTCTGACCTCCAAATGTTGGTTTCACTTTTTGTTGCACTTGATGACTTCTTAAACAGCATGGCACCAGCTGTTGCAATCATATGCTAGCGGTTCCTGATTACATGTAAATTTCAGGTCTCTCTTGCAAATATCTTTGAAATGTAATGCAGGATGACCTGCCAGGCAGTATTACACTACATGATGTCTTTGGTATATTGCTGTCATTCAATCTACATATGTGACCCAACCATCATAGACAACATTGACTGAAGAGAAATTGCAATCGTTGGGAGTTGGCTTGCTCCAACACAATAATAATTATTGAACTGGATACAATAATGTTCAATACTAATCGATCTCAGCTCTGAGTTTTGTAATTTTCTCAATCACGCATTGGGACTTTTGGTAAAGATTACAGAAATCTTTCTGTAATCAATACAATTGTTTTTATTGTGAAATGTATTGTAGACATTGATCAGTATTGAATATATATGTTTTTATGTGCATAATTTGATGAGATACTCATTAGAAGGGGTGGCTGACTTTACACTCAGCTTTGAGAAGGAAACTCAGCTATGAGAAGGAAACTCTAATAGGAAACTCAGCTTTGAGAAGGAAACTCTAATAGGAAACTCAGTTTTGAGAAGGAAACTCTAATAGGAAACTCAGCTTTGAGAAGGAAACTCTAATAGGAAACTCAGCTTTGAGAAGGAAACTCTAATAGGAAACTCAGCTTTGAGAAGGAAACTCTAATAGGAAACTCAGTTTTGAGAAGGAAACTCTAATAAAACTCAGTTTTGAGAAGGAAACTCTAATAGGAAACTCCAGCTTTGAGAAGGAAACTCTAATAGGAAACTCAGCTTTGAGAAGGAAACTCTAATAGGAAACTCAGTTTTGAGAAGGAAACTCTAAGAAACTCAGTTTTGAAGGAAACTCTAATAGGAAACTCAGCTTTGAGAAGGAAACTCTAATAGGAAACTCAGAAACTCAGCTGAGAAGGAAACTCTAATAGGAAACTCAGTTTTGAGAAGGAAACTCTAATAGGAAACTCAGTTTTGAGAAGGAAACTCTAATAGGAAACTCAGTTTTGAGAAGGAAACTCTAATAAGTTTTGAGAAGGAAACTCTAAGAAACTTTGAGAAGGAAACTCTAATAGGAAACTCAGTTTTGAGAAGGAAACTCTAATAGGAAACTCAGCTTTGAGAAGGAAACTCTAATAGGAAACTCAGTTTTGAGAAGGAAACTCTAATAGGAAACTCAGTTTTGAGAAGGAAACTCTAATAGGAAACTCAGCTTTGAGAAGGAAACTCTAATAGGAAACTCAGCTATGAGAAGGAAACTCTAATAGGAAACTCAGCTATGAGAAGGAAACTCTAATAGGAAACTTATGACCATGGTAAACAGCTGCCATGTCCCACCTGAGTGGGCCACAATATATAAATTCTTGGTTTAAATGGTGGAATTGGTATTGTACATGCTACTCTCCACCTCAAAAGATTTTGCATAAGACAGAGGGATATTAACTTCTTTCTTACAACTCAAATGAGAGGATCTGTTATGGAACCACTACCTTTAAAAATAATCATTCTTTGTAAAGCTATGATGCTACAGATGACTGTGATGGTTATATATTAGGAAAATCTATGACAAAGTGGAAAAAGTTTTCATGTGAAGCATTTTGTCCTTCAGGATTTCATCAGACTCAAATGATATTTACAGTGATGCAATTACACATGTGCAAGAAGGAGCGGAGATACTGAGAATTTTACATTTGAATTTTTTAAATATATGTTTTGGTTACATAGTCTATTTGATTTCATTTAATTTCTTTTTCTTTATGTTTTTTTCACTTTTGTCATTAAATATCCAACATTGTGATAATCAAAGATCTGTGAAGAAACGTGAAATGTTGTGAGAACATAGATGTAAATTTATTGTGGATGATTTTGTGATTAAAGTATTTTCAATACATTTTCATCTTAGTAAATTGCTTTCTCTTTTAATCAGAGTAGCATTTTTAAAATGCATTGAGTTGGTTGTTTTGTAAAAGAACCCTTTTATGTTCATATAATCTTTTCTTTAAATTCCTTGAGGTTTCTCTTATGTATTACTTGTGGCAATTAAATCAAAATTTTTCAATCAAAATTATGGTCATGCTCATTAGAGTGAGCAACTAATGCAGTGAGTTGGTTGTTTTGTAAAAGATTTCTTTTGTGCTCATATGATATTTTATTTAAACCTTTTTTACACTTTGTCATTGATTTTCCTAAAATAATTGTTTTTGATATATAAAAATTTATATATCATTTTCCTATATATATATATATATATTAATCGCGTTTATCCCAAGCAAGGTAGTAAAGCAACTGAGACGCAATGGTTTAAAATGAAACTATGTATTTAGCCATTTACCATATTCTGATGATTTTGACTTAATATAAAACAATTTATTAATTCATTATAATGACCATCAAATCAACCTATGTATCTATATCGCTTGCATCCATCCATTTATTTTTTCATTCTTTTTATCACAATTTTATAGCATCTATCCTATCTATCTATCTATCTAATAATGTTTATTGCTATTAATTTATCCAAGTCTGTTCATATCCACTAAAGTCTGTTCATGTGTCTATTATATATCATACTATCAATGTAAATAACTGATTCCTTAAATTTATCTAACTGCTATTAGCACCATATTACCTTCATACCGCTGCCTGTAAGGCTGATCATAGAGTGACTACTGCTAACTCTGCAGCTGTTGTTGCAGCAATACAACCAGAACTACTACCACTACCACCACCACTCACAGGATACATGCCACTACCTCAACTCCTACCACCTTTATATAATCCACTGTTACCACTCCCAGCAACACTGTTACTGCAACCTCTGCTACCACCTCTATAATGTTATGGCCATTTTTATCCTTATTGTTATAAGTAATGGAGATATTTATGCAAGATATATTTTCCTGCATGAATTACAAACACACATGCACATACGCTATGTCAATCCATTTATCTATATATAAATATAAAAAGATGCATATAAAAAGATGCATATAAGGAGAGAAATGGATGGATGGATAAAGAGAGAATGAAAATAGGAAATATACTTTAAAATACAGATATAAGGATTGAGTTGTTTGACCTTATCTCTTTAGGAATCAACATTAATATAATTTAGATAAAGAAGGAGTTCTGATGACTGCTAGGAGAGTTGGGAAAAAATGTTTAGGACCAATCTCTCTTGAAATTTGTTCATGTCTCTTAAGAATTAGCTTCATTTAGATTATTAGAATAAGAATCAAACTTACTCTCTCTGATTTTGATTATGAGACAAAAGGATATTTAGCAAAATCTGCATATGCATGTATATTCATATCTAAACAAAACGCTTCTATATGTGTGTGTATGTGTGCATGTTTGTGTGTGTGAGTGCCTATATATATATATATATATATATATATATACACAAATGTGCACCTTAGTCTGACTTGACCTCTTTGAATGTAACTGAAATATTGATACAAATCATTAACCCTTACACTCCTTTTTTTAAATAATTGCTCTAGCCGTTACCATAGTAATTTTAATTTTAATAATGAATATGCTTATAAAAACGCGTAAATTTCAAGAATTAGTTATTCCAAAAAGATTTCGCTTGAAGATGGAACAGAGCTTAGTACTTTAATTCAATTTAATTTAAATAATTATATTGAAGTTTTCAGCTCTTGTTTTGAAACATGAGAACTCTTATGTAGCGATGGAATCATATTTTTAAATAAATAATTATATATATATATAGATATATATAGTGTGTGTATTTAGGCAGCATTCCCTCTTTCATATAAGTTTCATTGAAGACAACTGACCAGGCACTGTGATGAAGCATTTTATTAATTCTTTTCTTGCATGATCATAGCTCCATTAGGACTCATTTAAATATCCATGGAGAACGACCAACCTCTGTCTGCACATACTTGTGAAACAAATGACTACGATGGCCTCATCCACAAATACGTTTAAAAATAATGGAAGCCTATTTTAAAAAATATCAACTATGAAAACAGCCACAACATGCTGACCATGTTCGAAAATAAAAAAAACAAAACATTCCAGTCCCTATAGGTACATACATACATACATTATATATATATATATATATATATCCTATATATATAGTTAAAATGAAAAAATACATCCTTGATAAGGGCTAATACTCAGATCTATAGAACATTTGGGCAGTTATATACACTATGCTCAGAAAAGAAAATACTTTTATGCATGAAAGAAAATTTTTAATATAAAGCCTAATTATAGTGCGTTGTCAGTTTTCTTCAATGAATCTTGTGTTATATATATATATATATATATAGTAGAACCGCAAATTAACCCTCCAGAAACAACGAACTCCAGTTTTAACTTTAAAATTTTTCAAACTTTATTTAAAGGTATATAGTAACTTAAAGATAAAATACACATACATATATACTTTATTTATGATAATTTTGTATTGTACTGTGTATTTTTAGGCAACAAAAAAATGCTTCAAATTAACAGAAAATCGGATGATCCCTCCCTCCCCTATTAGTCCATTAAATTGAGGTTCCACTGCATATGTATATATTTTCTATTTTATTTTTATAGATACAATTTATTTCAGTAAATACAGTGTTTTTTAATTAAACAGTATTAATTTTATTTACTGGCCTGAATGTTTGAGAAATTTTGTAGAAAATATGTGTTCTCTGACAGAAATCAAATCTGTATTCCTAGACGAAAACCATCATTTGATCTGACGTGCTATACTATTTAGCTACAGAGAAGCATCTGGTTAGCAAAGTCCAAATTACTGTTTTCAAACACACAATCTTTGATGATTGTCTCACTCAGTAATATCTGCTCACAAAATGTATCTTAACATAAACAATGACAATATATAATGAAATAGATTAAGTCTGGCAATTATTTAATATATTTTCTGCTTATACATTATCTTTATAAATACAATTTAAAATGCATTGACATAAAAGGGTCTTGCTCTTTTCTCATATATATATATAATTCAATTTAAAGCCAAACTGACTAATTAATTATTTGCAAAAAAACAGTTATTTACCCTATTTACATTGTTGAGAACTATTGTCCTCATCTTTATTGGCAGATTCACAACATCTCAATAAATTAAAGTGTCTGCTTTGAAATTCCAACTAATATCACCTGATGAAGGCATGAGACTTTTGTGAATGTGGCAATAAAGATGAGAACTACAGTCTGAACAATGTAAATAATGTAAATAGTTACAATACCTCATCTCAGAAATATAGATAGATCCTGAAGAAGACAGGAGCATAAAATGGCCGAAATGTTGTGAATGTGTCAACAAAGATAAGGACAACAGTCCAAACAATGTAAATAGTTACAATACCTCATCTTAAAAATATATAGACAAAAAACCGTTACACAAATAAAAAGTGCTGAAGTCAACTTCAAGTAAGGAAAATATGGATAAGCTCTTAATATCTGTTAATTAATGCATGGATTTCATGCAATTTTCCCACCAACTTTAAGTATTCATCATTTTCTAGATTATTCTTGTCATTCCTAAATGGCTTCCCATATGAAACACCTCCACTATTATTATAATTTCTTCTTCTGCAAGTTTTGTTTCATTTCCAGTTGGAAATCTTGGATATTCTCTATCAAGTTATAAGACCTCAGACAAATAGCACCTCTTGTAGAATATTTGCAATGAAAAGGAAGTCAGATTTCTGAAGTGATGGGATATTAGGCTTTATCCTGATCTTCTCAATGTCAGACTCTAATAATAATAATACTATTATTATTGTTTCTTTTTGATTTACTGTTTTTGAGAAATATTTACCAAGTCTTTCATGAGAGAGCTAAGGTAAAAAAAAGTATAAGAGTTAAATCCTATATATATTTTTCAGCCAATAAAATCACATCAGAAGGTTTGTTTGACAAAAAAATACTGCCAAAACATGTGCAGATATAGTTGTAGACCTATCATGTGTTATTTTTGGACCATTTAGAAAATAACAATAACTCCCTTCACCACTCCCACAAATCTGAGAAAAAGATTTTCATGAGCCAGTGTCAAATTATTTTCTAACTAATGAAAATCTTGTATTCAGAAAGTTCACACCACTATGTGAAATTAGATTTTTGATTTCCATTACAGATATAAAAATAAAAGCATACTGCTTCTCATGGCTCAAAACAATTTCTGAGGCAAGTTTGATCTACATGTGCATATATACCCTGACACCCGCACACAGTGGAAGAGATGACAGCAAGTAGCCACTGACTAGGGCCTTGTCCACACACACAATAGAAGGGAATAACCAGCAGCTGCTAACTAACCCTTTGTCTACAAACTCACAAACAGATTAGGCTGACCATCATAAAGTAAATCAGTGCAGTGTGAAATGTGTGGATAAAGAACACTTAATTATTTTATAAAAAAAACACTTCACTGCAAGGAAAATTGAACATTTTACTGTTATTGTATATTTCTGAAAAGAATCTATTATTTCAACTGAGATTCTGCTTCTACTTTTCTTTCAGAAAAAAACCTTTTATTGTTTCATTTAAAAAGATGTGTTTAGAATGTTTGGAATCCCAACACTCAGATAGCAACAAAAACATGAGTAAACTGATTACAATAAATGAAAGATTTTCTTAGGAAATTCTTGAAATAATTTTTCTAAGTATGTAACTAGTACACATGAATACAAGCTTTTGTATTTCGGATAAAGATGAATTTTCTTAATGTGTGTACCAATATTCTTTCTAATCATTCTAAGTGCTCATACAACTACTGGAATAACAGTTGTTATATAATGACACATTCTTACAATTTGTATTTCCAGATTTTTATATCTGGAGAGTTTTTTTCATTAAAATGTTTATATTCAATGGTCTGATCATGCCAGTAAGATTGCATTTAAGTTTCTAGAAATTGATTAGCTTGTATAGTAGGGTCAATGTATATGGTGAAGTTCTACAGTAAATTAGTAGAATTAGTAGTGTTTTTTGCTCCTACTATTTTTGATTGGCTAGGTTAAAATGTTAGCATATCTTCCAATGAAGGCATTGTGTAGAGTGAGTGGCCATTGTTAAATATAAAATAAATGACAGAACTGTCCCGCAAACAGAAATGATAAAAGTTTGCAATAAGCAAGGAAAAGAAAAGAACAGGGTAAAAAATAATATAAAGCAAGCAAACAAAACATGCAAGGCATATTAACAGTAATAAGGCAAAAAGTTCACAAACTGAGAATTGGGGTTGAAACACAAGAGCAAGGTTAGACAAGTGAACATAGCATTTTGACTTCAAGATAAGACAGACCAAGTCTGAGTCAGATGAAACTGAGAACTGGACTATTTTATTGGCTAGGAAAATATCTCAGCATACATTTGTGTACTTCTTGGTGAGGTGAAAGTATTTTGCAGTCATTCCAATACTGATGGGAACCAATACATTGCCTTATCATTTCATGCCTATTTTAAATTCATTTGCTAGCATAGAACAACCAGATATTAGATGATCAATAGTTTCCTCAGCATATGTATAGCAATGATTTACTCTATTCCTTAAAATATGTGCCTTGTAAGATCTTGTTAGCAGGCTTTGATCTTGAGCTGCTACAGTAAATCCTTCTGTTTCTGGTTTCAAGCCAGAGCTTTACAACCACATATGACTCGGAATTTTAATAATATTAGTTTTGTACTTTCAATGGGATTTGGTCATGTAAAGTTCTTTTTCTTTTCTACTAATTTGTTTTTCAGATTGAAAAAAAAAAAGGTCCTTAATCCTTGATTCTTGTTTGATTTACTTTTTAAACCTTTGTTGGTATTTCCTTTTCTGTTTCATCTTGATCATTTAGTCTTGTTTGATTTTTTTGGTTTTAACTAATGATTGAATATCATTTTTTTCTTTTTTTTTTTAGTAAATCCATGGTGGCAAAAAAGATTTAACATCCAGTCATTTATTAATTCTGGGTCTCTTTTGAGTTCTATAGTTGTGGGGCTTAAATGTGGGTTTGAGTTAAGATATCTGTGTTTTGGTAACTTTGAAGATCATAAAATATTAATGCTTGTAAATCTTTGCATCTCAACCTATAAAGACATTTGTGTATATTTTTAAGAAAATGTTATGTATTAATATAAACATTTCAGACAGAAGTTTGTCTCGTGAAGTGATAAATAAATCAGTGAAAATTGAAGAGAGATTGACTGAGAGAGAAAGAGAGATGAAAATAAGACTAAGACAAATATTGGACCAAGTGGAAGATGCATACAAGAAATAAATGTTGTCAAAGAAGTAAGAGTAGAGAAAAACAGAATAAAAGAAAAAGTGTTGAATGGGTGAAAGAAATAAAGAAAAGAGAAATACAAGAAATGAAAAAATGGAAAAAGAATAATAAAGGGAAGGAACAAAAAACAAGTTTAGGGTCATAAATGAAACAAGAAAGAAAGAAGATAAGTAATTGAAAAATGAACAAAGAAGAAGAAATAAGAAGACAAAAGGAAGGAGAGAAAAAAGAAAATGAAAATAAGGATGAATATCTATGTTAAAAAGGAAAAATAGAAGAAGGATGAAAGGAGAATAAAGGAAGATAAAAATGAAGACAGTAAAGAATAATAAGGAAAAAGAGGGAAAAGATTTGTAAGAGAAATAAAGTAAAAGAAATAGAAAGATCTAGAGAAAGACGAAAGACTATAAAAAATGGTTGATTATGTTGAATATGTATGTAAATTGACAAATTTTGCATCTGAGTAAATATTTATTTGCCTCTTTTATCCTTGGAGAAGTCTTTCGATGTCCCCAGACAGAAACAAATTCCAGCCTCCTATCTGACCCAAATTTATGTTTTCAAAATAATCCAAAGATACCATTAACACATATGCAATCAGACTTAGTAGCTGCCAAACCCATGCATAAGGGTGGATACTGGGACATATCTGCTAAAGTGATTGGTTTTCCAATCCCTTATGCTCTATGAATATGCTTGTTTTGAGTTCAGGCTTCAAGATTTGGGGTAATCTTTGTCAGCCAGTATCAACTACAACTAGTTACTCAATGTACTTGTAAAATCTTAAATCATGTCATATTGATATTTATACTGGTTGTTGAGGTTGCAGATTGTATAAGCATATAAATAGGCTTGTTGTTATGGGAATAAGGTGTGAAAGACTTATTTGTTTATCTATTATGCCATGTGCTTTTTGGATGTCTCATAATATTCTACAGCTTACTTGCTTTTAAGATATGTAAACTGTGTATTGCCATGATTGTTTTGGGGAAAGATAATGGTTTCTTGTTGCTTTGTCCATAGATCTGAATTCATAGTTGTCTTTTTCTGCAAATGGTTAACAACCAAAGCTCATGAATCTAGTTTAATCTGTTCATTTAGTCATAGCTTAAAGGGGAAGAGTGGATTCATATGAGAGACTATTGAAAACAAAAGTTCTTATTTGAAAGCCTCAGATCAATTTTATACTTATTTGAAAATGATTTCTTCAAAAGTTTTGCTATATAAATTCATTTTAAATTGATCTCTCTACCAATGCCACAGTTCTCCTACATTGTCTAGAAAATGCTACGAACAATGTTGAACTCTATGTCAATGCCACTAAAACTAAATTCATAAGCTTCAAGGAGCAAGGCTTAAAACAAACTGTCTAATGGTAAATCAATACAATCTGTTGAATCTTTTATATACTTAGGAAACATGAAAAAAATAAATTCTACTGAAAAGAATGTAAAAATCTGCATAGCTAAAGCTTGGGCTACCTTGAATAAAATGGATGTAATTTGGAGATCTGATCTACCAGACAACTTCAAATGAAGATTCTTTCAAGCCAGTGCAGAGGCGGTGTTAATGTATGGTACCACTACTTGGACATTAACTAAACCCCCTGAACCTAAGCTTGATTGAGCCTACACTCAGATGCTAGGAGCTTTACTTAACATCTCTTGGAGACAACATCTAACTAAATCCCAACTCAATTTCTACAATCTTGGGCGAATGCAGAATATGCTTTGCAGGACACTGCTGGTGAGCAAAACAAGACACTTAGACATAGAGCAAGATAGGTTGGTCACTCAGCTACCACCTACATTGACCAGCTATGTTATGGCACCGAATGCCACCCTAATGACCTTCCCTCCTTGATCCAGGACTGGGATGTTTGGCGCGATAGACTCATGAATGTCTAACCTAACTTGACTGAATGAAATAAAACAAACCAAAAAAAAAGTAAATGAATAAAAATAAAAAGGTAAGAAAAATAATTAGTAACATAGTTAATAATAAAAGTAAAGGGAAAATGTGAAAAAAATGCATTAAATTTATTTTGAAATTATCTAAAATTTTCTATATAAGAATTATTTTAAGACAATGCAGGAAAAAATGAAGTAAAAATGCATTTTAAATAATATGAATATTGTTATGGTCCGGTTCCTTGTACTATGGTGATAGTCCAAAGTAGAACCAATAAAGAAGAATGCGAACACAGGCATGGAATAACACAGATATATTACAAACAGGAATATATACAGAAAAGTAGAAGTGTTAGTATGAGCGATCAGGTTTAGTAGAGAGAACAATGTAGTCTCGACCAGTATCACTATTCCAATGTCTTGCAGTAATTGTCTGAACACGACTCTGTTTCGGACTGCCTCTGACTCGACTCGACTTGAACTACTGACTCGACTTGAACTACTGACGATATTTAGTCACCCCCACCCCACGAGGGTGTCATGTGGCACAAGGCTGGTTTAACGTGGGATCTCCGAGCCCATGGTCTTGGCCAAAAATATGCCCATTGAACCCATATAAACGAGTTCAGGGTCGGTTTACCTCCCTCAAAGAGAATCCGCCCTTCGGTGTATCTGCCTTCGGGTTCCTTCCCACCCGAAGGCAGAGAGTTCAACTGATCAGCCAGTCAAAACTTGAACGACTGAGTCCTTGCCTACTCCTGTGGTGCAGTATTTATTAAGTATGGAATAGTCCATTATTATTATTATTATTATTATTATTATTGGTAAGATCCTATAACAAATATTAACTTTTTTTTATTTTAACTTGAAACTTGAAATTATTTGAAATTTTGACAGGATAATAAGATTATGCTTTATCACATAACATGAGCATATATTGGGCAGTGGGTGGAAAGGTTGAATATGAAGGGATCAATTTACAATGAATTTCTGCTGAAAACCCTGCTCTTTATATGATCTAGAGTGCTTATTTGGAAAATAAGATGAAAAAAATTTTTTTTTTAAATGTTTATTCTTGGAGAGGTTCATTTCTGTAGAGATTCTGTTTTTTCATATAAAAAACTTATTGAATATCTAACGTGTAGAATTATAAATAACTGGGGTACTGGTTAAAGGTTAACATCTGTGCAAAGTGGTAACATGGAAGACATTTTGTCTAGTGCTTTAATCTCTGCTTTGAGGCTAGAAATGATTTCTTTAATTCCTGCAACTAGTTTGACAACTGACTGCATGTACTATTTTATGCAAATTTTATGCACATTTTTCTATAATTAGTTCCATTGTCAGTCATCCTGATATGGCAGAATATAAGTGTAAAAAAAACCCCAAAATAGTAATTTCTCATGTTCAAGTATTTTTCATTATATTCCAGTTCTATTAATCCCAGAGAAAGATTAAGACAGTTCTTGAAAACAAGTAACAGATAAACAATTTTATTAAAATAAAGAAATAAAAATAATGAAATATTTTTTTATTTCTTATTTGAAACCACTCATTGTTTAGTTACACTAATTCAGGCCTTTAATGCTAGGATATGCCCAGCTCTTTCCATGAAGTTTAGTCACCCTCAATTCTGTCCTATTTCAAATGCAGAAAGAATCTTCCACTCAGACAGCTTTTCTCTTAAGAATTGTTTCTTTGTGGACCAAACTTTTAAGTGGGTGCTCCCTTGAACATTACAATCATAACCTTTTCAAGTCAAGAGTAAGTTGTTATCTATACTCATTATTATAATCTTCACTTCCTATGACCTCTTTTATTTATATTTCGCAACTCAACAGTAGCCTCGACCTTGAGTGGATCTTGAGCCTTGTATTGAATGAACTTTAACATAAAAAAGAAAAGAAACTTTTCCTGTGGAAACTTCTTCATTAGTCTAACTAATTCATTTCTTTCTGGGGATGTTAAAATAATATATAAGATTTTACAAACACAGAATTGAAATGCAGGAGTAAGTACCAGGAGTTTGTTTATTCCAACTCATTTCCATCCTTACTAAATAAGAAAGACAACTTATTTCTTTTTTTAATCCTTTAATCCCGAGCAAAGCAATAAAGCCCTAAGACACAAGAGGTTACTGAGTGTGAAAGAATAAGAAAGAAAGAGGAACATTATTAAGGAGCAAGAACAATAAAAGAAGAGGAAAAAAAAAGACAGATTGACATTGCATTTAAATATCTGAAGATCAAAGTTGGCTGGAAAGTTCATCATAACAATTACCATGAAAATATTTATAGAAAAGGTAGAGGGAAGCTACAATACAGCGGTGGGAAAGGGACTGAAGCCGGGATGCCAGGTTAAGACCAATCTAATAAAGGTTTTTTAATTTACTTGTAAAATCTTCTCAGCATAGCAGAAATGCAGGCACCAAACATCAAAATTTTAAGAAAAAGTAGTAATACTGAAATATTTCCAAGCATTTATTTTGGATGTAATATCTGTCAAACTATTCTTGAGTTTACAGATGGAGAAATACATATGTACACATTCAAATAGAAGACTGATTATATAGCAAGTAAGTATAGCAAGAGGAACATCGAAAAGTAATTAGACGTGAGAAAATTAAATCAGGCATGGCTGATTACATTGTCTCTGTATGGAGGGAAAAGAATAGTCACTAATTCTTGTAAAATGGAGTAAAAATACTAGACACTTGAGAGTCAGATGTCTGAAGGAATTAGTGCATATGATAGGCTATGTTGAGCCTCCTCAGTAGGCCTAGCATAGAAATACCATATGGAAGTCATTAATAAAGAAAGAGAAATTACAGCAAGTTTTCAACAGCAGCAGAAAAGAGGAGACGCAGTGAATGCAGTCAAGTGTGACAGCAGTAGCAGCAGGTAGGACAGAAGAATATAAGATTTAACGTTCCAAGTTCTAGTGAGTTAAAATCATTGGTTTGTCAATTTTAGTAATTGTGAGTTCAATCCCAGCGCTAGATATTACAGACTTATTATCAGGGGAAATTATGGTGAGCAACAGAACTAAAAAAAGAACAAGATGAGTTATCTCCCCTAGACATAAACAGCAGAACAATCTACCCCCATTTGCCTGGATCGACAAACAGAAGTGGGCACAACAGCCAAAATGTTGTCTTATGATTATGTTTTCTACATAAACCCATTGCAGGTTATTTTTAGATTGTAAGAATTTTATTTTTGGAGGGTAATAATGGTTCACTTATAAAAGTTTTATTAATTAACCATTAGCTGGGATTAGATGTGGATACATATCTTTCCCAAATGTAAGTGAATATAACGAACTCAATGATAATTGGAACTCAATCCTTCAATTAACAATTCCAAGCCATTATCCATAAAGCCACCCCCACATTAAAGTTTACAGCACATAGTGGTCACCTATCTTTTTTCATTTTTTTTTTACAGTTAGGTTTATCCTATACAAGGCTCAGGAGCCACTTAAGGTAGAGGGTTATATTAGAAGGCAGTTTGTACAGATAGGAGGGGAAGATAATGGTTAATTTTGGACTTGAACAGGTTAAGATTGTTGTGATCAGGGAAACATCCACTTCGGAGTCTGTTAAACAGAGCAGTAGTTCGTGGGAAAAACTGAGTGGAACTTACTCCTCATTGATGGAATATGAAGGGAATATAGGTAGTTTGCTACAATATAAGTGGATGGCATGTCCTTGTTATGAGGGTTAGACCTGGTGGATCTAAGAAATGCAGTTCATCTGAGCACTTTCTGTGAAAGTAGCGATAAAGCAGTGAGAGGCTTGCTATATCCAATCTGTGAGAGAAAGGTCGAAGGGTGGAAAATAATTACCCACCAGGACTTAGAGACACATCTGGACTCTACTGGGGCTGGAGAGTACAGTCGAGTCAGCTCCCAACCAAATATGACAATAGTACTCCATTTTTGAGGAGAAACAGTGGAGTAATGGATAGCAGGTCAGATTGTGGAATCAGAGAGAGCCGAGTTTGAATTCTAGTTGAATCCATTACATTCACTTATGTGCTAATACCCTTGGGAAAGACATGAATCCTCTTCTTCATCCCCCCCAGCAATGGGTAAATAGCAGGATAGACTAGGTTCTATATCCTTGGATGTCAACTGGTCTACTGCAGAAAGAAATGGCAACCTACTGTGGGAAAAAAAATCTGCCTCGTCAGTCATGTATCAAAAGATACATGATCGCCTAAGCATGTATCCCACATGGCACATAACTGAGTGACTTCATTTTTGGCCTGATTTGGCACTTGTAAAAGTAGCTGATAGTAGCATGTGCAGTCAGATACTTACTGGTACAGGAAGCCAACTATTTTGCCTGCATCTTTAGTGATGGCTCATATATATGTTTTCCGCTTCAGGTCAGGTGTGAGTTTAAGGCACAGTGCCTCTCCGAGGGAACATCTGTTCATCATGAGGAACTAATCAGGCTCAATGTTGCTTAACTTCACTAATTATATAGGAACTGGTATTTCAATATGTTGTAGCCACATGCCCCAAAAATGAGGATATTAATATAAAAGTAAATAATAAATGAAATACATAAATAAAAATAAAGAGATGACATGAATAATCCAATCAAATAAATCAATTAAAAATATATGGTATGGTAATATTAACAGTTTCCTTATAAGGAAACATTTGACATTCATTGATTAAGCAGCCAGTTGAATTTAATAAAATCTTTCTATAAAAACAATTTTTCAGGAAAATAAGTTTATCAAGTCCAATAGCCGTTATCAATCTTTCCAGTACCTTTTATTTGAAGTAGTGTGGGACACCAACATCTTGTTTACGTTATTAATTTCTCTTTGCATATTCTATCCATTTTAATTGTTGCTGTTGTTGGTAGTCCCCAAATGATGTGGTTTCTTGTCATTTGGTACAATTCTTTGTGAATCTGTAGTGACAGTTCACAAGGTTAAAAAAAGGATGATTCTCACTAAGACCTACAGGCTTCATTTGCTCAAAGACATTCTTAATCATTATTCTGAGAAAATGGTTGTATACTGCTGACAGTTTACATATTCCTGAACAAGTCTGGTCCCATGTGCAACATCCAGAATGTCGCAACATATGGAAGTCTCAATCTGATGAGGCTATGAACACGACTTCAATTTTGAGTTTAATGTTTTGGTTTTGTAGCCACGTGTGGTATTAGGTGAAACTACCTCTTTCATAACCTATTCTATGGCCATTTTCCTAATCTCAAAATTTGTTACAAGTGATCCATACACTGATATATTTGAAGTATTTAGTATCTAATAATTGTATATCCTGAATTTTTATGATGGATTCAGCTACATGCCATCACTAGATATGAATTATATCAATGTAAGACTGTATGAATTAAATAATGATTTATTAGTAAAAATCTATCAGAAATTTCAAGATTCAATTCATCCCAAAGGTTCAGTAACGAATAAAATGGCAAAATGAGACAAAACAATCGTTCAGAAACCTGAAGAAGTCTGGATGGTTCAATGGTCGAAATGTTGTCAATATAACAACCAAGATAAACTGGTCTGAATAGTAAATCATATAATAAAGTGTTTTATTGTTTAATTAATTACCAAGAAAACAGTTTGATCAAGGAAAATTGACTGAATAATCAATCATTTCAGGTTAAGTTTCTAACACAATATAAATTTCTTCCCTTCAATAAAATATATGGAGTAGAGAAATTTAGCAAGAGGAAATCTCATTAATATTCTTTGGTTGTACGTGAAAAGTTTGTAGTTGATTACAATAGAAGTATTATTGATCAGGTAACAAAGATTTGGCTCTTGAGGGGGAAATGTCTGTGCTTTAGAGATGAGGATTTTTAAATCAGAATTATTCTAGCACATTAGAAATTTGCATTGTATATATGTGCCCATGATTGGAGAAACCTTGTCTTATATTAATATCACATTTTGGGAAGGGGGAAGAACTTTGTTTCCTACTCAGTCAAATGTTGTACTAGAGTAAATCAAGAATACCGATTCCAAAACTATATTCAGAATTGTTGTACCACATAAGGTTTTTATATTCAAGGTAAATTATTATATCAATAGTATATTGATAGGATAATGAATTATTATGATAGAATATTATTATGATATGGTAATGTGGCAAATAAAGAAAACAGCAACCAGTGAGTAAATTCAAGCTCTCCCAACTGATATTTCAACCTCGAGTCGTTCCTTCTTGAGTTCTGTCTCAAAATCGCACTAACATCTTTTCTAGCCACCAACCATGAACGTCACTCAAAGAACTCTCTGCACTGGGAAAAAGTAGTTGCTTTTATATTTGTCCATATACCCATAATCCCTTGCGTCTTCATGTGATCCCATAATTCATTGCGTCCATGTCCCATAATGCATTGCATCTTTATTGTATAAAAATGCAATGCAAGTCCCCCCTCATTCTTTTATGTTATCTGGCTGAGGACGGATTACGGCAGAGCAGTAAGTGCTTTTTTCTCCATTTCAACTGCAGTAGCTTTACATGCTAAGCAAATATGGGCTGTTTTTTGACGGGGACAAGGCAAGTCGCAACCAGTTGTGCTCATTCCAGGTTCTGTCTCATGTCTGCCACAGGTAATGAATTATTATGATAGAATCAGTGATATTTGGGGTTGATCAAATTAAGCTGCTTTACATTCAAAATAATATTTAAATTCTATGACTACAGAAAATAGTTGTTTGTCATAAAAAAGATTTCATTAGAAAGAAAGAAAACAGTTCTGAACTATTATGTAATATCAATCCTTTGATATGACAGTGAATGCTGTACAATATCCTCACAGAAGAAGAGGAGACTTGAGGCAACGAAGATGTTTTATTAGAAGGCTGGTAGAATACCATGGACCAAACATGTGAGCAGCGACAAAGTTCTAGAGACAATGGCAAAAAAAATGAACACTTCTATTTAACATCAGGAAGTGACAGTTGAAATTTCTGAAGAACATTATAAGGAAAGAGGGTTTGGGAAATTTGATACTCACAGGATAGAGAGACCTAAAAGCAATGCATAACTTACCTGGTGAATTTGAGTGAATGGATGATGAGAGAGATAGCAAAAAGATAAAAGTTATTAAAAACTACAAAGGACAGGAAGTTGTGGAGAGCCATGATCAGCAATGTCCTGAAAGGACACAATACATAGAAGAAGATATCTTTAAGCTTTTTTGGTAGTTTCATTATTTCACTGATGAGAGTTTCCTGCTGGATTATTTGTTTTATGTAGGATTTGTTTTGGTCTTGTGAATTTCCCCCCAAGACAAAACAAGAAAAATTTTTTAAAAATGCCCACTTTTGATTTGGCTAGAATTTTTTTCATTTAATCAAATACAGTTTTGATATGAAACTGAAATCTGGCAGAATTTTGACAAATCGTGCGATTTGTCTGTGTGTTGCACATCCCAAGAATTAAGTGACTCTTTTCATATATTTTAGAAAAATAAAACTCTCTTTGGCACACTTTCTTAAAAAAAGCAAACAATTTAAATTTGATATTCACAAGACAGATTGAAAGTAAGAGAAACAGGAAAGCAACACATAACCTACCTGGGAAGCTTGAGTGAATGGATGGTGGAGATGGGTTTGAGTGATGACAAAAAGACAAAATTTATTGAGAACTACAAAGGACAGAAGATTGTAGAGAGCCATGATTGGCAACATCCTGAAGGGACATGGCACATAGAAAAGGAAAAAGCAATGTAAATAAACTACACTAATGCAATCCCTCAAAATAGCAAAATTTCTTTGAATTGATGTCTAAGTTTGGTTTCTACTTTAACCTGTTCATTTATGCTAAGTCATTACTTATGTCACTTTAAATTCTTGTAAAATATCCATTTGTTATCAAAATCACTAATTTTTCAAAAAATGGTGAAATGATGTGAGTGAAGAGAAATGCAAAAATCTTTCCTTGTTTAACATATGACTTCTATCATTGGAAATCCATTTTGAAAGTTTAGGTACGTTGTTGCAGATAATGGTAAACTGTTGAATGATTTTTTTGAATTACTTTTCTATTTTAAACTTTTTATCAAACTTAGACAAAATCAGTTGATCATTAAACTCAACAGGATATCCCATTTCTAGCTCAACTTTTAAGCTGATGTCACCTTGTCCAAACATTGTAAACTATTTTCAGCAATTTCTTTCCTTTAACCTTTTCAAGTCTACATTCACATAATTGATCTATACAGCAAAAAATATTATTGTTTGTTTCAATAGACATATCTAAATGACTTTGACTTAGAAAAATAGTATTATTGAATGCATTATTATAAATATAACAATGGGACACTATGTTCACTTTATCCTATATCAATGTGTTTTTGGGATAATTATGTCCCACAGGATGTGTTGAAAACATCTGTGGGACACACATGTTCCAAGGGGACTCAAAATGGTCAAAAAATCTATCTCAGGAATATTTTCAGTTGTTTCGGCAGCATGACTACTTTTTCTAAACTCCAAGAAATTTTCATGTCTAATGTAGTCTGTCAATATCTCCATTTTTAGGAGCTTTTACTATAAAGGTGTAATGTTTTGTTTTATTCCATGAATGTTTAGGATATAGAAGATTATAGCTTTTCACAGATTCCTTCACTTTATTATTTATGAATTACCATGATGTCTTGGGAAAGATAATGAAATTGTTTCTTGTTGCCATCTGCACAGTTTTCTATTCAGATTTGTCATCTCTCAGACTTGCTGTCAACCAATACTTAAGAGCCCAGTCCACCCTGGCATTTAATCTTTTTTATACTATTGTTCACCCAATACAATAGCCATGAGCCACTCAAGGTAGAGGTTACTGAATGAGAAGGTTGAAAGTCAATAGTTGATTATGGCTTTCCACAGATTTCTTTTCTTCATTTTCTGTAATATGCCATGACTACTTGGGAAAAGATAGTCAAGTGATTGAATGACTTTAATTTATTTTTTGAGCCAATTCTTAAAAAGAACTTATGGATTATCTAACTCAACAAGACATCCTATTCATAGCATAACTCTTAAGTAGACATCATCTTTTCTAAACCTTTTCAAACTATTTTCAGCAATTTCTTTTATGTAAATAAACTCATAGACCATTGCATATGTGTGGCAAAGACATGTCTATCTTTAAGAGAGTCAGTTAAGCTAATAACTAAATTTGTAATGATATTTGTCTTTAATCATTTCACTCTAAGCGAGGCAATAAAGCTACTAAGGTGCAAGGGTTTACTGAATGTGAAAGAATATGAGAAAAAGAAAAACATTATTAAGGAGAGAGAACAATAAAAGAACAGATATTAAAGGATAATTGACATTGCATTTAAAGTTTTGAAGGTCAAAGTTGACTGAAAAGCAAGAAGCCAGACCAGAGTCTCACAAGCAAGATTTGCAAGAGATGAATCTTGGCAAAGAATTTACTCTTACATCTAGCCAATTCAACTGCAAAATGATGAGAGCTAGTTGCTAATCTAATATTGTACTTAAATTTGTAAAGTCAAGGCACCAAAAAGAGATTATCAGAACAATTACTATGAGAATATTTATAGAAAAAGTGATAGGGAAGTTACATTACAGTGATGGGAAAGCAACTGAAACTGAGATGCAAGATCAGGACCAATAACATTGCAAATTTTTCTTTGTATCAATTTCTAAAGTTAAACAAATTCTGGGTTGTTTGTTTTTATTGTTTAGGCATTTTAGAATACTGAAAGTACAATTCAGTTTAACATTATCAGATTCAAAACATTACCTATGGGACCTTATATATATATATATATATATATGAAATAGATTTTAAGGGTATTATTATGAAATATTTCCTCTATCTGAGACAAAACTAGAAAAATCAAAACAAACCAATTATATTTGTAAAATTACCTTTACTTATTTGTTCTACTAAGCTATTGAATTGGTTTGCTATGAACAAACCACAGTAATATTCTTTTTTTTAAATTTCTAGCACTGTTGACTGTCTCGGTTATTATCAAGAACTTTATGTTAGCTGTATGGTAGACATGATTTTTTTGGCTACATCTTGGCACTTTTTGGAATGCTACAATCCATATTACCTTATACTTGCTATTTTCAACTGCTTCTTTTTCCTTTGATATTTCCTCTGAGTGTTAAATTTTCCAAGCCTTCTTTCATCATTATGTATTCCAAAATTTCATTTCTCTCTTTCAGATTGTTGGCATACATTTTTTTTATTGCTTCCAATTTTATCTCTTTTTTTTTTTTTTTTAAATTTCTGAAAAGTATTTTTTTGCTATTCATGTCTTTGAATTTCTGTGTTATATTTTCTGCAGTCTGTTATTACACTTTACCCAAAGATAGTGGAATTACTCACTTAATCAATTTCCTGATCTTTTATCATTGTGTTATCTCTCATAAACTTTGTTCCGCCACCAATTTACTAAAATTCTCTAGGTAGGTTTTCAAGCCCCCTTTCCTCATTATGTGCCCTAGAAATGTAATCTATCTCTTCCTGATGTTAAGTATAAGTGCTCTTTTTGTTTCCATTTTCTCTAAAACTTTATTGTTGCTCACATGTTTAATCCATGGTATTCTCAGTATCCTTCTGTAGAACTACATTTCTGTTGCTTTTTCATCCGTGAAGAAATTATCCAGCATTCACTACCACATAGGAAGACTAATATTGCATAACAGTTTAGTACTTATTTTTTTTGTTTCTAATGATATTTTCCTATTTTTTAATAATTTGCTTAGCTTTTACCATATTAGCTTGATTTTGATGTCCCTGATGAAAAACAAAAAGCCTCATGGACATTGGCATAATAAAAAGAAACAAATTATTTTGCTTTTTCTCCTTATCTCAGAAATGGATTCATAAGTTGCCCAAGGGTGATTGTGTGAAATTGAATGCAATAATCTCAAGTGGAATTAGAACTTGCATGCTGATTCCACTTTCAACGCTACACTATGAGCAGAATTTTTTGAGACAAAACAATAAAAATCAAATAACAAATTTATTTTCTAGAAACAAGATAGAAAAATAAGAGAAAATTCTAGCTAGCAGCTGACACAGCCTAATGTCTACAGCAATGTGCAATATACCAACAGAAATTAAGAAATTGACTAAGTATACAGACAGACAGACAGACAGACACAGAGTTAAGCCAGCAAAGTGAATTGTGAACAACTACCAAACTCTGAGTTTTATTTAATGATATCCTTTGTTATTAGTTATCTTGGTAGATCTTTTGGCATGTGAATCTCTGGCCTGAATTTGTTTTAATGGGTTCCTCAAAATGACTTTTATTTCTCCTTCTCTTGTTGCTAATGAGGCAGGATAATGAACTGCCCCAAAGAGTGAAATGCTTGAACCTCCAGGATGATAATGCTTTCTAGTATGGACTGTGGGAAAATTTAACCTCATCAAATAAAATGTTATGGATACTTTGCTTTTAAAGAAAAGAGATTAAAATAATAACTGCAAAGGAAACAACAGTCATCTTAACGAACAGTAAGACGCAGATATTTAAACAAGACTTTTTTCTTTCTTATTTTCTATTTTAAGTCTAAATAACCCTTAACTATAATTATGAATAATTATATATTTTGTGTAACAAAAGAATCCAGTATTATGTTCCAAATACTCACAATAGGATGTGTAAATTTTGAATAAATAAAACCTTAGAAGAAAATTACAATATACTTGTAAAAGTGATATTAAAGGAAAACTATAGTAAATCATTTTTGTAGTGGATTAGTAACTAGGATTGTACCTATTTGTATATGTTAAGTAGAAAATATATAAAGTATATAGTAAACTTAGAGACAGGCAAGACGTCGAGTACAGATCACATGTTGTAGAACAATGCAGTACAACAGTTTTCTTTTTCAAAACTTAAGAAATGTGGCAGAAAATATTTTGAATATTCTAATTTGAAAATAAAATACTGCAGTTAAAGTAAACAGGCATGTGTTTTATTGCTCTTTCGAAATGAATAAAGTGATGAATATTTACTATTATTTATTTAGTTTATATGGTTGTATAAGTTATATATTTTGTGTAGTTATTATACTCATCTGTTTATTTATATTAATTAGTACACATTGCGTATCTTAATATAACTTAAATATTTTTATTAAGTAATTTAAATATTTTATATTTTTCTTTATACGTTCTCACTTGTGGAACTCTTTTGACTTGATTTAAATTTGTCTTTGGTCTTTACAAATTTAACTGCAATGTCAAATATTATCTGTCTTTTTAATTCCTGTTCTTTTATTGTTCTTCCTCCTTAATGTTTAAATTTTTCTCATATTCTTTTACACTCAGTGACCCCTTGTATCTTAGTGGTTTTATTGCCTTGCTTGGGATGAAATGATTAAAAAAATAAATGGTCAGATAAGAAGTTTCTAAAGTAGGAAGATAATAAAAATACAAACCAGATTTTTTATATTTTTATTATAGAAATTATTAGGAGGATTTGAGATAATTATAATTAAGTAATTCATCGAGTCTAGAAGAAACCTCAACAGAATGCAGAAAGCATTGGACACCTGTTTCGTCCTATATTTGGGACTCAACAGCAGTGAGCATCCACACACACACACACATATGTGTGTGTGTGTGTGTGTGTGTGTGTGTGTGTGTTGATTTAGATATACAAGGAGGTGCTGAAAAGAAAAAATTCTTAACCTGGTCTACTTCCCAATAACTAACCAAACTTTGCCCAAGTAAGTCAACATTCAAGTATATTTATTTCAAGTCAATTTTAAATAATTTATTACATACAGTATAAGGTTTTTTTAGAAGAATGTACCTTTAAATTTAGCCTGACCTTAAATTCAGTGAAAATGAAATAAAGTGGTAGCCTTAACTCATCAACTGGAGGACTAGGGTGAGGAGTGTGACTGGGGTAGTGTTGAGGAAATATGACATTAGTCAACAATTCCTATCTCTACCATCAGTGACTTGATAAACAGGCTATAAAACAATGAAAAATTGGAAGTGGGCAATAAACAAACATATCAAAGGCTTTGTCCTGACTCTTTTTTCTAACATGTCTGGAAAATTTAAAAAAAATAAATGTTTATTTTCATAGAATTACTACAATTAATATTAAAATACCAAAATGTTTTCTTTTTAATTTCATCCAGAGATTTTTGAAAATTATATATTTTAGAGTAAAGAAATCATTTTAGCATCTAAGTTATGCCAATAGTATATTTTGTTAAAGATTGTTAATGATCCCTGCAAACATTGATGACCTGTTACCACTGATATATATATATATATATATATATATATATATATATATATATATACAAGTAATTGATTCATATGAATAGACCAATACTTAAAATTGTGTGTGTATATATATATATATGTATATATATACACACACTTATATACTGTTTAAATGTGTGTGTGTGTGTGTTTGTAGGAATTCTTTTACATTTACTTGTTTAAATATATAGAGATGAAAATACCTTGTGGTTCATTCCTTCCAAAATGACAGGTTCAAAAGGTTAACCTCCAGTGGACAGTGTGCATGACAGATAGAAGTTGGTATCTTTCTAAAGTTGAAGTCATGCCAACAGACATGGTTTCCTCTTCTTCCCAAACTTCTGTCCAATTCATTCTGCTATCGGCACTTGCTCTAATTCTAACAGTTTCAGCCATCTTTGTCAGATTTGTTATTTCAATTCTTCTGCTCATGAAAACTCTTCATTACTTTAAACATTTTAATTTACTGCTTTTTTATTTTACACAAAAAAAGAGAAAAAAAAAAGCTGAAATAGAAAAAAAGGGTGAAATAAATAGAAAGAGAAAAGGATGAAATAAATAGAGAAAAAGAAAGGGTGAAAGAAATAGAGAAGAAAAGGGTGAAATAAATAGAAAGAGAAAAGGATGAAATAAATAGAGAAAAAGAAAGGGTGAAAGAAATAGAGAAGAAAAGGATGAAATAAATAGAAAGAGAAAAGGATGAAATAAATAGAGAAAAAGAAAGGGTGAAATTAATATAGAAAAAAGGCTGAAATATATAGGCTGTTGTTCAAACTTTATTACCTATTTATATATTTACGTGCATTTTTGAACTGATTTAGTTATTATTTCTACTTTTCTAAATTTCAGAGACATCCCATCCCAAGATTCTATTTTTGTACCTCTCTTTATTAATCCATTTTTCCTTGCTTCTTTTTACATATCAAGTCAAGCAAAAAAAAAGATTTCAGCCTTTATTATTTTTGTAGCTTTTTTAAAATTTGACACTTTTTTTTGTAGCAGAGAAAAGAAAATATTTAGAAATGAAAGTTTACTTCACTTTTTTAAAAGCATTTTTCTTGTCTGTTACAATGATGTTCTTTACAATGATTTTCAACCTGTACAAGACCTGAAAGCCATACAAGGTAGAGGGTTACACAGGGTAAGAGGCACTACTCTAAGCACCAAGATATATGGGGACACCGGAAATGAAAAATTTTGGAAGGAACTGGAAATCCAATTAAACAGGAAACAAGGGATAAACCTCTATTCCTGCTCAAAGGACTGGGAAAGACACCTGGTAAAAAGAAATTAGTGAAGATTGATTTATTATTGTTTCTTTTGTTGTTGTTACTGCTGTCAATATGATTTTTTTTTTTTTTTACAAGTAAATAAATTTCAATATTTGTACTTTGAAGATAGTTTCTATATATGAAATGTTAGGCTTCTGCTTCTGGATTTGAACCAACAAAAGGTAAGCCAAAAATAATAAAAAGTCCAAACTTTGTTAAGCCAATAAGCAACAATCTATTCTCATTGCAACTATTGTTTGTAGAGATATTCTTATGTTAAAATTATCTCTATGATTGTTGTTAGTACCGCTGTTGGTGATTGTGTGTGAATGGTTTCACAGTACCAGCTGAATCAACTTTCACTTTCACTTTAGACAGTAGAAGATGTAAGATTTAAGATGCAGAATACCTTTTTTTACTGCAAAGAATAAAACCAAGAAAAACGTAGGTGAGAGAGAGAGAGAGAGAGAGAGAGAGAGATAGAAACAGTTAAAGTGAAAAAAAGAAGGGAGATAAAAAGAAAGAGACTTTACATTGTGGCTATTTTTGTATGAACCTCAATATGTAAATATGTGCTCATTTATGTGTGTGTGTGTTTGTGTGGTCCAGTAATGGTAGGACTCATGATTTTTAAATTATGTTTATGTAGTGTGGGCTCAGGTTTGTATTAGGGTTACTGTTTTAAATTTGGACTGGGAAGAGTAAATGTACAGTGGGGGAGGGGAGAGATATAAATGTGTAGGAGTAAAGGGAAGAGGAGAAAAGTAGGAGGAGGATACTTGGTGTAATTAGTTTGTATTGGTGCCAGTAATAATGCCACAAACCTATTCATTAAGTTGTACAGTGTTGTTCTATCAGTCTATTTCTGTTTCTACCTCTCTCTATTCACATCTATCTATTTCAGTCAGTACATATCTATATATATATCTTTCTTTCTCTCTATCTCTCCTCACATCCCTGTAGATGTGGGGTGGGGAGAGAGAGAGAAAGAAATTGATAGATAGATAGATAGATAGATAGATATCCACAAACTTATTTAAGCATATGCAGGTAATTCATATGAAGAAAAATGTCAAAGGGTTTGGAAGAGTTATAAAAATGCTCTCAAGAGACCCACTTAAAAATTAGGTGAAATGAAAGATGGAGGGAAAGAAACCCTTTGCATATCCATGTACACAAGCTAAAAACCGTATGTTTGCATTTCCGTATATGACTCTCTGTCTATTCACATGAGTGTGTGAGTCTATGTTTCGTTAAATCCATATTCAGCAGTGTTTCACTCAATAACATTAAACCAGTCAACCTTGCACATCAGCAAAATGCCTTTGGGAAGTGAGACTTTATTATTTTCACTAATGCACTTGGGGGAATATTTATTGCAATATATCTCTATTTTAAAATCTCCCTTTAATTATTTTGTACTTTTTTTTCTTTGTTTATATTTACAGTTGTCTTATCAGCAACACAATTGAAGGTTGAAGCAGTGCTCATAGCAGCAGGAATAGTAGTCAGTGTCTTTCTTCTATCTTCATTTATAACATCCTTCCTACTTTTTTTTTTTTCATACCTTGCCCTGGTATTGGTAACAATGTTGGCAAATAGTCTTCAAGTACTTGGCCCTTGTCATATTTATGGTTGGTGATTGTAGTTTCAATCATCACAATTTATTATCATTGCAATTTTACTAATTATATTAATTGTAATAATAATAATATTTCCATCAATGGCATTATTATTACCATCACTACCACCATACCATTTAAAAAAATTTAAGTTGTATCAATTGTCATCATTTGAATATTAAGTATGTATAAAGGGATTAATATATAGGTATTTTAATATTTTTATTTATTTGTAGTTAAATAACATGTAATTATGAATATATATATATATATATATATATATATATATATATATATATATATATATATATATATATTCAATAGAGGGGCAAGGTTGCATTTATTGAGTACTTTGAGAGACAGAATCTGCATATTAATCACATATTATATATATATATATATATATATATATATATATATATGTATGTATATATATATATATATATATATATATATATATATATATATATATATATATATATATATACACACACACAATTTTAAAATCATTTTCCCCCATTTGTTAATGCCATTAGGATAAAAATGAAGACTTTAGTAAGGAGAAATGCCAATAAAAGAACAGGTTTCATGAAGACAGAAAATAGCAATAATGCCACTAAGATGCAACGTGCTAATGGGAGTCAAAGAGAATGAGAGTACATTTAGTGAGAAGAAAGGACAATAAAAGAACAGGTTTAAGCAGAACAGAAGATGGCAATTGGTATTGTATTTAAATTTTTTAAGATAGACGGCAGGGGAATAATAAATCAAAAGGGAGTTTGACAAGCAAGAAATGTGAGAAAAGAAACTATTAGAATAGATCATATGGTTGAGACCTAGTTGCCAATCTAGTAATATGTTCAACTTCATTCAGTTGAAGTACAAAGGAGTAAAGTTTATCCAAACAACTGCCATGAAAATATTTGCAGAAAAGACAGAGGGAGGCCATATCATGTTGGTGAGAAAATGACTGAAGTCAAGATGCCACATCAGGATCAATTAACCTTTAGCACACTGAATGTGTAAATTATCAATGTAGAATTCTCTCCCTTTGCACACTGTAAGCGCCTTCTGTTGCCTCAAGAGGGTTGTGATGAATAAACACATGTCAACTGTTCTTTCTGGAAATAGGAGTTGACAAGTATTTATAGTAACCCTCTCGAGGCAACAGAATGCACCTACAGTGTGCAAAAGGAGAGAATTCTATGGCGACAATTTTCACCTCCAGCATGTTAAAGGTTAAATTACAGACCCTTCTTTAAATTTTGTCAAGAATCTCAAGCTATATAATAGGAGCTCCAGACCTCATATGGAAGCAATATTCAATGTACGGATGAATGGTAAAATATGAATTTATGATCTTGGGAGACAATCTATCATGTCTTTAATGTTTGTTCGGAGACTATATTCTTTTCAGATTTGATCCTATCTACTGTATATTTAATGTTTCTTGGGAGAGTATATTATTCCGATATTTGATCCTATCTATTGTATCTTTAATGTTTCTTGGGAGAGTATATTATTCCGATATTTGATCTTATCTATCATATCTTTAATGTTTTTGGGAGAGTATATTATTTCAATATTTAATCCTATCTAATGTGTCTTTAATGTTTCTTGGGAGAGTATATTATTCCAATATTTGATCCTATCTACTGTGTCTTTAATGTTTCTTGGGAGAGTATATTATTTCAATATTTGATCCTATCTAATGTGTCTTTAATGTTTCTTGGGAGAGTATATTATTTCAATATTTAATCCTATCTAATGTGTCTTTAATGTTTCTTGGGAGAGTATATTATTTCAATATTTAATCCTATCTAATGTGTCTTTAATGTTTCTTGGGAGAGTATATTATTTCAATATTTGATCCTATCTAATGTGTCTTTAATGTTTCTTGGGAGAGTATATTATTTCAATATTTAATCCTATCTAATGTGTCTTTTAATGTTTTTGGGAGAGTATATTATTTCAATATTTAATCCTATCTATTGTGTCTTTTAATGTTTCTTGGGAGAGTATATTATTTCAATATTTAATCCTATCTAATGTGTCTTTAATGTTTCTTGGGAGAGTATATTATTCCAATATTTGATCCTATCTACTGTATCTTTAATGTTTCTTGGGAGAGTATATTATTCCGATATTTGATCCTATTTACTGTGTCTTTAATGTTTCTGGGGAGAGTATATTATTCCAATATTTGATCCTATCTATTGTATCTTTAATGTTTCTTGGGAGAGTATATTATTCCAATATTTGATCCTATCTACTGTGTCTTTAATGTTTCCTACAAAAAATACTGACATTTGTTTCAACCTGTATTTAGATACCAGCAATGTCTTTCTGAACTAGAACTTGTAAAATTTAAGAGCTAAAGTAATAAAATCAAACAAATAAAACAACTATGAAAAATAAAATGGAAGAAAGCATAATAGAGAATATAATCATCTCTTTTTTTGAAAAGTTTTAGTTGCATTTATGAAGCACAACAATCAATACTTAAAATTTCTGTTTCTGTTATTAATATGCTATTTATGTCTGAATGAATTATTATTAATACTATTACTACTACTATTATTACTACTACTATTATTACTACTACTACTGTTGTCACTTTTATTATTATTATTATTACTACTGTTATATAATATCAGTATATATGTAGGTATTTGATATAATGGAATATGCGTACACCTGTGTTCCCCCTTACTGGAATATGATTGGCTGGTGTCCGTCATAAATACTGACGGATGTGTAGGTGAGTCAGAGCCTTACTCTGAGAGCTAAGTCTATAACGACACCCATTGGACTACACCATTGATCTAGACTTCTTACCTGCGACTGGTATGTGTCGTAGTGACTATGAAGCGTACCAGTCAATTACTGCTACCGTATACTACTTGGTTATAGTAGTCAAAACCACTTAGCTACTTTGTTCAAATATATCCCTTTCCGGGACATATCAGTATTACATTAATATATAGATTTAAATAAGTAACATGCAGTTTGTCACAAGGCCACAATATTAGAGCACAATGTGAGGACAGAATTCACAATACTAGAAATGGATATTAGAAACTAATTTGGTTAATCATTACTTATGAATCCAAAGAAGAATCTGCAATGTTATCAGTCCTGAGCTGGCATCTCGGCTTCATTTACTGTCCTATTGCCATAACATAGCTACCCTGTGCCTTTTATATAAATATTTTCATGGTAATTGTTCTATGTGCTTTGCTATTTGGTAACTCAAATTCACAAATTTAAACATAGGACTAGATTAGCAGCTAAGTCTCATCATTTTACAATTTTGTCTATTCTTTTATGTTGTAGCCTATTTAACAACAAAAGAATGTTGTATTTCTGTACTTATAGCATAAACATATCATTGTTCTATGTATGTTTTAATAGAGTATTGCAATGGAAACCTGCCAAATACCTGTTAAGTGAAAGCTGTCAAAGACACTCACCAAGAGGAAAAAAAAGGCAAATTTAAAACCAGATTTGTAGAACTCTTTATTTTCTAGAAACATTCACCTGTTTGTAAGAAAGAGGAAATTATTCAGGATTAAGTTTATGTGATCTATTGAGTATTGAAAAGGGCATCAGATTTAAAGCACATACATGATGTTGGCAAAAAGCTGGTCAACAGTTGTTCAAACTGATGAAGGAACTTTACACAGTTTTGATGACAGATAGAATCCAACTTGCAGAAAGCAATGCAAAATACAATCAAACATTTCTCAGGTATAAAATTCCTGCTGAAAATGTTAAGTGGAATCATGCACTTTTAGACAAAAACTTAATACTATTCACAATGAATTGGAATTCACCCTGGTGATAGTCAAATTTCCTTTTGTATATATTAAGGTACACTAGAAATACTAAATTATTGATTATTTATATTGGGCATAAAAGTTAGTTTCTTTTATTTTGACATGATGTAACTTTTGCTCACTTTATCTTGTCTGTCACTTCCAAAATCAAATTGAGATTTGACCTTGCTGAAATAAATCATTGTATAAGTACTTGTCATAATGTATTCCACTTTATAATGAAGAATAACTCTTTCCTTAGATATCTGTCTTGGTATATCTATTAATATATTTATCAAACTGAATATATATATATATATATATATATATATATAACGATTGCGTCTAGCATGAAACAGCCTGCAGCCTCCGAGTGTTGACTTCAATGTTCAATTTTATATTTATATTTACATACACTTATCTCTGATATTGAGCACTTTATCCCATATATATATATATATATATATATATATATATATATATATATATATATATATAGTGTAAGCATAAGTTCTAGGATAAAAGTTTCTTCTCTTGCATTTCATGTTTGTGGAATTTTTCTAGCTTACTGCTTTACTGTCAACTATCATCTTCAAAACTTTAAATGCAACATTAGTCATCATCTTCTGTCTTCTCCAGTATAGGATATTTTAATGAAATCTCTCTCCACAATATTTTCTCAGTAACTTCTTGTGTCTTAGTTGCTTTATTATCTCATTTGGAGTGAAATGATTAATGTTGGACATTAATCACAAAAGGTAGGAAGGAGTAGATGCAATAGGCAACAATAAACTACTGAAGAATTCAAAATTGATTGCTGCTTTTAAGTTTTGCATTAATATTTATGCTTACCTTTTAAAAGTTTAATGATAATTCTTCTGCCACCACTTAATCTAAAGACAATTTGATGTACGTAGGGCCATACTTTCCATACAAACAATTACTTTTACTTCATGGGTGACTTTTGCTGAATTTCACAATTAATTTTGATTATTCCCAGATTTACTTCCAAGTTATAAAAATTGTTATCTTACAAAGAAATTTATCACAAAACATCATATGCAAAAATTGCTGAAAACAATCACAATAATGAAAACTTGGGAATCCAAAATTTAAGTATTGCAGGTCCAGATCCGGCCTGGAATCTTTTTAATTTACTGACAGAGTTGGCTTGATTCCAAAATGATATATGTTAGGCTACAGGCTTTAGGAGTAAAGTTGTAAAAGTGTGACACAATGACACATTGACATTCACATTTATTATATAGATATAGTGGCTGCTTGTATCCAAGTATGCCTGATTCCTAGGGTGGCTTGCCAATCCCTATAGCAAACACCTGCTTAGGCACATTTTTATTTCTTCAACATCTACAATTTCACCTGTGGTTTATACTGCAACTATGCTGTGTGAACCTTACAGTTTCTGGGAGAGACTGCATAATCTATGATGATCAACAGTTTGAGCAATGCCAGTATACAGCTCTGTCACAATGACTTGTGACTTCATGCTAGCACAACCATCAATGGCTTTTGAACAGTTCTATCTACACAATTTCACTCAAGGTTTGAGTCAACCTGTAATACGATTTTAAGGCACTTTCCAAAGGTGCTGCACACTGGGATAGAATAAATATGTCACCTTCCTGAAAAATTGATTCGCATCCAGGTCTTATAGTCAGAAAGCGAATGTGCCAATCATTCCCTATATGCCCAGGTATGTATAGGGTGGAAGTTGACTTGTGACTGAGTAAAACCACCTCTAAACTTCTAACTCCCAAACAAACATTTTGGAGATGATTTTTATATATATATATATATATATATATATATATATATATATATAGATATAATATAAAAGGCCCAAACACTAATAATCCATGGTTATAATTTATTATATTGAATCGCAATCACAATCCAAATCATCAGACCTACAAATTCAATTCATTCTTACTCTGTCCTGGACATTGAAAAATACCTGGATTCTATCCTCTTGGAAATTTTTATATATATATATATATATGTGTGTGTGTGTGTGTGTGTGTGTGTGTGTGTGTATATTGACGACAATATTATCTATATATATATATATATATGTGTGTATGTTTGTGTGCATACATATATATGTATGTATGAAGTTAAAATCTATCTATCCAAGTACATGCATGTGCATAGAAAGATATATTCCTAATTACCTTAGATTTTCTAACTGAGTTCCTAAATATAAATATCTAAACAAATAATAGAATAAATTATAATGTATGTACACATCTATATGATAGATAAAAGGCATTAATAGATAAGGATAGAATGAAGAAGAAAAAAAATAAAGAGATTGTTAGAAAGTTGGGGGACCCAGCTTAGTAATGATTGGAATCAGTTCATAAGGAGAGAGAATGCGATATACACATCAAAAAGAAGTAAGTTCATTGAATCCATTGACAATTAGATAGATGAAAAACTGTGAATGAAATTGATAGATAAGATTAATGGATGTATTTGATAGATAAAAGATACATGAAGGTGGAAGTAAAAGAGAAATGAAAGTGCGTGGGGGTTTGGGGTGGAGGAGGGGTGTGATGCAAATGAAAGAGAACAGAATAAGAGCAGTGACACGAAGAAATTAACACCAAAGGAAGAATAATAAAACTAAAAGTATGGGTTCAAGACTGCAGGGCAAAAAAAAAAAAAAAAAAAAAATTTTATAAAGTGGAAGAGAAGCAGAGATGAAGAAGTTAAAAGACATGGATATAAAAGAAGAAAATAAAAAAAAAGAGAGAGGAACAAGAAAGAAGAATAATGGAGAGAAAAAGAAGAAAAAAGAAAATAAATTAAAAAATGAAAAGAAAGAATGATGGCAGAAGAAGGAAAGAAAGCTGGAAGAAAGATAAAGAAAAATAGGATTAACTGTAGAAGAGGAAGAAGTGATGAAAATAATCCAAGATGGAGGAATACAGCAAGATTGAACTGTTAAGAAATAGAATGATGGACAGACGGTACTGCACAGGTGAACTGAGCTGGCATCAATTATAGCAAATCTGCATCTTCATCAGAATTTGGAAGCAGCAAAAGGTGTGTATGTGGGGGGTTGTTGCAGAGTGGATGTTATAGAACTGTGTTGCTGATTGGCACAGAGCTAGGAGGAGAATATAGCCGCAACTATGGATGGGGAAAGATTTTTTCTCTTTTTTTGTTCAGGGTGACTGATACAAGGACGAATGACTGGTGGTGACACCAGTAAGTATGAAAGAGAAATTAAAAGGAAAGAATTAAGGAAGTGAAGAAGAAAAGATAGAAAGAAGTGTTGAAATGGTAACTACAAAAGAGAGAAAGGTGAGGGGGGAATGAAAGAAGGAAAATTGAAGGAAGAAATGATGGGTGAGGGGTGTTGAGCTCACCAGTTTGAAAAATAGTGAAAGGTAAAGAGAGAAGAAAGGAAAGAGGGAAGAAAAGAGAGGTGGAAGAATAAGAGAAGAGAGGAGGAAGATAAAGAGAAGACAGGAGAGGGGAAGAAAAATGGAGAGAAAAAAGAAAAAGGCAGAGAAGAAAGGAAAAAAAATGCAAAGAAAAAGAAAAATACAGATAAGAAAGAAAAAGAAAAAATATTGGGAAAAAAGAAAAAGAGAAAAATTAGAGAAAAGAAAAAAGAGAAGAAAAAGATAAAGGAAGAAAAGGGAAAAAAGATTGAAAAATGTGTAAATATTAATCTATGTGACTGAAATTTTTAATCTTGTTTGTGGCGGCTGCATGAAAAAATAATTTTATTTATAAAAATTCAAAATATATATATATATATATATATATATATATATATGTATATTGCTATTTTGAATATAAAAAATGCTGTTTATATATATGTGTGTGTGTATATATATATTATAGAGTATAAACAGACATATGCAGATTTTCAAAGTTAAGTGATTAATAGATCAATTTAAGGTAATTTAATTAGTTTTATAGTCATGTCCTGAATATATAAAGACAAATTATATCTCAAATTGTCTTTTTCCCTATGCAGACCTTTTTAGAGAAATAAACAGATTCATTGTTACTCTGACAACCTTCATCATCAACAGGAAGTTGTAGTCTTAGTCGTTTCAGGAGTTAACTTGAGTAACTCTGATACAGATGCTTCTTAATCACAGCCTCATATTCTGACATCTCAGGATATTGGATTGTTTTGAGAGAAGCAGACAAATTATCTGTCATGGGCGTAACATATTGACCAGAACAGAATATACTGAAAATACAATTATAAGAAAATGTATAAAACAACACAAAACTCTCACTGCTCCTGTAACTAACGATGATTCATTGACTGCAGTTGAATATGTTGGAAAATCCAAGCTAGAGACTGACACTAACCAGGAACCTGCTAAATGGTGTTTACAGTCAAAGAGATCTGTTCCTCGGCTCTGTTCTTTAGGGAGTCCTCAACATTCAAGCCTCACATGAAATGGTATGTAATCTCTTCAATTCAGACTAGACCCCTTGGTGAACTAATAAGGGAAATTTGGATGATACTTAGAGACATCTAATAATCACTATTTATAAGATAAGAACTACTTATGATAAGAACTAACCACTGGAGACAAGCCATAGGTGGGAATATAGTATTACCTTTTGACCAGCAAGAGAAACTTGCTATCAGTCTGTTAAATTTTCTTTTCACTAGATATCTCTAAATGCCAGTATCTCTCTTTAAGTGTCTATTCAGGATATAAATGATCATGGCTTTCTACACATTTCTTTTAATATCTGTAAATTATGCATTGCTATGATTGATGTTGGGAAAGACAGTGGTTCCTCACTGGCTTCACCACAATCTGTGATTCAGAGTTGTTCTTCTACTAGTCTGGTTTCCAATCAAGGCTAGAGAACCCAGTCTTCCTTGCTATATTGCTTACAACTGATGGAGAGAAGAAATGCATTAGTGTGAAGTGAACACAGCCAGAATCTGAAGTTGACTTGCTGATTCTTTCTTTCACACTTTCAACCATTTGTCTACTTGAATGTCCCTAATGCCAGTATACACACTTCACTAGAAAGAAAAAAAAAAGGAGTATTTTTTTTTTAGTAACCACCCAAGTTGTCCAACTATTCTGCTTTGTTTGACTTGATAGCGGCAACTTGATTTTGAGCAATGTCATCGCTTGATCCAATTCACAAATATGAGCAGTGCAGCTGTGGCTTTTTAGTTCTGCTAGGGTTTTACATTCTCTTGCATGGATGTAGCAATGCTGAACTACTTTGGAAGTAGAATGACTTATTGCTATGTGTGGCATCTAATGATTTTTGTGTCCTACCTGACGTAGATATGATCACATTTTTTTAGACTTTGTTACATCAAATTGTGGCAGGGAAATTAATATGAAGGCCCTTGTGAACATGTCTCAAGCTTTTCATGTACAATATGATTCTGTTCAAAGTCTTTCTTACACTGCTTTCCTCCAGGATGAACTCTAGTGTGAGGTTTCCCTGTTTTTTCTGTTTTGTTGATTTAAGTCTATAAATACATGATCACTGTCTGAATAAGCATTTTTGCTAAGTTTTATGCTTCTTTAACTATAGATTCCATAATATAGTTTCTTCAGTTATATCACAGTTAACTAGATACTTTTTTTTTTACTTTCACTATACGGTACTCTATTTTCTTACTGTCCTGACTTTGCAGTTACTGATCTCTTACTTCTTATGACCATGTAAAATGAATTTTAACAACCTTGTATCCATCACTAACAAAGCATTTAGTCATTGTCGGAGCAACTTGTTTCAGAGTATTATGGTGCTCATAGATATTTCTGTTTGTGTGAAATGTTCTATGTTAGATCTGAAGAGATGTCCACGGCCACTGCATGATAGAGTAGAAGGGTTCAGGGAATGGAGATCCTTAGCTTGTCATTGGGCTCTCTTCATCTCTTTGTCTCTGATGTTTTCGAAGGATGTTGGTTTTTCGTGGACTGCTCTACTCCAATTGGTTCTTTCTGCAGTTTCTGCCACCCAATTGGCAAGATTCATTTGTTTCCTCAGCAACACTATATTAATCATTATAGCATGCAGTTCCAATGGATTCATTATCTGTAAGACATTAATCAATTTCTGAACATCAACACCAATTGTTCTGTGTAGAAGCCGAAGAGTTGTCAAGCACATATATACCTGCAAGAATCACATCACCCTAAGTATGAGACCAATACTTTTAACCAACAATGACCCATTACTAAAGATGCTAAAAAAATGGGCAGCACATTCTATAACTCTGTAGAAAGTATCCGACACTGTCTACCATGCTTTATCTTTACAAGAGTCAGTTCAAACCAAAAATAGAGTATTGTTGACATATCTGAGCTGGAAGCACACAATACGCACTTTCCAGCATTGACAGACTTCAAGGTCATTTACATGGCCTTGTGGGTGATGACTTATTTTTCACCTTGAAGTTCCTCTCCCACAGCAGCAACTCTATTACCACTTCTAGAACAAATGTTCCAACAAGTTACATCTTTTAGTGTGATGAATTCAGACATTTATGGATATGAATTTGTCTTGCTACATACACAAGGTTGAATCATCCTCATTCCCTCCATATTCTATTGGTAAGAAGAAAATTCCACTCAGATAGCTTCTTTCCAAGAACTACTACTAAATAGACTCCTGCAAGCATGCTTCCCTGAACATGGCAATCTTAACCTTTTCAAGATTAAATCTTTATCTAAATGCCATATCTTTATAATCTATATTTTCTTCCTCCTTTTGCATTTATATCAGATATATTCAGTAGATATATTCAGTAAAACTCAACCTTGAGTGGCTCTTGAGCCTTTTATTGGGTGAACATTAGTAAAAAGAAAAAGGCTGTGTAAAAACCTTGATTTGCTAATGAATATCTGTCTAGCAATGCCTGGCAACAGTAATAAATACTGACGATCTGTTGCAACTGTTTATAATCAGTTGAGATATTCTTACTTTTGAGCCTAAACCATATAATCACAATGACAGCCTTCTAAAATGACAAGGTGTTACTGGACTTTCATTCTTGCCCGAGATCTTAAACTTTCCAAACAGGCTAGTATGTGCCTCACTTCAGGGCACCCTGGACAGTGATGTCATCTATGAAAGCTTGCCATAATTACCACTAATATTAGAGACACTGATAATTCCATTCATAGCACAACCACCAGTTATAAAGAATACAACCTACAAGCGGCTACTAGTAGTGAATTGTAAAGTGACACAAGATAACACGTTGAACTGACACCTGGTGAGAAGCCTACATGTATGTATATATATATATATATATATATATATATATATATATATATTTAATGTTAATGTAGATAAAGAAATATATGTTGACTGTCAAGCTTAAACACTTGGGTATTATTTCTTACATTCTGTAATTGTATCTTAGATTATACTGTCATGATAAAGGTATCTTGAATCCCTGCACTGAATGATTGAAAATAATTGTTGGATAATACAAAGGCAATTGACCTGGTGTATAACATGCTAAACAGAATCTCCTCTTTGACCTTTATCAGGAATATCAGCTTAAACTGATTTTACAAACTTGTATTTGCTTTTCCATTTGCTGTGCACCAATCAAAAGGCAAGAAATCACTGTTAACTTTCTAAAGTTCAAACCTTCCACACAGTCGATTCACTCTCATTTCCCCTGTATTCAAAATATAAAGGCAAAGTTCCACTCAGATAACTTTTTCCCAAAGAAATACTACTTTGTAGGAACACTTGCCTGGATAGTAAGGGTTAAATGCTAATCTATCCTCCTTATTCTCAAAATCTTCATTTTCTTTCATTTTAATGGTAACTTTGAGTGGCTCTTGAGCCTTGTAGTGTATGAATTTTATTATAGAAAAACATAGCTTAGAGCAATTCCCATAATACAGGGAGTAGTCTGAGTTATTTCTTCTAAAGATTATGTAAAATTTGGTTGTTATTTTACTAAGCTTATTTTGGCACAAAGCCACAGGTATGATGCACTTAAACTCACCAAACAACTGTCATCAATCAGAATAGCTTGTTAACCATTACCTTATGCTGAGGCATTCCTATATGAATTGATATGAGATAATATTGAATGTATTCTGAACTTGTACCTTTAATCAACCTCAGCTAAATTTACAATCATATTGAGGTGGATGCTCAGTTTTATAAGATGCACAAAGTCATTTATCTTTGGCAATAAAACAATCCTGGAAAGAATTGAATAAATTTAATTATTCCTCCAATTTGCCTAGAGAAACTTCCAGGACTCAATTCTCAAAAGATTTATTGCAGAATTTAAATTGGTTTTTGAAAAATATAGTCTTCTAGTACATCTGTCACTTATTTATAATACAAGGTCCTTACTATATAAAATTCTTTGTTTACGTTTGGATACTAAACTGTGCAGATATGAAAATTTCAGGAAATCTATGATGAGAGAAATTTTGCTTAAAGGTATAAATTTGGCCTTGTCTGATTGTTTTTTGTAGCTCAGTTGGTTAGAGCATGCCAGGTATAAGGGCATCTATCTCTGCATTGAAGATGCAGGTTCAAATCCTGTTGGAGAGTGCAAATTTTTCTTTAATAAGATTTTTGAAACATTCAGGCAGGTACACAAAAATAAATAAATATACTGCTTAATAAACAAATGGAGCATCTAATTAAACATGAGTATCCACTAATAATAATGTTTAAATATGATATATATATATATATATATATATATATATATATATATATATATATATCGATCCATGGTATATAATCTGGGTGGATCCTAGTAATATTAATTATTAAAACTGATCCACAGAGAACTTGATGTATTTATTATAACAGAGCATATGTATTTTTTTACAGCAAAAAAACAAAAAATGCCTCAACATGGAAATAGTCTATTTCAAGCTGGTCTGTATGCAGTTATCCTCAGCCCCTAAGTGTCTGTCTCAAAGCATTGTTTTAAATTTATTTTCAATGGCAGTCCTCCTCTGGTAGACACTTTGTTAATGAGAAGGAGCTTGTGTTAGCCACCGGTGGAGGGCGTAAGGTATCTTATTCTGGGGAAGCAGTCTCAGGCTCAAGTTTATTTATGGCTAGAGCCTTTTGTTGTTTGTAGCTATATATCGGTTCCTACTATATGGTGTTTCCTATACAAGCACCAAGTGTGTTTTCCTGGGATTCACAGTAAATATTTTTTTATACTACAAGGGTCCAATATTATTTATAAATGATGGGGGATTTAAACTTAAACCCATTAAGATTAAGGTAAATTAGTTGAATGATAGATTTATAGATTGTGAGTACTACCAGAGTACCCAATGGAATAAATCATGCTGTCCAACCATATGCATACATATCTTCACACATACATATATGCCACTATATGCACACATACACCCTTACATATATACACATGTATTCTTATGTAATTTTGAATCTCTTTCTATGTCTACATTTCATAATAAGTTCTCTTTGTTGATTTAATAGTTTGCATTGATTTTTATATTTTATTATCCTGATTTTTTCTTCTAAGCATAGCTTGAACCTACCCCTAAAACTATTGGGGGTGTACACAAAACCTAGAATTTTCAAATTTATTTGAGGATTCAGACCCTTTTCCTTCAATTCTCAAATTTTTTTCAAAAGAGCTCTTCGGTGTTTTAAGTTTGGATTAGTGAATGAATTGTGTATTGATTCTCTTCTTAAATTCTCCTCCTGCAGAAATGTCGATGTAAATATTATGGTTCGTCATATTTTCTTTAGGGGTAATGGTTGCCTGGTATACTAGCCTTGTGGTGGTAACACAACCATTCAACTGATAGTAGCAGATAGGGAAAAAAAAAAACTGCGAGGAGGGTAACCGACAAAACCAGTGTCACATGCCCAACCTTCTCATGAGCAAAAAACCCAGTGACCAGAAACAAAAACGTGCCTGCTTTATACAGCTGAGGACTGACCACAATTTGCATGCGAATGACGAGACAACAAGATTTCGCGTTAACTGTCTGAGACCGCCTGGCATAAAACATGGGCGCCGTCATTTTGGTTCCTCTTACTGTTGAGCAAACCGGAGTTTGCACATCACACAGATTCGCAGGCATTTCCGAGGTAGGCCATTTTCACAATTTTCCCCACAGGGTAATGGTTTCCTGGTATACTACCCCAGTGGATCAGCACTTGCTCTCTACTAGGCAGTTTTCCTTAATTCTACAATTACAGGGTGTTTCCATGTTAGATTTAGTTTTTTCCCCATGGAATTTATTTAAAATTGAATTATGGGAATTAATAATTTGGTACACATAATCAGTGCAGGAGTAGATAATTTTGATTGACTTCCTGTTGAATATATATCTCACATACACTTAAGTAGCAATAATTAGAAGAAAATTGTTTTATTAAAATCAACCTAAAATGTCTTTTTTTCATTGCATCTTTCTAATTTACATTGGAGTCTTTTGTACATCTGGATTAAATCTGGAGAGAAACTGTCCAAAGTTAATAATGTTTTTGTTTTAGTACTTTAGACCATCTCGATCATTATCAGATATGTACTAATCAGTACTAGAGAGAAAATTAACTTCATTCTGACATTTTTAGGAATGCTACATTTCTAATTTAAGATGTGTAGGAGGAAGATTAAAAAACTAAAAATAGCCTGTTAGGGGTTACAGAGTTTGAAAGCATCTGAAGATAAAGACATTATTAAAAATTATTTTAAAATGATTGTCTCCTGTGGTGAAAGAAATTGTATTTAGTGTGTTGTTTTTCTTATGGAATGATAGCTTTGAGGATTTGTAGTTCTTTTCTTATGGAACTGATAATATCAATGTTCCT